>OZ012740.1:512853339-513453339 GCA_963859935.3 Lathyrus sativus | reverse complement strand
TCTTTAACTTCTTTGATCACCCTTTTCGTTGCATCGATTCTAAAGCAATCGGTCTTGTCCTTTGAGTGCTTCATGGCTTCAAAAAGATTGAAACATATCTCCTCATCTTGAACTCTAACTTTCATTAGACCATCATCCATATCAATTAACATGTGCACGGTCTTCATAAAGGGTCGCCCAAGAATCAAGGGAGCATCCTCATCTTCTTTCATATCAATCACCACAAAGTCGATTGGAAACAAAAATTTGTCAACCTTTACCAACACATCTTCTGCTACACCATGAGGGCGAGTGGTAGATTTGTCGGCAATTTGCAATGTCATTTGAGTAGACCTCAACCCCATGTGTCCCAACCGATTCACGATAGACAAGGGTATCAAATTGATTCTAGAGCATAAATCGATCAACCCATTGCCAACATAAGTGTTTCCAATTGTAACCGGCAAAATGACTAGTCCTAGATCCCTTTCTTTCCTCGGGAAAGTGTGTTGAATGATTTCCCTACAACTAACATCCATCATGATAGTTTCTTGATCCGTATACCTCTTCTTTTTTGTAAGGATATCCTTCATGAATTTTGCATACATGGGCATTTGTTCCAATGCTTTGGAAAATGGAATATTGATTTGCAATTGCTTGAATATATCCATGAATCGAGCATAGTGCCTTGCACTATCTTTTCTTGATGGAGCATGTGGATATGGAAAATTTTGAATCGGAATAGTGCTCACTTTCTCTTTTCCTTTCCTAGACTTTTTCACTTTTTCTTCTCTCTTATTTTTCTCTTCTTCCTCACTCTATTTCACTTTCTCATTTTCAACTAATTCTCCCTCATGATCTAACCCCGTGAAAGGATTTTGATAAAATAGTGCAAGGATCCCGTTTTCATCTTATAAAATTGTGCCTCAGACTCTTTGTACATGGAACTAAAGCTGGAGGAGGTGGTGGTGGTGGAGCTGCCATGATTGGTGTAACTGGTGGAGTGGATGAAGAAGATTCCCCGTGCTCTTGTCTTTCCCTAGCTTGTTGTCGTCTCCGCCTTGTTCGACTGTTGAGTCGGCGAGCAGTTCTCTCAATCTCAGGATCAAAAAGAAGTTCTTAAAGTCGGGCCTGTCCTCATATTAAACGAATTCTTCACACATGCTAAATAGATCAAAAAGCACAAAGAATTACAGAGATAAGAGATTCACAATACACAAATCTTAAAATCACTAAGCTATTACAATGCTTGCAATATCCTACTAAACAATCCCCGACAACGGTGCCATTTTGTTAAAATAGTGTAGGTCGAGAGTGTTTTATCGTATCCGCAAGGATTGTACGAGAATATTTGATGCTTGTCATTTAATATTTTAGTGACTTAAGTAAAGGGGTTTTCAAATGGTTTCTATTTGGTAACATAAGTTTGCAAGAAGTAAAACAAGGTAAAATTTGGTTCTTGTTTGATAAAAAGCATACCAAGATTAGGTTTTACTAATCTGTCTTAAACGTATCCAATCAATCGAATATGTGAACTTAGTTTCAACCAATATAATCACGTATCCTCACAAAAACATTTATCTCTAAAGGGATTTCATGAATATTATTGTTTCGACAGTTAAATGATCTTTCAAAATAACACCCGAAACAATAATCGTTAAGATCAATACAATGCAAATATCAACTTCCAAATCTATGTCTAGAGTTTGTTAGTTGATAGATGAAGAAATTAGGTCAAGACATGAAAATTTTATGTCTAAAGCAACCCAAACCATAAATACAACAAAATATAACAAATAACTTCATCTATATTGATCAAACATTTGTTCACATACAAAAGATTTAAAGAAATACATAAAATCAGAATTAGCTACCTCTAGTCTTGACACAAAAGGGGTTTAGCCACCCATTTCCATGGTAGCTTGAGCAACAAGTTTCGGAAGAAGGTTAATCAACATCCAAGTCAAAAAATTGAGATTGGATGGGAATCCACCTTCTTTTGGTGAAAGATGGCTAAGATATGATGAAAATGGGAGAACTAGGGTTTTCTTGCTAAAAAATATAAAGTTATGAAAAGGTATCAAAAAGTGGTTTTGCTAAAAAGTGGTCTCAAGTACTTATAGCCATGCTGCTGTGCTGTCACATTCGCACTGCGAACCTTCTGCTCGCCTAGCGAACATCCAAATGTGGCACTTAAAGTGCCAGTGTACAGTTAAACTGCCCTGAGACATTTCCTCATATTCGCTGTGCGAATAACCCTTCACACTGCGAAGCCTTCCCCGACAAATTTTCACAATGAATTCTTATCCAAATACCTACTGTCTTAAGTCTGAGACTATTCGCTAGCATTTCTCTACGTCTTCACTCCAGCGATCCATTCGCTAGCTTCTTCGAACAACGAGTTTCTATCCCTTTCTCCTCAGTGTGAATAATAACAAGTTCCCAGGGGTCTTCGCTGGCAAGTTCGATGTGCAAACTTATTGATGAATTTTATGGGGAAGTTCGCTAGGAGCTTCGCACGACGAACTTCATGATGATTTTCTGTTGTCTTGGTTTCCTTGTCTATGCTCTTGTGTCTTACTCTTCTTGTTTTTTGCCTAATTCCTACAGAATAACACACAAATCAAAGCAACCAAGGCATTTTCAAGCAATTAAGCATATCATCCAAAGCATAAGTGATTCAAATCAATTTATCTACAAAAAGAATGAAAGATGCCAACATTTGATAGAGCAATAAAGCAAAGTTTTGCATCTAACAAACATCACCATCAGGCACCATCTCAAGTTCTGACAAAGAAGAGATTCAACAAGTTTTCAACCTCAAATAGAACAACAACATCAGGAGGACACACAACACAAGAGGAAAAAGAGAAAAACTCAAAGAGAAACCAACAAAAACGGTACCTTCGAGCAAGAACTAAAAACACTTCAGTTTGTGCAAAAACATCTCAACCACCATTTTCCTTTCGTGTAAACCACCAACTAACACCACAAACCTTCACCGCATACCATAAATAACTCATTTCAATCCTCAAATATGGACTGTAACCTCATCTCTATCATCTGCCATTTGTATCACCATTAAAGCTTCAACTATCGGATTTTGAGAAAGAAGGCTTTTCCAGGAAAAACAACCACTCGCAATCACTCTCTAGGACCAAAGGAGGTTGAGCAGCATCTATTTGCAGCTTTACAATCATCATTGAAGAGGTATTGGACCAACTCAAAGAGGTATTTTTGTCCTCCTTCAAACTCTTCATGCTCATGTATCATTGTTTGTTTTATATTTGAGAAATGTTCCTTTTGTCATTTGTTGTGATTTTGAATCTTTACATGTATTGTATAAGCTGTATATGTGATGTTCTTTATTTGTGTTCATTTTGATGTTGATACATTTGACTATGTTTGGTGGAGTTTAGGTTTGATTTCATACCTTGACTTTATGATATTTTTATTCCTGGAAAAAAATACTTGAAGATTGGTTTTTGTACCTTTTAATTTCATGGTGTTTTGAGTGATTTGTGTGTGGTTGAATTTTTGTGTTTGTTGTTGGTCGTGAGAGAGAGAGAGAGAGAGAGAGGACGAAGGAAGAAGAAGGGTGAGATGGAGCTGAGGTGTAGATGACATGGCGCTGAGTTGGCCATTCTAGTGTTGTTTTTAAATATAATGTTTTAGAAGTGTATTATGTTTGGATGAAATAGGTCACCCCAGTGGTGTAACCTTTGCCCTGCCTTGCCTTGTGAATGCGTTGTCTAGGGTTCGATCCTTGTTGATCACCCTTTTGCTATTTTTCTACGCCTTAGGCATTTTTTAACTTGCTTCACATTTATTCTAGCACGCGTATTATGTTGACAAGCCATTCAGATGGCTTAGTTGGTTAAGGTTTTAGACTTGAAACCAGGGGAACGAGTTCAAACCCCATTGAGGACCATTTCCTTTATTTTTGGTGACTTATTTGACTTGTTTTCTTCACAAATTTGAAATATAATAACTCTCTCATTTTTTATGCTTTTTGATCCATTCTTTTTGCTATGTGTTCATATTGCTGCCTATTTTATTATGGTATCAAGAAAGTTCCAAAATTATTCATTTTTATGACACTTATGCTTGTTTGAAGTATGTGTTTGTTTTGGTTTTCTCATAAACCACTTTGACTTTTTTGTTTGTTTCCTTTGTTTTTCTTTGTATATATGGACATGTTTGAACCACTTTGACTTTGAAGTATGTTGTAGAACTATAAATTATTGTTACCGCCTTGATTTTGATACCTTTTTTAAGTGTGTGATCACATGATGTTTGGTTTCCATATGTTTTAATATCATGCTTGAATGTTATTAATATCATCTTGTTTCCCTCATGCCCCCCAACTTTGTTAAGTTTCTTCTCTCCAAGTGATTTAGCTTGTTAGCTTTTATCCTAAAGATTTGTCTTGTGTCCCTTATTCCAAAGGAAAGTCTCTCTATTGACTCAATGTCATATATATCTAATTTATCTTCACCTTTTTGACCTTGTTAGAGTCATTAGGACCTTCTACCTAGTTTTAGGTTTAGAACCTCATCCCTTTGACTTTGTTAAGTCAAAATCTTTAGCACACCTTGTTAGGAGTCTTACAACTTAGAACTTAGACCTAGAGTTTGTTAACTCTATGTGTGTACCATTGTTATGGGTACTCACCTTCCCCTTGTTGACTTTTGTTGAAGTCAATTCCTTGTTAGTCTTTCAACTTAGACTTAGAGAGTTTGTTAACTCTACATAAGTATCATTGTTATGGATAATTATTCCCCTTGGAACCTTGACCATAGTCAAGAGTTCTTTCACCCTAGTTAGGTGAACTACGAATGCTTGATTCCATCCTATTCAGGATATGTAGGCACGAGATGCGATGTCTTGGCGAGCATACTTTGTATATACCCTAGGTATTTACCTTAGCAAGCAAAATTTAGCATAACACAAATACTAACAAAAGGTTCCTGTAGAGTACTACAGATGCTTAGGATGCTAACATATTCCCTATGTATAATCAACCCTCGAACCTTAGATATCTTAGCTTTTTTGTTACATAGCATACTTCGGGTTTTCTTCGATCTTCACCCTTTCCTTTGGATAAATCAAAGCTTGGTGGTGAACTTCATGATTTGTGATTCAAGTTAATTAATAGCTTGATATCCAATTTTCACCGCAACACAATGTATGAAGCGACTTGGGCTGCAAGCTATTCCTTTATCTCCTCCCATGGTGGTTACTACTGCCATAAATGAGATGGTCGAGACACCATTGATTTGTGAAAATTGTGTGTTATCAGTGGATGGTAGAGTTTTTCAGATTGACCTTATTTGTTTGTAGTTAAGAAGGTTAATGTAGTCTTGGGAATGGATGGGCTCTCTGCTAATTTAGTATGTATTGGTTATGAAGATAAGTTAATCATCATTCTATTAAGGTAAGCTACTCTGAAAGATGTATTGACTACTATTTTGGAAGGTACGGTTGGCATGGTTAATTTCTTGTTTGAAGAAGAAAAATCTGTTCTTTTGATTCTCACTAAGGAATCGAGTAATAACCTGAAAGTTTTGCAAACCCCTGTAGTTTGTGAGTATCCAGAAGTCTTCCCCAAGGATGTCACTTCTCTCCCTCCAGAGAGGGAAGTGGAATTCTCTATTGACCTGGTATCGGGAATGACTCCTATATTTGTTTTTGTGTATCAGATGGAACCACTAGAGTTAAAGGAATTGAAGGAACAAGTGTTTCACTCTGAAGAGCTAAACATTTTGTCCGACCTAGTGTTTCACTCTGAAGAGCTCCAATATTACTATTGAAGAAGAAGGGTGGTGGAATGCGTTTATGTATTGATTACCGCCAATCGAATAAGGTCACCATCAAGAACAAGTACCCCTTACCTAGGATATACGACCTATTAGATCAGTTGAAAGAAGCCTGTGTGTTCTCAAAGATTGATTTATGGTCGAGTTATCATCAAATTCGTGTGAGGAGTTCAGACGTACTAAAGACCGCATTTAGAACCTGTTATGGCCATTATGAGTTCCTTGTGATGCCTTTCATGGTGACGAATGCTCCAACTATTTTTATGGATTACATGAACCGGATATTCCAACCTTACTTGGACCAATTTGTGGTGATATTTATTGATGACATTCTCATTTATTCTCGTACTTCTCAAGAGCACTGAGAACATTTAAGGATTTTTATATCAATCTTGCAAGAGAGACAACTTTTTCCCAAGTTAAGCAAGTGTGAATTTTGGATGGCGGAAGTTAGATTTCTAGGTCATGTTATATCTCAAGGAGGAGTAGCGGTAGGTCCATCAAAAGTTAAAGCGATGATTAATTGGGAAATACCGAAGAATGCTTCAAAAGTCAAAAGTTTCTTAGGATTGGCAGGTTACTATAAAAGATTCACCAAAGGCTTTTCTTAGTTGGCTTTACCGATGCCTAGACTTACCCGGAAGGAGTTTCCGTATAGTTGAGATTCAGGTTGCGAACAAATTTTGTTGAGTTTGAAGGAAATATTGACAATTACTCCTGTTTTAATTATCCATGACCCTAGTAAAGCGCATGAAGTATTTTGTGATCTTCTAAGAGGGGATTGTGAGGTGTGTTAATGCAGGGTGGTCAGGTGGTAGCTTATGCCTCACGTCAGTTGAAAGTTTATGAGGAGAATTATCCAACTCATGATTTGGAGTTAGCGGTTATTGTTTTTACACTGAAGGTGTGACGCCATTACTTGTATGGAGTGTGTTTTGCAATGTTCAACGATCATAAGAGTTTAAAATATTTGTTTGATCAGAAGGAGTTAAACATGTGTCAAAGGATATGGATGGAGTACTTGAAAGATTTCAACTTTGAGTTGAAGTACCATCCAGGAAAAGCAAATAAGTGGTAGATGCGTTAAGTCGGAAGGAAGTACATAAAGCCGAGTTGATGATGTGTGAGTATGAATTGTTGGAAAAGTTTCGAGATCTTAATCTTCAATTTGTTTGGACTCCGGGTGGTGTGATAATGGGAAATTGAATGTTAATTCTACTTTGAGAGATGAAATCCAACAAGGGCAAGTACTAGATACCAAGTTGCAAGACATTTTTATTCAACCGAGTTTCACACGAGCCAAAGGTGAAGTTATTCTATTTAATCAAAGGATTTGTGTTCCAGATGATACGGTACTAAAAAGGAAGATTTTGGAAGAAGTACATAAGGGTGCTTTTACTATACATCCTGGTTCTTCGAAGATGTACCAAGATTTAAAAAGGGACTATTGGTGGTCTGGGTGAAGAGAGATATTGCGGTGTTTGTGTCGGAATGTGCGGTTAGAGATATTGGTGGTCTGGGGTGAAGAGAGATATTGCACACCAAAGACCAGGTGGTTTGTTACAACCGTTAGAGATCCCGGTATGGAAATGGGATATTATTTCAAAGGACTTTGCAGTTGGGTTACCTCTTACACAAGGTGGTTATGTTTCTATTTGGGTGATTGTAGATTGGTTGACGAAGTCCGCACATTTCTTGGTCGTGAAAACTTCTTACAAGGCAAGTCATCTTGCAAGGTTGTTTATTTCAGAAATTGTGAGACTTCATGGAGTTTCTTCCAACATTGTATCTGATAGAGATCTGAAGTTCACTTCAAGGTTTTGGAGAGATTTTCAACAAGACATGAGGTTTAAGTTGTGCTTGAGCACGTCAAATCATCCTCGAACGGATGGTCAGACGGAACAGACGATACAAAATTTAGAAGACATGTTAAGAGCTTGTGTGCTTGAAAGTGAAGGAAATTGGAAGAAACTTTTATCGTTGATTGAGTTTGCTTACAACAATTGTTATCGTGCGAGTATTGGTATGGCCCCTTACGAGACATTGTACAGAAAGAAATGTAGAACAACTTTTTGTTGGACGGAAGTTGGTGAGGAAAGGATTTTAGGACAAGATATTGTTCAAGAGACTACGAAAAAGATTAGAATGATTCTTGACAAGGTCAAGAAAGCACAAGACCATCAGAAGAGCTATGCGGATAATCGAAGGAGGCCTTTGGAATTTGAAGAAGGTGATCATGTGTTTTTGAAAGTTACTCCGAGGTTGAGATTGAAAGGACTGTTTAAGTCGCGGAAGTTAAGTCTGAGATACGTGGGAACATATCAGATTATAGAGAGGATTGGTGAAGTAGCTTATAGACTAGCCTTACCACCTTCTCTATTCGAGATGCATGACTTTTTTCACGTGTCTCAACTCTGAAAGTTTATTCCTGAACCTCTTCAACCAGTTCTACCAGATACAATTGAGATAGAAGCAACTTTGACTTTTGAACCTCTACCAAGCCGTATTTTGGGGAGAGAAACCAAGGTGTTGAGAAGAAAAGAAATTCCTCTTGTTAAGGTTCAGTGGGATGATATGCATCCGAGTGATGCCACTTAGGAATTGGAGTCAGAGATGCAAGAAGCTTATCCTTATCTCTTTCAGATAATATTTAAATTAGAGGACACATTTTATTTAAGGGGGGAGAATGTAATACCCCGTGTTTCCTTAAATACTCCAATTTATATTAGTTGAGATCAACTGAGTTCCTATGTACTCTAAAGGTTATCAGTTGGGATAATTAGAGTAACTAGTGAGTTCATATTGACTTAATTAACATTAATTGGAATTTACCTTTACTAATTGGGACTTTTTAATAACACTGATAATGGGTCAATTGGTCTAGTAGAACAAATATTTAATTGGTGGTACTTAAGAATATTTGTTTTACTGTATTTGTTCAATTCTAACCATATGATGTATCAGAAGAATTGTGACCAAATGTTTTGTTCTCATGTTAATCTCTCCACCACACATTCACCCCATCCTTACTAAACTTTCCACCAAGTAATGTCACCAAGTGCCACTTCTGTTGCTATATATCAGAGAACTTAAGAAAAAAAGGAAAAATTGGGAGCAAAGAAGAAGGAAAACTCGTGGGAGAGAGAAAGAGGAAAGGAAACTTGAAATTCATCATCATCATTTCACTTCATCTTCCAACACCAACCTTCTTCATCTTCTTGGTTAAGGTGGGTTCTAGGTAGAACTTAAAATTTGTTGAAATTTATGGTTTGAATAACTCATAGAAGAATTAGCAAGAATCATGATAATAAATTGGTTGTTCTTATGCCCATGAGCTTCTATGAATGATGTGTTATTTGTATGCTCTATAATCTATTATGCTTCATATGATGAATATTTTGGTTATTGTTAAGAACTTGTGAAATTCATTTTGAATAGTAAGAGAGTAAATCCATGACATTGTGAATATTAACATGTAAAATGTTGTTCTAATGTTCCATGGTTGTTGGAGAAAGATGTAAGACTTTACAAGTGGCAATAAGGGAGTTTAGAAGTGAGTTGTTATGAAAATAGCAGGTGCAAATCGATTGGTCCTTGGACCTCTTTGATGCAAATCGATTGCTGTCCATTACAGAAACGAAATCCTGAATTTTTTACTATGGAAATCGATTTTTATGTGATGCAAATTGATTGTTGTTGATTCTAGTAATGAAATTTTGAAATCTTGTAATTGTGCAGTTGATTGTTGTTGATGTACAATCGGTTGTTGTGTGCTATTTGTCCCAAAATTGTGATTTTCTATGTTTCTAATCATGATATATGCCTTCCTAATCACTTGCCATGACATATATACATTAATTAACTGAAAGTTGTGAGGAATACTTGTTGAACTAAGTGAATGCTCTTAGCTTTTTATGGCAAAGAAGACAATTAAAACACATTCAAGGGTTCAAGAAAATTTTTAGAATCTCTCAAAATTAAGAATGAGATTCACATTGTTTAGGCTCAAAGGGGTTAACGAATTCTCTCTACTCACGGGTAAGTTGCGTTTGGACATAGCTGTGCTCAATAAAAAACAAGTGCCTTGATCATTTCTAATGCTCCCACAAATTCACAATGATAACAAGATAAAGCATGAATCCAACGAATCAAAAAGGTTTATCAGAAATCCAGCATTTAGTAAACAATGGAAGCTTTCTCACAAATTATGGTTTTTGGTCCTAAGTGAAACAATCATTCAAACAAGTTGCCAAAAGAACAAATTTCATTTGCACAAAGACTTAAGTTCTTAAGCATTCTAAAATTCTAAACAAAGGAAACCATGTACCTTGACAACATTCGCTTGTTTCATACTATCATCGCCATCCAAACTCGGTCGAAGCTTCATTGAATGCTTTTATACCGATAGCAACCACTTTAGAAGGAGTTTTCGTCATTCCTGAACACACTAGAAAAAACATAAAAAGAAACAAATATATACAATATATACAAAGCTTAAAAACATAGAACCGTTGCACTTCAAAATCTCAACACCAATCCCCGGCAACGGCGCCATTTTGTTGATGCGGTAAAGCAGCAAGCAAAAAATATTAAGTATCCAACTTTGTTGTCTCCACATGGATTAGTGCGATATGAACGTCGTTCAAAGATTTCTACATTTATAAACTTATTGTTCAAAAGTTTAGGTTTAAAGGGTTTAAAGAACCATAGATAAAAATAGAAAATATAAAATAAAGACTGAAATATAAACGGAGCTTTGTTGGGATTGGATCTCATCAATTGATAACACATGCATTCTTCTGATCAAATTAAACACAACGCAATCATTCGTCTAATATCATCACGTATCACTCACGAAAAAGCTTATCTCTAACGCGGCATCGAGAGAACAACTGTGTTGTCTCATTGGTGATCTCTCACCCAACAAAAACACAACACAGAGCATTAAGATCTGATACTCACGTAAATGCTAAGCCTAAAACTATCTCTAGCATTTAGGACCTAACAGGTAATCATCCTAGATCCATATCTGAAGAGTATATCTCTATCACGGTTCAAATCAAAGATAAACAGGAAAGCAAAGATAACACCCATATAGCATAAACGATTGTTTCGCATAAAATACAATGATCAGAATACGTACACACGCTTAACCCTTTTTACATGTATTCATCTAATCCGCCAAATGTCGGTGAACATCGTTCTTCTTCACTATCATCACATACCCACACAATATCATATTGATCCTACCCATGCTACCCATGCTACTTAATCAACATAACACCATAGAGGATAAAATGAATATCAACTTCAAAACCATGTCAAAAGATTGTTCATTGATAGAAGAAGATCTAAGATCAAAGATGTGAAAAGGTTTTGTCAAGACCCACAAATACGTAATCAAAGATAATCAATCAATAGAGAATCCAAACTAGTTCACAAACATATATTAGATGAAATACATAAGGTATCAAAAGATTACAATCCAAACCCCAACAAGAGATCGAAGATCTTACCTCCTCCCCCTTAGGGTTTTGTGTTTCTCTCTCTAGAAGAAATGAAGAAAAATAAGTTCTGATGTCTAGAATGGAAAAAAATACAAGTTATGACCTAAAAGAGCAAGAAAATCACTTAAATACACATTCAAGATCTGTCACGTTCGCCTAGCGAACAGCTAGCGAACAACTAACTTTTGATACTTTCAGATCTGTCCAATTCTGGGCTCGTTCGCTACCTGTTCGCCTAGCGAGCAAGCTAGCGAGTTATTCGCTACCTGTTCGCTAACTGCTCGCCTAGCGAGCATGACAACATTTTGGTGGTTTTGCATGTTGTCTTGGTTTCCTTGCCCATTTCTTGTGTCTGACGTTTCACTTGTTTTGTGCCTAATTCCTGCATAATAACACATAAATCAAAGGTACCAAGATATTTTCTCATAATGTTGCAAACCAACCAAAACAAGAGTGGTTTTCAACCCTTAATTGAATAAAATGAGTGAAAATTGCCAACATTTGATAGATCAAATAAGTGAAATTTGCCATCTAAAAACTCGCCCTAACTAGCTTTTTGCTTGTCCTCAAGCAAAGTATGCCTCTCATTTTGCAACAAGAGGATTTGCTCAAGACTAAGATTCACCCAAGAATGGATAAAGTTGGCTAAAACACAAATGATGCAAACAAGCCATGGTTTCAAATGTTTAGAATCAAACAATGCACAAGAACTAAATTCTTAAAACAAATATTAAGACATGTATCAATCAACAACTATCTTTTTTCGTGAATGAATCACTCTATCTCTCCTCTTTGAATAAGGATTAAAAAAATTACGCGTTTGCAACCGCGGGGACATTTTCACTCAACTAACAAAGAATGCCAATATCAATTCAATTCATACAAAATCTAACAATCAATAGCGAAAATATGGAAGCAAGAAGATCACTACGGTCTTTAAGGTTGTAGCTTGGTCGGGTTTACAAACAAGGGACATTTCTAAGGCCATTGAAACGAAATTGCCGATGCAAAAGAGATATTCACCGAACATGTTATTTACACACCTCAACTTCATTCCATTTGTTTCTTAGTTGCAAACCTTCACAAACCTTATTTCACAACTTATTCTTTCACTATTTTTCTTTTCCAAACATTCTTTTTCTTTTCTTCTCTCTCTTTTTTTTTCTTTTTTCTTTCTTTTTTCATATTCACACAATTTTTTTTTGGTGCTTGCTTGAATTTGTCAAAAGTTGTAACAACCTACTATCTTCCTTTTTCATTCACCCCAACTTAACTTTTACTCAATCCCCAAGTGAATGCTCTTAGCTTTTTATGGCAAAGAAGACAATTAAAACACATTCAAGGGTTCAAGAAAAATTTTAGAATCTCTCAAAATTAAGAATGAGATTCACATTGTTTAGGCTCAAAGGGGTTAACGAATTCTCTCTACTCACGGGTAAGTTGCATTTGGACATAGTTGTGCTCAATAAAAAACAAGTGCCTTGATCATTTCTAATGCTCCCACAAATTCACAATGATAACAAGATAAAGCATGAATCAAACGAATCAACAAAGTTTATCAGAAATCCAACATTTAGTAAACAATGGAAGTTTTCTCACAAATTATGGTTTTTGGTCCTAAGTGAAACAATCATTCAAACAAGTTTCCAAAAGAAAAAATTTCATTTGCACAAAGACTTAAGTTCTTAAGCATTCTAGAATTCTAAACAAAGGAAACCATGTACCTTGACAACATTCGCTTGTTTCATACTATCATCGCCATCCAAACTCGCTCGAAGCTTCATTGAATGCTTTTATACCAATAGCAACCACTATAGAAGGAGTTTTCGTCATTCTTGAACACACTAGAAAATGTTAGAACACAGATTGGTGTTTCTTATATCTCTATGTTTTGATGATAACTTTTATGGAATTTTGTAATGAGTAAATATACACTCTAAAATTGGTTCAAGTATTATTGTTTCAGGTATAAAATTAAATACTCTTAAAAGAAGCAAAATATATAAGTACAAAGAAACTATGCAAAGCTCTGAAGCATCAGATGTAAGACTATTAGAAGATTCTGAAGCGCTGCCAGAAGGATCTGAAGCATTAATGAAAGAAGTATACAAAAGCTGAAAGCTCTGATCTTATCAGACTTTGAAGTTCTTTTCACTACAAACTCAGAGGCTTTAATAACCAGACTCTTATCATCAATATTCACGCTCAAAGCACATACTGCTGCATACTCTGATGAAGACTCTGATCAAGAAGTTTGTGTTTCTGGGGAACCATCTAACAAGGTCAGAGATCTTAAACCTGTTTACAGAATCTGGGCTAAGATCTTCATGAGTTCAATCTTTCATAGGAAATCTTTTAACTCACCAGATTATGTAAATTTAGAACAAATGTACTTCATGTACTGTATGAGGAAAGGAAAGAAGGTGGATTTACCTTATCTTCTGTTCAGTCATCTTCTGAACCATATCAAAGAAACAAGAGAAGAAGTTAGGGTTAAAGCTGGAAAAATCAGAACTTGGATCCCTATGGGAAGACTGATATCATACATTCTAACAGAGAATGATCTTGTGAAACATTTGTTTGATGCTGGGGTGACAGAGGATCTGTCCTATGTTATAGGATCTGTCATAAATGGGAACACTCTGAAGAGAATGAAAGTTATTTCAGAACTTGCTGGAAAACCCAAGAAATTTCAATCTGAAGACGTCAGCAGAAGGAGAATTCCTTTAGCAGATTTTCCTATGTTCAGTGCTGATGAACCTAGGCACATCATTCTGACATACATTGCTGAATGTTTAAGAGATGGTATTCCTCTACCTGCTAACATAGTACAGAAGGAAGGAGAAGTATTGCCAAATCTTCTAAGAGAAAGGCGCAGGAAGAGAAAGGCTGAGGAAGGATCTTTTGCACAGCCCAAGAGGAAAGCCTTTAATGCTGGTGACAAGCCTGAAAAGGACAAGAAGCAAAAGGAAAATCCTCCAGAAACTACTGTGGAAGAAATCAGAGAAACAATTCACCAGGTATTAACATCTGATCCCAAACCTTATTTACCTTCATCCTCACCTTCACCTCCACCATCTCCTTTTAAACCATCTGAACCTAAATCATCTGTACCTCATTGATCTAAACCCATTTCATCTCCTAACAAACATTCTCAACCATCTTCTGTTCAACTACCATCTAAACCCCCTCAACAGAAATCATCTGAACATCAACCCTCTCAACAAAAAACATTTTGAATCAAAACAACAATCCTCTGAACAACAAACACAATCAGAAAAACAAAAACAATCTGAACCACTCTCTTCTACTCAACCACCAGAAGAACCAACCATCAAAAATCCTGAACCATCTGTCCAACATCCACCTGAAGACATTCTGAATGTATCACCACTTGCAACCATGTATGTCCTCTCTTCAACTTCGTGTCATTCAACTGAATCATCTGATTCTGATGAATCTGAAGTTCCATCACCAACCAGCTTACAAATTCCTGATCCCTATAAACCACTATCATCTGATCTACCTGAATCTGACAACCCTCTTCGCTTCAAATTCAACTTCACAGATTTTATGTCATCCTCATCTGATGTTGTTACATCAACACCATCTGATACAGACACCTCCATTCCTCAACTTACCATACCACAAACATCCATACCCCAATCATCTGAACATCTATCATCTGATCACCCACCCCCTGAACAAACTCAAACACCTACTGAACCATCACAACCTGTCACCATAGATGACTTTCTGAACCCCAAACCCAGATCAGATGTGTCGCTACTGCGAAAATCGGCGCCGGCTGAACAGAAGAGTCGCCACCGTGCGTTATTTATCCCACGGGAGGGAAAGGAAACGCTCAGAGTAAACCTCGCACAACATGGGAAAGGTATGGTCGTCGCAACCAAAACCTGGGTTCGGGAGTCGGTTACGCAAGGGGAAGGTATTAGCACCCCTCACGTCCGTCGTACTCGACGGGATCCACGCTTGTTTTCGGGTATGGATTGTTATTCTATCTAAACTATAGGTCAAGGGTTAAAAAGAAAAGGAAACGACTCGGCAAAGTATCGCACTTTATGCCTACGTATTCCCGTCTGGAACGAGAAATCAGAGTCAACGTAGTTCGCCTACCTACGGGAAAGGAGGGGAAGGTTGCTCGCTAGGATATCGCATCCTATGCCTACGTACTTTCACACGGCATGAAAGATCAGAGCAAACGTAGTTCGGGCCACGTACGACACAAGCTTGTCTTGATTGATTTTATTCCTTCTGAAAAAGGTTTTTCTGATTAACAGTCCAAGCGGACAAAAATGACGTTTTGATGAGTTCACATTCTTTTACGAAAGAAGTGTCTTTTATTGCGTTTGAAATCTTTATGTGTTTTTTCTGTTTGTTTTGAGAAAGAAAGAGACAGAACTCTAACCTACGGTTGCGAAGGGAAACAAACTAACCTAATGTTATCATGCATGGGTTAAGACCTAGTGTCTATCATGCTCCTCTCTTGCACAGAGAGAAACAGAGATCCTACGGGATAGGCAGAAACAGAAACAATATCAGATATATACAGTAAAACAGTAAAATGCATGGATGCAACAATACAAGCGAGGCAAGGGAGTCCCACTCAACCTCGAACCTAGAAAACAATAGGCAAAAGTGAACAGGATTCACTTTCAACCCAGCAGGATAAACAGCAAACAATACAGTCAGGAAAACCAATCAATACATCAACAAATGCAATACAACAGCAGAAGAAACAGCATCAGCAGCTCTGAATCAACAACTGGCTTCAAGTAATCTCCAATCATTCACAAGCTTCAACAAGCATCAATCTCCATCTTCATGGCCTTCAAGCAAGGGCTTTGATCATCAGTCTTCTATCTGCAATGGCTTTTCTTCAAGCTCAAACCTCCAGGATGAGGGATCAGTCACAAGAGTGAATTGGGTGTTAAGCAATCAGTTGACTACCAAGGGTGGTGAACAAACTGCTTCTAACACAAGAGACATTTTCTCTCAAGAGTTCTATCTCTTAGACACTATCACCAAGCCTTCCAAAGGAAGGGGGTGAGTGTCTTAGAGAGACTCTGAATCACAGAGAAGAATGGATGCAGACAAGGCAATCCATGTTTGAGAAACAATCATTCTAATCTAGAGCTCTGCCTAGCTCCTAAACCCTAGTCTCCTCAGCAGCTGCTAGCAAGAATCTCCTCCTCAACTCTGACAGTTGATCCTCAATCTTTGAAACTCCAATGGTCTTCATCTTCACAAATCTTCAGCTTCCCCAGGGCCCCAGACACACCCAATACCCAATCAAACAATCAACAATCCCTAGAGGGCACACCACACCAGCCAACAGATATACAGACAGTAATAATATCAGTAGGGGAATCCTAATTTTTCTAAGGGATCTAGTAACTACCCATAACCCCTATAGTCCCATAACTAATCTATTCAAACCCTAAGTCCTAAGGGAAATGAGATCAAACTTCCTAAATTGTCACCTAAAAACCCTAGTTTTGTTCATGATATTCAAGCATCTATTAATCACCTAAAATTAACTCCTAAAAATGGGAACTAAAATATTTCTACAAGCCTAATATCTCATCTAAACAATATGAAAAGAATGATCAAAAAATATCAAAGCATGTAAGAGAACAAAAATCATTAAAATGATGCATGAAATGAAGCTATTTAATATGCCATTTATTTAGAAAATATGGAAAAAATATGAAATAAAACTAAAAATGCAATTTTATTTTATTAAAATTTTCTAGACATTTTAATGAAAATATTGTAAAAAGAATGGATTGAAATGCATTTTTTATGAATTAGTTATGAATTAATGAAAATTGGTAAAATATTAAAGTGAATTAAGAAAGATTAAACCAAATAAAAATGAGGGAGGGGTGTTAAAAGAAACCACACCCAGCTATAATCAGAATGGGCCACACAATGGGGGGTGCAATCAGCGCTTTGGTTAAGCCCAGAATTCTAGCTCAGAACACCATACACGCTGGGGGTGAGAATAGAATGGAAATCACGTTGAAATTGGTTTGGGCTTACAACCTGGGGGTGGGGATAACAATAGCACTCAGGCCCGCCCGTTTCAATTAATGAAACGGCGCGTTTTGGCCAGCTTCTTTCCCTCCACACTCTGAATTGAATAAGAGCCCTTGGATCTCCTTCTAAGTCAAAGGTCACACGCGAAATGGATGGACACGATTGTGTCTTCTTCCTTGGACCAACTGAAATTAGGGTTTCATCCCCATGAGACTCCATGCACGAACAACCTTACCCTATTCTGTTCTCACTCTACAGGCAACCAATCCACACGATGTAAACATGAAAATCGTGCTAAATCTCTCCCTCTACAATCCTGTGGTTTCAATTCAGTCTGAAATTCCATATATCACTCAACCCGATCAAGCCAAGGTCTGGTCACCATGGATATACACTGATATGCACCATTATAATTCTCCACCAAACTTAACCTAAACTAATCTACAACTAATGGTAATCAACCTGCGCTATCAAGCTACAATTATGATGCACTAACCTAGGAGATTCAAGCCCTAACAGTTTGTGGTACCTGCTAACAACCATCACCAAACCTCTCCAAATTCATCCTACTTGTTCTCCTAACCACCTACATTGCATCTAAACTAACAACAACATGCTAAACTAACTGAATCAAGCAAATCGAATGAAAACATACCTGGTGTAAAAAGCTTGGAAACAGCTATGGAACTCGTGGATCTGAAGCTTCTAGGTGTTGGATCTTGATCAATCCTTGATGTATGTGATTCTGTATGCAATTCCTTGTTGATTCTTGGCTTGAATTATGCTGTCCAATGGAAACTTCAACTTTGATGTTCTTGAAGAAAGTGCTTGAGAATGGATGATTCACACCAAAACTTTGCTTCAATTCTGATCTAGGAGGATGATGGAGTAAGATTGAATTGATTTTGATGAAAGTTGATGAAGGTTTTGAGAGAATAGCAATGAAACTTCAATGAAAAGAATGAGGGAATTTGTGAAATTCTTGGTGCAAATGAAGCCAACCCTTGCCAAATTCATCTTTCATGAATATATAGACCCCAATGGTACATTCTAGATCCATCTTGCACATTCCCTTGTTTTCAAATTTTGGCTCATTTTGATTATGTTTCTTAAAAGGTAAGCAACCATGGATAACTTCATTTTTTCCTTCTAAACTCAAAAAAGTGTGTGAACCATTGTTCTTAGAATTGTTTTTCCATTCAAAATCATATATTGGAAGTCTTCATTTGGACTTGGAAATCTCCCAAACCATTTTCCAACTTGAAATTATTCACTTTATAAGCCTTTTTAGTTCATATTTTGACCAATTTTGTAACATCATGCTATGAGCTTCTCCAATAACTTGTGACCTTCTTTCTAGACTTAAAATCCCATTTGGAGCAAGTTTGATGTTGTAAGTTTTTCCATTTGAGGCCTCCTTGTATGAGTTTTGGGTATAGGTTAAAATGACCTGTAATTCACAAATGCCCAAAATACCCTTTGCTTGTCAAGACCATAAGTTGAGTTCTCCACATCATATGAAGGCATGCCATACCATTATAGAAAGCTAAGACAATGAGGAACAACTCTTATGTTGACCAAGAATTCATTTGAAATCTCCTTGAGGGGTAAAACTAGCTTGGAAGTCAAGTCACTTTCACAGACAAAAATTCAGATACCCCAGATGACCTGTAACTTGCAAGGACCATAACTTGAGTTCTACAAATCTCCTTGAGGTCTTCCACCACTCAAATTAAAGGTCTTGAGATCCTCTACAAGTTTCATGTTGGCCAAGGAGCCATTTGAAGCTAGCATTTTGACTTATCGTGCTTGGAAATTTGACCTAAACTAGGGGATTTTACAGAGAAACCCTAATTTAGTAACTCCTCTTCTCCTTGATTTCTCTTGAATTCTCCTTGTCATATCTCCATATCCTTCTTTATATGTCAAAGGTTGATCCCCACATCTCTCCAATAGCCTTGAATGCTCTTTAAAGTCAGTCAATTGACCTAGGGTTGACCTAGGGTTGACCCAGATGAAACCCTAGTTGACTGTCTTCAACTATAGCTCTTGTGCTCATATCAACAACTTGTTTTCTTCTCCAAATGACTTTATAAGTCTCTCAAGATGTCTAGATACTCTCCATGCTTTCATTTCACAGCTCATAACCCTCTTGTTGATCCTCAGATGCCCTCAGCTAGGAGATGGACTCAAGGCTTGATCTGCTGAACTCTTTGCTTTCAAATTCTTTCCTGATGACTTGAGTAGGATGGAATTAGGATAATAACCTCTTGAGAGGCCTCTAGAGATGAGAATAATGATTGGTCCCCTGTTGAATGACTGGCTATGCTTATGCTATGCAGATGGTTAGTCTATGTACATGACTCTATATGCAAATGCTAGTGATAATGAAACATAAATCCAAGGAGTAAGGTTGGGCAAATTTTAGGGTGCAACAGCTGCCCCTATTCAAGCGACTTGGACCCGATTGGATGAAGGGCCCGGAGCCTTCAGACATTCGCGGTACGAGACGGTTGAATACTAGTGAAACCAGAAATTTGCCAACCGCAGAAATAAACTGCGCTCCTGCTTGAGGAATAACATTCGTCAGCTGAATCTGACTGTCACGATAACCCACTGATCTTGCGCGACCGTGCTGGGGATTGTCTTCATCGTTCTGAAGAGGATTCTGTCATAACAGATTGCTTGCTTGTCCATGTTAGGACTCTGTCTGTCATCAATACGAAGAAATCTCAACTAGAACCTGTCTACGTTAGGACTCCACTTACTGTCAACCCAGAAAAATCTCGGCAACTCCGCTGGGGATAATTCGTCTGCATTTCCGTAAATTGAATCGCCCACGTTAGGAAAAACTCTTCCACGTTAGGGGTAACACCTGTCCACGTTAGGAATCACATCGTCCACGTTAGGAGTAACACTTTTATCTTTCCACGTTAGGAAGCAATCTTCTTTCCGCGTTAGGAAACTATATCAATCTGTCCACGTAAGGACTCCAATACCACTTGACGTGTCCGCGTCAGGACTCCGATCTTTCCACGTAAGGAATACAACTATTTCTGAACTTGTCCACGTCAGGACTCAACTTTTCTTGCATCTGTCCACGTAAGGACTAATTTCCTTCTTCCACGTTAGGAATATCTTCTTCGATCTGTCCGCGTCAGGACTAAACTCTCTTTCCACGTCAGGAATAATCCATTTCTTTCCACGTCAGGAATCAATCTGATTTTCCACGTAAGGAATAAACTCGTCTTTCCACGTAAGGAAACCACTTTTCTTCCACGTAAGGAATGCTCTTGATATGTCCACGTAAGGACTCCGATCTCTCCACGTAAGGAATACCAACTTTTTTCTGATTTGTCCGCGTCAGGACTCATTTTTCCACGTAAGGAACGCCATCTTAATCTGTCCACGTGAGGACTCAGTCTTTTCACGTCAGGAATGCTGTTATTTCCACGTAAGGAAACTATCTTTTGATACGTCCGCGTAAGGACTACCTCGTCCACGTTAGGACCCCTTTCTCCTTATTAGGGATAATAGTTTCTCTGATTCGTCCACGTCAGGATACTGATCTCGTCTTGACTCGTCCACTTTAGGACTCAGGCGTCTTCGACTTGCTGAGGAAATAAGACTTGTCCACATAAGGACTCACACCCTCGACCCAATGGGGAAATAACTTGTCCACGTAAGGACTCACACGTCTTCGACTTGCTGGGGAAATATCCGCGTTAGGACTTACACTTTGCCAACAACACGAAGAAGGATAAATTTGTCCACGTCAGGATTCTTGTATCTTGTCATCACAAAGAACTACAAACTTGTCCACGTCAGGATGCACATTTCACCATTACGAATAAAGGTATCTGCTGGACACAAATGATCCACGTCAGGACACCAACACGAAGAGTAACCAATCTTTTGTCAACGTCATGACCTCCCTTTCTCCAAATTTCGAGAGACCGAATCTATCCACGTCAGGATTAACACACCTTACCAATCCGGTAAAACAAACCTGTCCACGTTAGGACGCCCACTTCTGAAGAAATCCCGTCATTCTAGGAGTAAATGGTCCACGTCAGGACTTAGTTCTTCAATGATCCTCACCCACAAACTTCTTAGCACTGACGCGACAGCGACTTCGAGATGAAATCTACTGGGGATGTCTGAAAACCAACTATCGGACGCCTGCTCTGATAACCGGCGGTGGTCTCTGAAATTCTGATTCATGCGACTCGTTGATGACAAACGAACTTTGCTTGGGAATAAGGAGATTCTTATCCTGGCCACTCTGGCTGGGGAAAATCAAATACATTTGCATAAATGACTCTGCTGGAGACAAAGAGAGTTTTACCATGATAACTCTGTGGGGAATACCGCCAAAACTGACATTATCATTGAATAGCTCCTGCCGAGATCTTGACTGTTTGGTAATTTATTTGAGCAAGAGCTCTCTCCACCTGAACTACTAGAGTACAGAAACTGCTTCAGCAAAATAAATGCTGGAAGGATAACGCCGACTCGCCGGGGATAGCCTGATGCTGCAAAGTCATTCCGGCAAAATAAATGCTGGAAGAGTGAAGTCGACCCTGCTGGGAAGTTGGGAACTCAAACCACACGTCTTGCTGAAGTAACCCCTGCTGGGGACAATAACTCTGCTGAGGAATAGCAGATGCGCACAGCACGATCGGACTTTCTGCTGGAACGTGAACCGATATCACCAGTATCTCTGACAAAATAAATGACAGGACCCAACATCAACTCTGCTTTGGAGAGTCTTGACCTTCGAATTCCACTGGAAGGAAAGAACATTTACTGAAAAGAGAACTCCGCTGGGGATGGCTGGATTCTCTTGGGGAAAATTAACTGACCCTGCTGGGGGAGAATGCATGACCCTGCGGGGGGAGATGAACCTGTCTGAATACAGCCTTACGATCTCAGAATCACCAAACTCTGCTGAGGACGAGTAACTTCTCTGGAGCACGTCCTTTGGATAAGCTACGGCTAGCTGGAGAATTCTATCCTTCTTCAGGAAGAACATGCATGACCTGCGTGGGGATCAAGCCTTTCACTATTGCGATCTTTTGATCACCTTCCTCGTACAGTTATGAAACCTGCAACAACACAAACAAAGCACGACAAGCCTATGCAATCCAAATCGATTCAGGTTAGTGACGTTACACTCAGTTAATTCAAAGCTTTAACAATTGTTGGCAAGGGCCAGTAATGTTATACTCATGCTAGCTTCAATAAACTTAGGCGTTTTATCATGCGCAAAACAGTAAAGAACAGGCATCAAGTACTGAATAACACATTTTCATTGATTGGGCCCCTGAATGGGCGGAGTTTTTGTACACGGGATGTAACTCCTGAAAAGAGGAAGCTACACAAAGCAAATATACAAGTATGCAAGTATTCACAAGAAGCATAAATATTGACAAATTAAATTTTGTACACATGTCGGCAACTGGACGCAGATGAACACCACGAACTGATCCTCCCATGACTCGTCCGACTCTTATGCTTTCCCGGTATCCCTACTTCTGAAGAGGTTGTATCCGATAACTAATTCCTCAAATATATTCTCCCGCATTGATGCTCATTGAATTCGAATTCGGACCGCAGTCATTTGCTTTTCAAATCCCTAACTTTTGCGTGAACCGCCCTTTACGGGTTTTCAGTTCACCGGGATACCCCTTTTTGCCGAAGCCGCCCAGTGTAGGTTTTCAACTTCGCGGGTGTACATTTTTTTAATTTTATCCCTAACTTTTGCCCGAACCTTTCATTCTGTTTTTGGTTCGCCAGGATGCCCCATTTTTGCCTGGACTCTCTTTTTTCTGTCCAGCGGGTCTATTTTAAGCAAAGTATTTTTTAACTGCGTCCGAATTCACAGGTGACGCAAAGTCTTCCCCGTCCATGGTGGACAGCAACAAAGCTCCCCCTGAAAAGACCTTACTGACAACGTATGGCCCTTCGTAGTTGGGGGTCCACTTGCCCCTGTGATCTGCTTGCGGCGGGAGAATCCTTTTCAGCACAAGGTCGCCCGTCTGAAAGCTTCGCGGAAGTATCTTCTTGTCGTACGCTTTCTTCATTCGTCTTTGATACAAACGACCGTATGCCAGAGAAGCTAGCCTCTTCTCATCCATCAAACTCAGTTGGTTCAATCTGTTCGTTACCCATTCTGCCTCGTCCAGCTGAACGTCTCGCAATACCCTCAGAGAAGGGATCTCAACTTCCAATGGTAATACCGCCTCCATTCCGTATACCAACGAGAACGGAGTTGCCCCGGTTGATGTGCGTACCGTCGTACGATAACCGTGCAAAGCGAAAGGTAGCATCTCGTGCCAATCCTTATACGTCACCACCATTTTCTGGACGATCTTCTTGATGTTCTTATTGGCCGCTTCGACAGCGCCATTCATCTTGGGTCGGTAAGGGGAGGAGTTGTGATGTTCAATCTTGAAATTCTGACAGAGCTCCTTCATCATTTTGTTGTTCAGATTAGAACCATTATCCGTGATTATCCGCTCGGGAATCCCATATCGGCAAATGATATCTCTCTTGATGAATCTAGCCACCACTTGCTTCGTTACATTTGCGTAAGACGCTGCTTCCACCCACTTGGTGAAATAATCGATTGCTACGAGGATGAACCGATGCCCGTTAGAAGCCGTCGGCTCAATCTTTCCAATCATATCGATTCCCCACATCGAGAATGGCCATGGAGATGACATCACATTCAGAGGACTCGGAGGCACATGTATCTTGTCAGCGTATATTTGGCACTTGTGGCACTTTCTTGCAAATTTGAAACAATCAGTTTCCATCGTCAGCCAAAAGTAACCTGCCCGCAGCAGTTTTCTCGTCATAGCATGTCCACCAGCATGCGTGCCAAATGCACCTTCGTGAATTTCCTCCATGAGAAGCTTTGCCTCTTTCTCGTCTACACAACGCAACAACACCAAGTCGTGGTTTCTTCTGTATAAGACGCCATCCGGGTTCAAATAGAAATTACCCGCTAATCTCCTGAGAGTCTTCTGATCTTGACTGGATGCCCCAGCCGGATACTCTTTATTCTTCAGGAAATTAAGGATATCAAAATACCACGGTTTGCCATCAGATGCTTCATCAATAGCAAATACATAAGCTGGCCTGTCCAACCGAGAGATAGTGATTTGGGGAGCTTCGTTCCAGAAATTGACCTTGTACATGGAAGACAAGGTGGCAAGGGCGTCAGCCATTTGATTTTCTGCCCGCGGCACATGATGCAATTCAACTTTGTCGAAGAAAGGCAACAATCTCCTTGCATAATTCATATAATGTATCAAATTGGGCTGCCGTGTCTCCCATTCCCCTTTGATCTGATTCACTACCAGAGCTGAGTCTCCGTATACGTCTAAATGTTTGATTCGCAAATCAATGGCTTCTTCAAGCCCCATTATACAAGCTTCGTATTCGGCCTCATTATTGGTAACGGCGAAGGTCAATCGGGCAGTAAACGGGATGTGCGACCCGTGCGGCGTAGTGATAATTGCCCCTATTCCGCTACCGTAAGCATTCACAGCTCCATCAAATATCATCTGCCATTTGGACCCCGGCCCTGGTCCTTCGTCTGGTAACGGCTCTTCGCAATCTTTCATTCTGAGATACATGATATCCTCGTCAGGAAAATCAAATCTCATCGATTGATACTCTTCAATAGGCTGCTCCGCCAGATACTCAGACAACACACTCCCCTTTATCGCCTTTTGCGAGACGTATTGAATATCGTACTCAGTCAAGATCATCTGCCACCGGGCAATTCTACCTGACAACGCCTGCTTTTCGAATATATATTTGATTGGATCCATCTTCGAGATGAGCATGGTTGTATGATTCAGCATGTACTGCCTCAGACGCTTGGCGGCCCAGGCTAGCGCGCAACAAGTTTTCTCCAGCATTGAATATCGAGATTCACAGTCTGTAAATTTCTTACTCAAATAGTAAATTGCATGCTCTTTTCTCCCCGTCTCGTCGTGTTGACCGAGAACACAACCCATGCTTCCCTCAAGAACCGTCAAATACATTATCAAGGGTCTCCCTGCCACTGGGGGTATCAAAATAGGAGGCTCCTGCAGATACTTCTTTATTTTGTCGAACGCCTTTTGACAATTATCGTTCCACGCTACAGCTTGATTTTTCTTTAGCAACTTGAATAATGGTTCACACGTGGCCGTTAAGTGAGATATGAACCGGGCAATGTAGTTCAATCTCCCTAAAAACCCGCGCACCTCTTTCTCTGTTTTAGGCGTCGGCATTTCTTGAATCGCTCTTATTTTAGCAGGATCGACCTCTATTCCTCTTTCGCTTACGATAAACCCCAGCAGTTTACCCGATCTCACCCCGAAGGTGCATTTATTAGGGTTCAGCCTCAGCCTGAACTTCCTAAGTCTTTTAAACAACTTCAACAGATTCACCAGGTGCTCTTCCTCCGTCTGGGATTTGGCAATCATATCGTCAACATAAACTTCTATCTCTTTGTGCATCATGTCATGAAAGAGAGTCGTCATCGCACGCTGATACGTTGCCCCAGCATTCTTCAAACCAAAGGGCATCACTTTGTAGCAAAATGTTCCCCAAGGCGTTATGAAAGTAGTCTTCTCCATATCCTCTGGCGCCATTTTAATTTGATTATAGCCTGAAAAGCCATCCATGAAGGAGAATACAGAGTATTGAGCGGTATTATCAACTAACACGTCAATATGAGGAAGTGGAAAATCGTCTTTTGGGCTTGCTTTATTCAAATCTCTATAATCCACGCACATTCGAACCTTGCCATCTTTCTTTGGCACTGGCACGATGTTGGCAACCCATGAAGGATACTTCGTCACAGCCAGGAACCCAGCGTCCCACTGTTTCTGAACCTCCTCTTTGATCTTCATTGCCATATCTGGGCGAGTTCTGCGAAGTTTTTGTTTGACAGGCGGGCAGTCTTCTTTCAGTGGCAGACGATGCACAACCATATCAGTATCGAGCCCTGGCATATCTTGATACGACCAAGCGAATACATCATTATACTCTCGGAGCATTTCAACCAGTTTTCGCTTGATATCACTCTGCAGTGCGGCTCCGATACGAATGTTTTTCTCAACCCCTTCCGACCCCAAATTGATAATTTCGATAACCTCGTCGTGAGGCAGAATGGCCCTTTCCTCTTGCTTCACCAACCAAGACAGTTCTTCAGGAACGTCGCTATCTTCGACAACCTCTTCTTCGGTATGGAATACCGGGTGCTCGAAGTCGGGACGAGTCATAGGTGGTTCAAGGATGTCATCTGAAAATGTTATCCTGCAAAAGAAAGGGTTAAGTGCTTCAAAATGCGTATAAAGCGGATAACCACGTTGCCATTTTATTGAAAAATACAAAACCAGAAAGACAGGGATTACAGTATTTACACATGAAAACAACGCCATTTATTTAATGATTAACGAAGCAATGTTTATAACAACACAGCCCTAAGCAAATCCTGGTGCCCTGGGCAAGACATCAGATTATTCAACAATTAATAAAGCAAAGCATTACTGTTTAAAAGTCACAGGAACAAGCTCCTGAATAGACCAGTTGCACAGTCCTTGTCCTGGCGTGCTTGGCTGAATCCAGGCATCCATATCACAGTCGCTGTCCCCTTCATCAGATTCTGAAGCGGCATTGACAGATTCATGGCATACTCCACTGGCAGAGATGGTGATTGACTTTCTGAAATGAGGGGCCCCCACAGAAGGAGTTGATGACGACGGTCGGTACCCCAGTCCGAACCGGTCCATTTTCACAGGAATGTCCAATACTTTGCCCCAGCCCGTGGCTTCTCCTGCCTTCACTAGCGCTTGAGCCTCTTTATACGAAGAAACAGCTATCTCTGGCACTTTGCTTGGCCCGGGACCCTTGTCCTTTATGCGCAAACCTTCGAATGCCTGGCATGGCGTCTCGTGGATCTCCCCGTCGACTTCCACATATTTAAACGAAGATAGATGGCTGACCAGGATGTCTTCTTCTCCGCACACGGTGACTACACTGTCTCCGACCATATACTTTAACTTCTGATGCAGGGTTGACGTGACTGCCCCTGCCCCGTGAATCCAAGGTCTTCCCAGCAAGCAGCTGTACGCAGGCTGTATATCCATGATATAAAACTCCGTTGCAAACACTTCCGGCCCCACTTGCAGAGGCAAGGTAATCGATCCGAAGACTGTTCTCCGCGTGCCGTCAAACGCTCTGACTACCAAATCACTTGGTGTACACAAAATCCCTCGAACATCCAGCTTCATCATAGCCTTCTTAGGCAGCACATTCAAAGACGACCCGGTGTCAACCAATACGTGCGACATTGTCGACCCTCTGCACTCAACAGATACATGTAATGCCATATTATGGTCCCTCCCTTTCGGAGTCAGGTCAAAATCAGTAAAGCCCAGACTGTGGCCTGCATTTACGTGTGCCAATACTCCTTCTAGCTGATTGACGGAGACATCCTGTGGTACAAAAGAAGTGTCCAGGACTTTCAGCAAAGCGTTCCTGTGGGCTTCCGAACACAACAGCAATGACAGAATAGATATTTTGGATGGCGTTTGCTGCAGATGCTCCACGATTTTATAATCGCTTTTCCGAATTAAGCGCATGAATTCCTCTACGTCCTTCGACGCTGCTTCTTTTTCATTTGCTTGTACCGGAACATTCTCAACCGCTTTCCCCTTTCCTTTCGCTAGCCTTTCGGCCTCTACTTCAGGAGATATAAAGATCCTGCCGCTCCTCGTCATGCCTCCTGAACCAACAACATTATCCACAACCTCCGCTGGCTGCTTGTTAACATCGATTTTAATCCCGTCACAATACACCTCTAGCCCATATGACCATGGGACTGCTTTCGTGTTCTTATACGGAATTGGCCCGGCTTTAGTTATAGTAATCGGTGGTCGCTGAGCTGGTGCCGAAATGGTGATCGTCTTCCTAGGAATTGTCACTGTGGCAACATCACTCTGATTATCCATTACTGCCCCTGCCGGCTCATCAGTTGCTGTTTTATCAAACTGCAATACACCTTCATCAATCAAGGCCTGAATGCCTTTCTTCAAATCCTCACACCCCCCAGACAGGGCCCAACAATCTAAGCAGTACTCATTACAACCCGGGTAAACACCTCCTTGCAACAGTCGGCTCTTTATTTCGCTCAGCGGCGTCTTTAAATCCTCAACATTCATAATCAGATTCAGACCTTCCTCAGTCAGCACAGCATTCGCCCCATGATTAGGCATGGGTTTCTGGACTATATTCGCACCGGTCGTTCCGAAGTTGATAAACTTGTTGTCCAAGAGATCCTGCACAACGTGCTTAAAAGCATGACAACCTTCTATATCATGGCCCGGGGCCCCAGAATGAAACTCGCAGCGCCTATTTGCATCATAGCCGAACGGGGGAGTTCCCGTTATCGGTGCCAAGGTTCTTTTCTCCACCAGATTCAATCCCAACAATGTCTGCAATAAATCAGCATAGTTAGAGGGAGGCTTCTCAAACACCCTTCTCGGCTTACCACCCTGGAATTTTCTCTGAGCTTGCTGTGCCCCCTGCTGAGGCTGCTGCTGCTGTGGCATTGGTTGCTGCTGAACCTGTTGTTGTTGCTGGATTGGCTGCTGTTGATAAGGGATGGTGACACTCGACACTTGCTGCTGCTGACGATATGGATTTCTTCCCCTGCCTCGGCCTCGGCCTCGGCCTCCAAATACCGCGCTAGCTTCGCCCTGACGGCGCCCACCATAAGCTTTCCTATTACTGCCAGATGCAGTTGACTCGTCAACTTGGAACTTTCCTTGCTTAATGTTCCGCTCAATCTTTTCACCCATCAGAATCAGATCTGAAAAACTAGCCAGAGACGTATGAAACAACATATCATGAAACAGCCCGGTGAATGTGCCAACAAACATGTCGTTCATTTCTTTATCTTCCACAGGGGGACGGACCCTGGCAGCCATATCGCGCCACCTTTGCGCGTATTCTTTAAAACTCTCCCCCTTCTTCTGCGACAGCCCGGCCAACTGGACCCGATTGGGCGCCAGATCGCTGTTATACTTGTAATGGGCTACGAACGCCTCTGCTAATTGCTTCCAAGTCTTGATATCAGTTGGCTCCAACCCCATGTACCACTCTAAGGAAGGACCCGATAGACTATCCTGAAAGAAATGCATGAGCATTCTTTCATCAGTGGAGTATGCAGACATCTTTCTGTAATAAGCTCGGACATGCACCTTCGGACATGTATCTCCTTTGTACTTATCGAACGCAGGCGCCTTGAATTTAATGGGCACCCTCAAGCCAGGTACCAAGCCCATAGTTGCCATGTCCAATCCTACAGCACTCTGATTTAGGACTCCCTTCATTTGCTCTTCCAGCATTCTAATCTTTTGAGAATCATCCATCGGCCCTTCAAAACCTCCTCCAGAGAAGGCGTCCTCCTGCTGATCCTCTTGCCACATACCGTTTCCAGCCCCGTATCCATCATACGCATTATTACGTCCAGCTCTGACCTGATTCATCCCCGGAACTCGGCCTCTGTTGCCGTACCCTTGAACACCTCCAGCAGGCCCTCCAGCCATAAAACCAGCACCGTTTCCGTTTCCAAAACCTCCGTAGCCCTGATTGACCATACCAAAACCATCTTGCCCAAAGCCTTGAGCATTAAAGCCATACTTGCCAGTATTGTCGAATCCCTGATCATTGAATCCGAACCCAGTATTGACAAAGCCATTGCCTCCGAGATTATCTCCCACATTGACATCACCCAGCCCAGCGTTATGGACAGCAGTTTCATTTCCAACTCCGACGTTACCATTCACAGCAGCGGCAGCGTTGTTGACGTTAGCAGCATTCACATTGACGACAGGCGGAGCCACTGGCGTTGGAGTGCCATCTCCATGAGCAGTATCAACCCGGACAGACTGATGATCTTCGTTACCATGACCAGCGTTGCGAGCCAACAGAGGCTGGACCATGGCCTGCAAATTCTCTTGCCCTTTTGCTATAGCCTCCATGGTCTGCATGAAGAGGGCGAGCTTCTCGCGTACATCCTGCATCTCGTTCTGAATCTGGTCCATGACTTTCCGACAGTTGGATCGTGTAGAATAGCGGTGCAGATGTTGATCTGGAATCCTGTTAAGTACCTGATACAAAGCAGGGAATAAGACACCATTCAAAGATTACCTGTAATGCAATATGTATATGAATGCAATGCAATGTGTCTGTGCATTAGGGAAGTTCATTCCCCCAGTTCTAGTGCGAAGGTGCCGGTGCAGTGACGGTGCTGACCATAAGAATATCGAAGTTGAATCATAGAAAGCCTCGTATATAGCAGAGAGAATCAATAAGCCCAGGGTACAATATCACCGAGAGTACAAAGAAGGCATGACCTCAACCAACAATCCTGGTGATGGTCAGCACTATGCATACAAATAATGGAATGATCAAATCCTCCCAAAAGTCTGGTACTCCTCTAACAACTTCTTAGTCTCCGGATGGCTTGGTCGGTCAAGCAGCCCTTCAACAAGCTGGTTTCTCCTCTTAAGGACACGGCGTACGTCTTCAGCAGTTTCTTCCCATGTTGCTTCTCCGAAGCAATCTTCTAACTTTCGCTTCTGGGACACTGCTTCATCTCTAGATTTGATTGCCTTGTTCAGTGCATGCTGGACACTATACCGGTTCATCACTTCCTCCTCACACTTCTTGATGCTAGACTTCAACTTCTCCTCGAGGTCGGAAATTTGCTGCTTCAGCTTATCTTCCCTCTTCTTGTTGTTGGTGAGTGTAGCATTCCAAGTCTTATTGCAAGAAGATATCTCTCGGTGTGCTGCGTCGAGCGCCTTCTTTTTGGCTTCCAGCATGTCATGGGAACTTCTGAACTCTTGCCCCAGACGTTCGCGCTTTTTCTTTTCCTCAGTCAATTCAGATCCTAACCTGTTTACCAGCTCAATCTGTTGCTGGAAAGCATATACGGCCTTGTTTTTCTTGCTGCGTGCCTGGGCTAGCTCTTGCTCTAACCCTTCATTAATCTTCATCAAAGCTTCTTTCTCCCTCACAACCTGTTCATATGCTTCTCTAGAAACAGTAGTTGGCTCTGCTACCGGAATAGGATCAAGAATTGGTGCATCTGGAAACGGCATCTTCAACTGACTAGCTCTCTCCTGAATCCAAGCTCTATAAGGTGCATAGGCCTGACAGTCATTCTTTCCTAACAACGGCTTCCCTTTGCGGTTAATACGCGTCCAGGCATGTCGCAACTTGGCTAATAACTCCCCCTTTAAATCTCCAGTGAAGTACAGAGATTCCTGTACTTCCTCCTCCTGAGGTGGATTCTTCAGCGCATATCCAAACTGGCGAATGAATAGAGAAGGGTTGTAGTTGATACACCCTTTTCTTCCTATCAATGGCACATTAGGGTAACCAGAACAACTGAAGATGAGCTCCGATCCCAACAGGTCCCTATCAAACCACTCCATATCTTCCGACGATAGCCTCATCAAACGCTCCGGCCAACCAACTGGAACTGTAGTCTCTGCAGCAGATCCTCTCTTAGGAAGATGACTCTCAAACCACATACTCAACAAGGGTACGCAAAGATGAACATTCTTCCCTCTTCCCTTCTCATTCTTGTAATGCAGTGAATGGTAGAGATCTCCGAGTAAAGTAGGCACAGGATTACCAGCGGCAAACAAGTAGAAAGCATCGAAGTCCACAAAATCCGGTATATTGGGGAACAAAACTATGCCATAGATGCACAAAGCCAACACAGCATTGAAAGCAACCCAGCACCCATTCTTGGCGTACTCTTGGGCTTTACCCACTAAGAACTGAAATGAGAATCCTGGAACTCCACGGGAAACAGTAGTCACAAGTTCAGAAGCATCAACATGCAAGGCTTTTGCCAAATCCTCCGGCTTGGGTTTGGCATCATAATGAATGAATGGAACCTGGTTCTGCACAGGCAGCTCAACATACTCAGCGTATTCCTCCAGAGTTGGTCCCATAATAAAATCAGAGAACGTAAAACACCTCAAAGCAGGGTCATAGAATTGCATCAAAGCATACAGCCCATCTAACTCTACCTCTGTAGGTTTGCACACCAATCTCAATAATCTACCATAACTCATCCGGAAACTCCTACGAACACCCTCATCAGCAAGAGAGATCAACCCCAGTAAAGGAACAATATCAGGCGTAGGCAATTTGTAAGCAACCGTTCTCCTTAAGCTAGTCATGATCAAACACTCAGAAGTCTGGGCACTAGAACTAGGGAAATGCAAATGCACCTGCAGCACAGACACACGTTAGTGAAATGCAAATGATAATGGATATGCAGGGATGCAATGCAAGTAACATTCAACAGGGACCAAAGCTGCAGCTGAATAGCCTAAACCCAATCAAGAAAGGTCTCAGATAGACCATCCAGAAGTCATCAAACCCTGGTCTCAGATAGACCTAAAATAAAACTCCAACACTGGTCTCTGACAGACCTCAAACCATAACTCACTGGTCTCTGATAGACCTCAAATCCCATCTATAACTGGTCTCTGACAGACCTCATAACACATCTCCAACTGGTCTCTGACAGACCTCATAGCTCTCCCAATGGTCTCTGACAGACCTCAGAATAAATCTCCAAATGGTCTCTGGCAGACCTCATAACTCTCCATAAATAACCAGGATCTCTGATCAAGAAATAACCGGTAGTCTGGAGGTCTAGTTACCTGCATAACCCTGAATCCCCTCACAGGTGGGTGGCCCTATAACTGGCACAAGGTACGGCATCCTATGCGGTCGTCGGCGTCACAGACTTTCAGGGTTGATGATACGATTCCCAGAAGGAGTGGCATCATCAAATCCTGAAGAGGCCTCACTCAGCCAATTTCCAAATGATCGGTCCCCAGAGTCGACAATCCAACTAACCAGCAACCCACGCCAACCAAAGGAAGGGGCAGGAGGCCAACCAGAGGAACCTCGTCTGAGTGTAGATTTCATGGGACACCGAAGCAAGCAAAGCAAGCGGGCGCCCACTAATTTCTACTCTAATTCTAGGTGCACTCAAGCCCAGGTCCGGCTTCTCACTCAATATCAGAACACCCGTCACACCCCAAATACAGCAATAAAAATCCATATATAAAGCTGAAAATGCAAGGTTAGAAATATAAAATAACTCCATACAAAATCCTCGACGGGAAAACAAGCGTTAGGATTGACTCTCTTAAGGGACGTTGGATCCCAAATGCATAAGAACCATCGCAGTCCTTAGCAGCCAGGGGACGTTGGATCCCCAGCAGAGTCGCCAGCTGTCGCTACTGCGAAAATCGGCGCCGGCTGAACAGAAGAGTCGCCACCGTGCGTTATTTATCCCACGGGAGGGAAAGGAAACGCTCAGAGTAAACCTCGCACAACATGGGAAAGGTATGGTCGTCGCAACCAAAACCTGGGTTCGGGAGTCGGTTACGCAAGGGGAAGGTATTAGCACCCCTCACGTCCGTCGTACTCGACGGGATCCACGCTTGTTTTCGGGTATGGATTGTTATTCTATCTAAACTATAGGTCAAGGGTTAAAAAGAAAAGGAAACGACTCGGCAAAGTATCGCACTTTATGCCTACGTATTCCCGTCTGGAACGAGAAATCAGAGTCAACGTAGTTCGCCTACCTACGGGAAAGGAGGGGAAGGTTGCTCGCTAGGATATCGCATCCTATGCCTACGTACTTTCACACGGCATGAAAGATCAGAGCAAACGTAGTTCGGGCCACGTACGACACAAGCTTGTCTTGATTGATTTTATTCCTTCTGAAAAAGGTTTTTCTGATTAACAGTCCAAGCGGACAAAAATGACGTTTTGATGAGTTCACATTCTTTTACGAAAGAAGTGTCTTTTATTGCGTTTGAAATCTTTATGTGTTTTTTCTGTTTGTTTTGAGAAAGAAAGAGACAGAACTCTAACCTACGGTTGCGAAGGGAAACAAACTAACCTAATGTTATCATGCATGGGTTAAGACCTAGTGTCTATCATGCTCCTCTCTTGCACAGAGAGAAACAGAGATCCTACGGGATAGGCAGAAACAGAAACAATATCAGATATATACAGTAAAACAGTAAAATGCATGGATGCAACAATACAAGCGAGGCAAGGGAGTCCCACTCAACCTCGAACCTAGAAAACAATAGGCAAAAGTGAACAGGATTCACTTTCAACCCAGCAGGATAAACAGCAAACAATACAGTCAGGAAAACCAATCAATACATCAACAAATGCAATACAACAGCAGAAGAAACAACATCAGCAGCTCTGAATCAACAACTGGCTTCAAGTAATCTCCAATCATTCACAAGCTTCAACAAGCATCAATCTCCATCTTCATGGCCTTCAAGCAAGGGCTTTGATCATCAGTCTTCTATCTGCAATGGCTTTTCTTCAAGCTCAAACCTCCAGGATGAGGGATCAGTCACAAGAGTGAATTGGGTGTTAAGCAATCAGTTGACTACCAAGGGTGGTGAACAAACTGCTTCTAACACAAGAGACATTTTCTCTCAAGAGTTCTATCTCTTAGACACTATCACCAAGCCTTCCAAAGGAAGGGGGTGAGTGTCTTAGAGAGACTCTGAATCACAGAGAAGAATGGATGCAGACAAGGCAATCCATGTTTGAGAAACAATCATTCTAATCTAGAGCTCTGCCTAGCTCCTAAACCCTAGTCTCCTCAGCAGCTGCTAGCAAGAATCTCCTCCTCAACTCTGACAGTTGATCCTCAATCTTTGAAACTCCAATGGTCTTCATCTTCACAAATCTTCAGCTTCCCCAGGGCCCCAGACACACCCAATACCCAATCAAACAATCAACAATCCCTAGAGGGCACACCACACCAGCCAACAGATATACAGACAGTAATAATATCAGTAGGGGAATCCTAATTTTTCTAAGGGATCTAGTAACTACCCATAACCCCTATAGTCCCATAACTAATCTATTCAAACCCTAAGTCCTAAGGGAAATGAGATCAAACTTCCTAAATTGTCACCTAAAAACCCTAGTTTTGTTCATGATATTCAAGCATCTATTAATCACCTAAAATTAACTCCTAAAAATGGGAACTAAAATATTTCTACAAGCCTAATATCTCATCTAAACAATATGAAAAGAATGATCAAAAAATATCAAAGCATGTAAGAGAACAAAAATCATTAAAATGATGCATGAAATGAAGCTATTTAATATGCCATTTATTTAGAAAATATGGAAAAAATATGAAATAAAACTAAAAATGCAATTTTATTTTATTAAAATTTTCTAGACATTTTAATGAAAATATTGTAAAAAGAATGGATTGAAATGCATTTTTTATGAATTAGTTATGAATTAATGAAAATTGGTAAAATATTAAAGTGAATTAAGAAAGATTAAACCAAATAAAAATGAGGGAGGGGTGTTAAAAGAAACCACACCCAGCTATAATCAGAATGGGCCACACAATGGGGGGTGCAATCAGCGCTTTGGTTAAGCCCAGAATTCTAGCTCAGAACACCATACACGCTGGGGGTGAGAATAGAATGGAAATCACGTTGAAATTGGTTTGGGCTTACAACCTGGGGGTGGGGATAACAATAGCACTCAGGCCCGCCCGTTTCAATTAATGAAACGGCGCGTTTTGGCCAGCTTCTTTCCCTCCACACTCTGAATTGAATAAGAGCCCTTGGATCTCCTTCTAAGTCAAAGGTCACACGCGAAATGGATGGACACGATTGTGTCTTCTTCCTTGGACCAACTGAAATTAGGGTTTCATCCCCATGAGACTCCATGCACGAACAACCTTACCCTATTCTGTTCTCACTCTACAGGCAACCAATCCACACGATGTAAACATGAAAATCGTGCTAAATCTCTCCCTCTACAATCCTGTGGTTTCAATTCAGTCTGAAATTCCATATATCACTCAACCCGATCAAGCCAAGGTCTGGTCACCATGGATATACACTGATATGCACCATTATAATTCTCCACCAAACTTAACCTAAACTAATCTACAACTAATGGTAATCAACCTGCGCTATCAAGCTACAATTATGATGCACTAACCTAGGAGATTCAAGCCCTAACAGTTTGTGGTACCTGCTAACAACCATCACCAAACCTCTCCAAATTCATCCTACTTGTTCTCCTAACCACCTACATTGCATCTAAACTAACAACAACATGCTAAACTAACTGAATCAAGCAAATCGAATGAAAACATACCTGGTGTAAAAAGCTTGGAAACAGCTATGGAACTCGTGGATCTGAAGCTTCTAGGTGTTGGATCTTGATCAATCCTTGATGTATGTGATTCTGTATGCAATTCCTTGTTGATTCTTGGCTTGAATTATGCTGTCCAATGGAAACTTCAACTTTGATGTTCTTGAAGAAAGTGCTTGAGAATGGATGATTCACACCAAAACTTTGCTTCAATTCTGATCTAGGAGGATGATGGAGTAAGATTGAATTGATTTTGATGAAAGTTGATGAAGGTTTTGAGAGAATAGCAATGAAACTTCAATGAAAAGAATGAGGGAATTTGTGAAATTCTTGGTGCAAATGAAGCCAACCCTTGCCAAATTCATCTTTCATGAATATATAGACCCCAATGGTACATTCTAGATCCATCTTGCACATTCCCTTGTTTTCAAATTTTGGCTCATTTTGATTATGTTTCTTAAAAGGTAAGCAACCATGGATAACTTCATTTTTTCCTTCTAAACTCAAAAAAGTGTGTGAACCATTGTTCTTAGAATTGTTTTTCCATTCAAAATCATATATTGGAAGTCTTCATTTGGACTTGGAAATCTCCCAAACCATTTTCCAACTTGAAATTATTCACTTTATAAGCCTTTTTAGTTCATATTTTGACCAATTTTGTAACATCATGCTATGAGCTTCTCCAATAACTTGTGACCTTCTTTCTAGACTTAAAATCCCATTTGGAGCAAGTTTGATGTTGTAAGTTTTTCCATTTGAGGCCTCCTTGTATGAGTTTTGGGTATAGGTTAAAATGACCTGTAATTCACAAATGCCCAAAATACCCTTTGCTTGTCAAGACCATAAGTTGAGTTCTCCACATCATATGAAGGCATGCCATACCATTCTAGAAAGCTAAGACAATGAGGAACAACTCTTATGTTGACCAAGAATTCATTTGAAATCTCCTTGAGGGGTAAAACTAGCTTGGAAGTCAAGTCACTTTCACAGACAAAAATTCAGATACCCCAGATGACCTGTAACTTGCAAGGACCATAACTTGAGTTCTACAAATCTCCTTGAGGTCTTCCACCACTCAAATTAAAGGTCTTGAGATCCTCTACAAGTTTCATGTTGGCCAAGGAGCCATTTGAAGCTAGCATTTTGACTTATCTTGCTTGGAAATTTGACCTAAACTAGGGGATTTTACAGAGAAACCCTAATTTAGTAACTCCTCTTCTCCTTGATTTCTCTTGAATTCTCCTTGTCATATCTCCATATCCTTCTTTATATGTCAAAGGTTGATCCCCACATCTCTCCAATAGCCTTGAATGCTCTTTAAAGTCAGTCAATTGACCTAGGGTTGACCTAGGGTTGACCCAGATGAAACCCTAGTTGACTGTCTTCAACTATAGCTCTTGTGCTCATATCAACAACTTGTTTTCTTCTCCAAATGACTTTATAAGTCTCTCAAGATGTCTAGATACTCTCCATGCTTTCATTTCACAGCTCATAACCCTCTTGTTGATCCTCAGATGCCCTCAGCTAGGAGATGGACTCAAGGCTTGATCTGCTGAACTCTTTGCTTTCAAATTCTTTCCTGATGACTTGAGTAGGATGGAATTAGGATAATAACCTCTTGAGAGGCCTCTAGAGATGAGAATAATGATTGGTCCCCTGTTGAATGACTGGCTATGCTTATGCTATGCAGATGGTTAGTCTATGTACATGACTCTATATGCAAATGCTAGTGATAATGAAACATAAATCCAAGGAGTAAGGTTGGGCAAATTTTAGGGTGCAACAAGATGTTTCTTCTCTGTTCAAAAATTTCAAAAAGGAAATTCGTATGGGAATTGCTTCTGTGGAGAAAGAGTGCATGGCTAGTTTGGATCCTGCTGAATCTGAAGCTTCTTGGAACAGATTCATATCAAAATTCAACTCTGCTGCATCTGACCTCAGAACACTCTGTGCTGATGATGCAAAGGCTAAGTTTGCTGAAATGGTCAGACAAACTCTGCTGAATATTATCACAACTCCAGTGCTTCTTCTAGAAGATGCTCCTGCTGAAAATTCTGCAACAATAGAAGATACTCCTACATCTGACATGGAGATTGATCATCCAATGGCAACTGCATCTGCTTCTGAACCTTCTGCATTTGAGATGAAGACTGAGATTCCAGATGTTGTCCAAGAAGTCAAGGAAATCAGAACATGGATGATAAAACAGGAACGGACTACTGAAGAAATCAAGACTTGGATGGCCAAGCAAGAAGAGTCCACTGCTAAGATTACGGATCTTCTGACCCTGATTGCTTCTCGCCAACCCTAGTTTTCTTTTTCATGTCTTTGCATTCTCGTTTTGCACTTGTTTTCTGTTTGTTCTATTTTCTATCATCTGCTCTATGAACTTCTTATGCTGTTGTGCTATTCTGATCTGATTAAATCTGGCTGTTTTGTCTTTCATTTGTGTGTTATATTTTTCTCTCTTCTTCTGTTATCTTTTTTGTCTTTAAAGTTCTTTTTGATTATGACAAAAAGGGGGAGAAAGAGAATTTGATTGTTCAACATAAGCAAATGCTAAAAATGAAATTCAGACATTGTTTTAATCTAACATTGAATCTTAAGACTTTCAGATCTCATTATCTCATCTAACAAAATGATCTGAAGTTATCCTGAGAATTATCCAACCAGGCTCTGATCCTTGAAAGCAAATTATCAGACTCTAATTCTGGAGAGCTTGATTCTGGAAAGCATCCAAGCTCTGAGTTTTTCTCTCAACAAGGATTTCTACCAGGTTCTGAAATATACTCAAGCAAAAAGGGAAGTGTTTTTTTCTATTAAAGTATTCATTTCAGGGGGAGATTCTTAATCTCAGGGGGAGTAATTTTTTCTCTCTTCTTTTTTATTAAACAAAATTCCCTATGTTTTGTCATCATCAAAAAGGGGGAGATTGTTAGAACACAGATTGATGTTTCTTATATCTCTATGTTTTGATGATAACTTTTATGGAATTTTGTAATGAGTAAATATACACTCTAAAATTGGTTCAAGTATTATTGTTTCAGGTATAAAATTAAATACTCTTAAAAGAAGCAAAATATATAAGTACAAAGAAACTATGCAAAGCTCTGAAGCATCAGATGCAAGACTATCAGAAGATTCTGAAGCGCTGCCAGAAGGATCCGAAGCGTTAATGAAAGAAGTATACAAAAGCTGAAAGCTCTGATCTTATCAGACTCTGAAGTTCTTTTCACTACAAACTCAGAGGCTTTAATAACCAGACTCTTATCATCAATATTCACGCTTAAAGCACATACTGCTGTATACTCTAATGAAGACTTTGATCAAGACTGAGACTCTGATACATTATGAAGGTGAGATAATACTTAGAAGGGGGGTTGAATAAGTATGAAAGATTAAAACTTAGAAATTAAAACACAAGTATTTTTTATCCTGGTTCGTTGAACTCAACTACTCCAGTCCACCCTTCCTAGAGTGATTTGCCTTTCTCAATCAAGGGCTTAATCCACTATTTAATCAAACAGATTACAATAGTAACACCTAGGAACAATTGTTCTTAGTCTTCTCAAGAGCTACTGATCCCAACTGGATCCTCTTAAGGAAATCCTTTACAATCAATGTAAAACCATTACAAGAGTAAGAATGCTTCTAAAAAGCTTTTATCACAACTGTGATATTTCTCTTAAGTTTAAGTACAATGAAATAAATTCTTAGAAAGAATATGAAAGAATGAGAGCTTGAATGTTTTTAATTTCTTTTCAACAAAACGTCAACTGAAGAATTTGGTGGAGTCTTTCTTTTATAGGCAGCTGATCCAAGGTGAGCTGTACGTTGAGAAGAGTGTCCAAAAGGTCTGAGCCTTTTTGTCTTCACATCAAGTGAACTTTCCTAGAAGAAGAAAGCACAGAAAAATCCTTTTTGTCTGTGTTCTTGTGTCTAGCATAAATAAGGAAAGAGACGTTTAATTTACTCCAACGGATATAATCTTTGAATATTTCTTCTTCAGTTTTCAGCAAGTTCATCAGAGTCTAATTGGATCAAAGTCTTCTGATGATGATCAGAGCTTTGCTGGATCAGAGTCTTCTGCAGCAGGTGTGCTTTCAGCATGTTAAATATCAGAGCATATTTGAGATAGAACTTCAGTACTGGCAGCTTTAGTACTTTCAGAATCTTCTGTAGAAACTATGCTTTGAGAAGCTCTTCATACAAAATTCTTCTTTGCTTCAGATGCTTCTGACTTGCTTCAGATCCTTCTGGAGCTTCTGCTTCAGAATCTTTCTAGAGCTTCTGCTTCAGAATCTTCTGGAGGCTACGCTCAGAATCTTCTATTGGCAGCAATCAGAATCTTCTAATGAGTGCATCTGGCGCTTCAGAGTCTAGCTAATTTCTTGTATTCAATTCTGATTTGCTTCTGGAGTGTTAATTTCTTTACTATCTGCAGTAAAAACTCTCAAGCAAATTTTAGAGTATATAATTCTTAAATACAAAATTTCATAATAGTTATCATCAAAACATAGAGATATTATTAAGAACCAATCTGTGTTCTAACAATCTCCCCCTTTTTGATGATGACAAAAACATCAGAAATTTTGTTTACTTGAAAATATTAAAATTATAACTCCCCCTGAGATGATGAATCTCCCCCTGAGTTAAATACAGATAAGGAATAGAAACTTCCCTTTTGTCTTGAGTAATCTTCAGAGTTAGATCTTGTTTGTTCTTTTAACATTTGAAAGTCAGAATGTCTTGCAGATTTAAAGTTCAGAGTTTGATAATAATCAAATGATCTGAGAAACTCAGAGTTTCTTTTATAGAGTATACTTATCAAATGTTCTGAAATACTCAGATTAAAATGTTAGATAAAATAAATATGTCTGAAGTTTTATTCTAGTGAAGTTAAATTAAACAGTTCAGATCTATATTTTCTCCCCCTTTTTTGCAATAAGCAAAAAGTAAAAACTTTAAAAAGACAAATAAAAGGAAACAGTAAATAAGATAATTCAGTGGAGAAAAACTTTGATTCATTCAATAAGTTCAGATCAATAGTAGATGCATCAGAAGAAATGTCAAAAAGTACATAAGCAAAACATCAGATGCAAAAACATCAGAATGAAAAAAAATGAAAATCTAAGAGTGTTTGGACAAAAGCATCTTCAATAGATCTGTAATCTCAGAGGAGGACTGCTCTTGCTTGGACATCCACTTAGCCATTGTTTCATTCTTTTGATCCTGCTTTGACATCCATTTTGTCATGTCCTCAGATTTCTTATCCTGTTTTGCCATCCAAGACTTGATCTCTGATTGACCAGCTTCCAGAGCAGCAATCTTATCCTCAAAATCTGGATGTTCTTTCTTTATCTCAAATGAAGAAGTATGATCAGGTTCTGGAGCGTGAACAGAGTCAATTTCCATTGGTTCTGTAGAGTCTGGAGCACTAGAGCCAGAAGGCATGTTCACCAGAGTCATGGCCAACGGATTGTCCTCAGATGCAAGTTCAGTAGTTTCTTCTGATGATGGAGGAGCATCTGTAAGGAGCAGAGGTTCAGATTTCTTGACAGTCCAGAATAAAGTTCTTGCAGCCTCAGCAAATCTGAGCTTTGCATCATCAGAACATATGTTCTTCAGATTGGAGGCCACAGAGTTGAATCTGTTGATGAATCCATTCCAGATAACATTAAATTCTTGGGCATCCATTGTTGCTAAGCACTTCTTCTGTACAGTACCTAAATACAATTGTATTTCTTGCAAAAATGATTGAAATAAATGATTAACATTAAGTCTGGGCTTAGGATGTAACAGAGTTTCCAGAGTTATTGGTTTTGGTTGGGGAGTTGGTGGAAAAAGAGATTTCTGAATAGAGATCAGAGGAGGAGGATAATATGGAATGAAAGGAATTTCAGGAGCTTTTTCTTTGGATCTGTTTAAGGCATTTAACATGTGAGGTTTTGCTCTGGTGTGAAAGGGAACCACATCAAAAGGTTTATTTGAGAAGGGTTGGAAGGCAGATTTGGGAGGTTCATCAGAAGCAACATTGTTATCAGATGAAATTGGTATAGCTGAGGCAACAGCTTTGTCAGATTTAGCAGAACAAGATATAGTTGCTAATGAACCTACATCTAACATGGATTGTATGTATGTGAGAATCACAGATGGAAGGGTCATTGTGAGTTTGGGTTTCAGAGGGGTGATAGGGTCAGATGGTTCAACTCTGTCATAAAAGTCTTTGAGTTTGAAACCATAAGCCAGATTATGAAATATGGATGAGACTTGTGCACAGGAAATAGATGATCTTGGGTTAGAATTGGGAATCAGTATTTCAGATGATGGTGCAGGTGTGAGAATAGGATCTGGAATACGAGCTTTAGAAGGTATAATGGGTTCTGGTTGGTTTACTTCAAAATCTCGGTGAGAAGGAGAGATTAGAAAATCTGGGTGAATGTCAGATTCTGAAGAGTTGGATGAGGTGGTTGGTGTGCAGGAGGTAGAAGATACTTGAAACACAGTTTTTAATGGTGTGACATCAAGAACTTCTGTCTCAGGAATGTTCGGTTCAGAAGTATTGGTTGGTTCTGAAGGAATTTCAGAGGGTTTTGATGGTTGTTCTGAGGAAGGTGAATCAGATGGAATTGTGATTGGTTCAGATGAAACTGGAACAAATGTTATTTTTGTAGGTTCAGAAATAACAGGTACAGATGCAGTGGGTTCAGATGATTTTGATGGTGGATTATCTGATGGTGGTTGATTTTCAGAGGCTTTTTCTGGTAGAGGTTCTTGTAGTTTTTCTGGTTGTTTTTCTTGTGGGTGCTTTTGTTGTTCAGATGGCTTTTGTTTAAGTGGTTCAGAGGGGTTTTGTTGAGCAGATGGTTTTGTTATTTGTTGTTGTTCTGTGGGTTGTTTTTGAGAAGGTTGTTTTTGTGGTACAAACTGTTTGATTTGAATTTTTGGTTGAGTTGATTGTGGTACAGATACTTTTGGAGTTTGAATTGTTTGTGTTGTGATTGGTGTTGGAACAGATGATTGTTTTTGTGGTGATGTGGAAATTGGAGCAGTAACAGAAGTATTTTGAGTAGAGGGTGGTTTTGGAATAGACTTAATATTAGAATCATTTAAAACAATTGGATTTGCAGAAGATACAGAAGATTTAGTACCTTTGATTTTGATTCTCTTGGCTGGTACAGAAGAAGTGTCTCCAGATTCTTTCCTCTTTAAGAGCTTCTGTGGCTTCTCAGCAATCTTGATCTTCTTCTGAGCAGGTGCAGCTTCTGCTTCTGGCTGAGTCCTCTTTCTTTGAAGTTGTTCTTCTTCTTCTCCTACATCAGGTAGTGGTTGTCGTGCTAGCTGTATTATGTTTGCAGGAACAGGCTTTCCTTCATTCTTACACTCATCAATTTACATCACAACAATGTGCCTTGGTTCTTCAGCGTAGAACAATGGATAATCATCTATAGGAATTCTCTTACTCAGTTCCGAAACATTCAGCTTCTTGGGAGCTGTTGTGAGTTCATCCACTATTTTAAGTCTCTGAAGACTTTTGGCATTCAGAGGCTTTCCCATAATGAATTCTAATTCCTCTGTAACTCCAGCAGCATACAGAGCAGTGAGCAATCCATTCTCAGTTAAAAGATCTGAGATTAACCTTCCAAAAGGAATCTAGGTTCTGATCTTCTGTCCTTTTTCTTTCACATACTCTCTAGAGGCATTTATATGGTTCCAAAGATGCATAAAGAGAATATATGGAAGATCTACCTTGGTGCTCTGACTGAGCCAATACATGAAATAGAGCTGTTCATTATTGACATAGTCTGGAGAGTTTGTTGACTTCCTATGATGAATGCATCCCATGAAGATCTTAGCCCAGATCTTGTAGTCAGGCTTCAGATCCTTGAACTTGTTAGAAGCTTGACCAGCAATCATCACTTCTTCATACACTTCATCCATATCCACACACCCAGCTGGCAAGTGTGAAACTCCATCTGTTTCTTCATATCCAATAAGCTTTCTGATCAGATCTTCTGTAATTATAATCTCTTTGCCCAGTACAGAAGATAGGATAAACTTAGGGTAAACTGAAGCATGGACCCAGAACTCTTTCACAAGGAGGGGGTAAACTGGTCCAAAGAGTCTATCAAAGTATTTCACCCATCCTTGAGCACCTATGATGGAACGAAACTCAAAGCCATTTTCTGCAAGTGAATCAAATTCCACCATTGATTCACACAAAACTTCCAGCTTTTCAACAGGGGTTAACAGAGTTCTTTTTGGTGGAGAGTAAGGAGCAACACTCATGTTAGCAGATGTAACTGCAGCCATTGAAGATTGGAATTGTGCAGCTGTTGGTGATGAAGTTGCCATTGAAGATGGTTTTGTCACACGCTTAGGGTTTTTATGCAGAGAGAAGAGAAGATGAAAATGCATATAATTTCTGAGATGTGAAAAGTGTGAAAGTGAAGAGAAGAGATGTATTTATACTAAATCAAGTAGGCATACAAACAGTCAGATTTTTGCACGTTTGAACAAGCATTAAATGAAAAGAATAATAATCATTTCAAGCATTTATTGCTTCTGACAAATTGGGGGGAAAATCAAGATTTTCACGATTCATACTTCACCTCAAACGTCTCTTCAGTAATGTACACGCTGTCGCTGCTGCAAAAATCGGCGCCGGCTGAACAGAAGAGTCGCCACTGTGCGTTATTTATCCCAAAGGAGGGAAAGGAAACGCTCGAAGTAAACCTATCGCAAAGACAGGAAAGGAACGGTCATCGCAACCAAATCCTGGATTCGGGAGTCGGTTACGCAAGGGGAAGGTATTAGCACCCCTCACGTCCGTCGTACTCGACAGGATCCACGCTTGCTTGGTTTGTCTAATGGATGCAAAAAAATCTATCTACGGCTGCTAAATCTAAACGGGAAGGAAACTGACTCGATAGAGCATCACATTCTATGCCTACGTATTCTTAAGAGAGAAAGTCAGAGTCATCGTAGTTCGGGAAACTACAGGGAATTGGCTCGCCAAGACTTCGCGTCTTGTGCCTACCTACTTCCACACAACATGGAAGATCAGAGCTTACGTAGTTCGGGCTAACTACGGCTAGACAGGGTGTTCTCACATAGGAGTGAGAGATTAAGCTGGTTTTGAAAGGTATGGGAACCTACAGGAACTAGAAACTACGGTCTGGTCTCAAATGCGCAAGGGCAAGAGAAAAGGAAACAATCAGTCGTCAGCGGGAAAGACTCGATCACACAGCAGCGAGAGAACAGAAAGAGTTAGTTGTTAGTGTGCTCGCTAGGATATCGCATCCTATGCCTACATATTCTCATCAGATATGAGAAATCAGAGCAGTTGTAGTTCAACCTACTACAGCTAAAACCTGGAAAAGGGGAAAAGGGAAAACGGGAAAACGGGAGCTCGCTAGGATACGACATCCTATGCCTACGTACTCTCGTTGGGCACGAGAGATCAGAGCTAACGTAGTTCGACGGGAAAACGAATCTCAATTGCACGAGAGCAAGAGAAGGGAAAAAGGGATTTGCTTGCGCGGGGCGAGAACAAAGAGGAAGTAGGCCTACGCCTAAACGGGAAGGAACTCGGGACACGCACGCAAGAACCTAAGAAGAAACCCCTTAGCTGACACTTCCTTTGTATCTGATGATGCAGCCCACAACACTCGCTGGTTGCCTGAAGATTTGAATACGACAATGATGATGGACGAAGCAGCTCCGGGGCTCCTGACGTACGCGCAAGCTCCATTCCAATCTTCTCCTCTCTGGATCTTTGATGATGACGCTCGAACCAAGAACAATATGACGCTTAGACCGTCATGGTTCGATTTATACGGGAAATCGAACTCTAAGAGGTAGCGTATTAATATCTGTGTCAAAGACAAGATGGAGAAATGATATCGAAAATCATTCTCCAATTGAATCGTGTCACACGGCCAGCCAGAAATAAAATCGAGAATAAAGCCAGATGAAAACGAAAATAGGAGACAAAATCCAATAGCAAAATGGAAATAAAAGTCTACTCCTAAAAATTAGCAATTAAATCTCTAATTGAAAATATTCTAAGAAATATTAAAGAAATTTGCATACTAAAATAGCATAGAAAATACTATAATATTCTATATGAAAAAAAATATGAAAAACTATATTAATCTATATTATTCTAATGGAATTAAAACTCATAATATTGCATTTAATATTGCCAAGAAAAATGAAGAAAAATATGAAAGAAAAAACATGCAGCAGGGGGGTTTATTAGTGACTAGGGGTGTATGTCCAGGAAAATACATTGCAAGGCCCAACCCACAAGGAAGTTCAGAAAACAAAAGGAAATAAAAACAGGGGGGGGGGGGTTATGGCCGAAAACGGAGGTGTATGTCCCAAAACTCACTGGGCCCAATGCCAAACGCACACACAGGGGGGGGGGGGGAAGGAAAAAGAAACGGGGAGTACGTGCAAAGAACCAACGGGCCTTGGAGAGGCCCAAACCCCACAGTCCACTCACTACTCAGAACCAAGAAACCCTAGCGCACTTCTCTAATCACTGTTCATCACCACAACGCCGTTCCTCCTCTCGTTCAACTCTCTCTCGCGTTTCCTCTTCTCTCTCACACATTCTGAAATCAATCCCAAATCCAAATCATCTTACAACCTTCTAAACAAATGATCCACAAAAACAAATCTCCAGAAATCAAATGTCCTTCGCTATTCTTGAAGACCAGTAATCGTTGACGAAGGTTTCTTGAAGAAGCAAAGAAGATCTGGAGAACCTTGTTGAAGGTTTGCTGAAGTTCTTGAAGTCGAATCGGAGGACCGGGGCGAAGTTGTTCATTGAGCGTTCAACAACGATTCTGATGATGGGCGATGGAAGATCTTATGAAGATTTGGACGGATCTTGACACGTTGATGAACGATCTGGAAACTTGGAAGTTGGATGAAGGTTCTATGGAGAAAGATCTGAAGATTTAATGATGAGCACATGAAGATCGGATGAAGATTTTACGGAGGATTTCGTTACTCGATGAATCTGAAGAATATGGAGACGATTTGATGAACAATGTTGAAGGTTCATCTGAAGATCTTGATGAATCTTAGACGGTGGATGAACATCATGAACAGAGAGGCAACTTTCTGGAAAAAGGACGAACACGATGACTATGGATGCGTGTTCTTGATGAAGATTGTTGAACGTTTAAAAAAACCCGATGAATTTATTGGAGTTTCTATGAAGATTCTTGAATGTCGTTGCGAATGGATGAGAGTTCTTGAAGACGATCTGGAAATCTGTTGATGGTGGATGAAGATCTTCACAGATCTGGCAAATTCATGAAGAACAAGGATGAAGGTTGAAGAATCAGGGAAATCGTTTGAAGAACGGATGAAGATTCTTGATGTTTGATCGATTTCTGGAAAAAATTGATCCGAAGATGATGAACTTGGATCGGAGAAGATGAAGATTTAGGGCGCTTTTTGGTTTTCCGACGAGATTCAAAGGTTTCCGGCGAGTAACCACCGCGTATGATTTTGCCGGTGAGGTGAGGTTGGTGTTTGCATGGCCGGCCGGCGATGTCTCCTGCGAGGGTTAGTGGGGAAGACGCGTGTCAACGCGCATGGGAGAGAGGGAAAGGATGCAGGCCACGTGGTTAGAGGGACTCAGGGAGGGAGTGCCAAGTGGTGGTGGAGGTGGAAGAGAGAGGGAGAGCCACGTGGGGGTTTCAGAGGGGAAACGTGGTGTGAAAAAAAAATGGAGTGGCTAAAATGCACACGTGGGGACCTTTATAGACAGACACGTGGACTGGACCTGGGGTTTGTGGGCCTCAGAAAATGGACAAAAGGCCCACCGAAAATGGACTTGATTAGCCTCTAATGAACATTATTAAACTCAGTTAATACTAAACTAAACCTAAAACTGCAATTAAGACTATTCTCCCTAATTAAAGCTAATAAACTCCTAATTAACATCTAAAAACTGATTAAGATCTAATTAATCTAATAAAATCCTAAATCTCTATTAAATCTAAAAAAGAGGATTAAACCTATAAAACTCTATTAATTTCTAAACTAATAAAAAAAACTCTATTAATTTCTAAACTAATAAAAAAACTCTATTAATTTCCTATTAATTCTACTAATTTCTTTACAAACAAAAAATAGAAAAAATATTCTATTAATTCTATAAAAAAAATACCTATTAAAAGAAATATCCTATTAAAAATCATTTTAAAAAATTCTACTTAATATCTAAAAGCAAGAGTTTTATTAAAACCTATTATCTAAAAATGATTAAAGAAATTCCTAAAAAAAGAAATTAACTAAACTATTTAAAAAACATTTAATATCTATTAAGAAAAATCTAATATCTAGAAAAATCAATTAAATCCATAAAAAAATCTATTATCTCAAAAAAAAATTCTAGGAATCATTTATTTAAATTCTAGAAAAAAAACCATAAAACCTATTTAATATCTACAAAAGGCTATAAAATCCTAAAAATGCAAATAAAGGCAAACAACCAACATAGAAGAGAGCGCGAGACCAGATCGAAGCAAGCAGTAAACCCAGACACCAAGAACCTCCACAATCATTGTGTAAGCTGAAAACACCCAGGAAGCGCGTGACCTCTCAAAATAACCTCCGATTATCCGAACCGATCTGAAATACCCGAAATGTGAAAACAAGGCTGTAATCCCGATAAAGTCAATATGATTGAGAAAATGCATTGTATGCAGTATGCAAATGCGAATGCGAAATGCGTCGAACCATAAACCGAATGTGGGAACCGGTTGGTCAAATTTTAGGGTGCAACAGCTGCCCCTATTCAAACGGCTTGGACCTGAATGGTTGAAGAGCGAACGGCTTTCAAACATTCAATGGTAGAAGACGGTTGAATACAAAAGAACCCTGAAATTTGCCAACCGCAGAAATAAGCTGCAGAACTGCTCGAGGAATAGCTTCCAATGAACTGAAGTCTGGTTGTTACGGCAACAACATGGTCAATTATCTGATGAAACCCTTTTCCTTTTTTTTTTCAACGTCAATCACCTGTGTGACGCCGCAGGTACTGAATCTTCGAAACAATGCTTCAGAAAGCAAACACCTTGACTCCCATCTGTTATGGGATTGAATCTTGTCATCTCACAGTTCACGGCGAACCTGAGAAAAACTCTCCTGGGGAAATTCTGAATCGATTGCCAGGCACCCGTTTTCGACAACAGGCGGCAGCTTCAGCAGTTTGATATAATGCCAATTCTTTCTTTTTTCAGTGTCAACGTAACAACCAAATATGAAGAAATCACTCCGCTGGGGGAGAAGAGAAGCTTAACCAAACAACTCTGCAGGGGAACAAATTCGAAAGCCAATAGGTAACCAACCTGGTCTATGCTTCGAAATGCGTATGTCTGATAATGATGCAATGTCCCATACGGCATGGAAATGCTATGCGTTTGTTTGAAAATGCGATGCCCCATACGGCATGAAAATGCTATGTGTTTGTATAAATGCAAGTATGACGGTATATGCAAATGCAAATGTAAGCTCGAGCTGCCAGAGAACACCAGGTCTAAAACCACTTGGCAAGATAAATGTCGGAAGCAAAGTCAACTCCACTGAAGGTAACCAGTTATCACAGAATCCTCTCAGCAAAATAAATGCTGGAAAAGGGGAGGACTGCCCTGCATGGCGATATTCTTTCTATACCACTGGTAACCTGTACTCTGTAGGGATTAACCAACTGGGGTCGATTGTAAACGGCTCACTGTTAGAGAATGCCCCTTCTATCAAGGATATCAATCTTAATCTGCTGAAGATACTCCTGATCCTACTCCGATGCGGGATATAATCTCAACTCTTCCGGGGATAATACGAGACTTCCATCTGCTGAAGAAGAGTAATAGTCCTGATTTAACAACATCCACGGGGAATACAAAACATTAACCGAGAACTGGTACCAATCGAGCTTCGTATCGGGGAATGTGACAACATGTGAGTCATTGGGAATTACCATGTCAGATATTTTTTTAGGCTTTTTCTGGTTTAAAGATAAGAATTGGTTATTTACAAAATGGAAAATAGGGAAAATGCTAGACGAGAACTAGCATTCAAAGGATAGACTACCAGACAAGAACTGATAGCAAAATAGATTAGGTTATCGGACGAGAATTGATTTATGGTTTGAACATCAGACGGGGCTGACTGGATAATAGGTTAAGAAACAAATGACCAGACGAGAACTGGTTGAAAATCACCATGTACCAGGCGAGAACTGGTAACAATAACGTACACCAGACGAGAACTTATGTAACAAATAGGTTAGAGAATTGATGACCAGACGAGAACTGGTTAAAAGGTAACATGCACCAGACGAGAACTGATGCAACAATAAACCACACCAGACGAGAACTGATGTTTACAGAAAGGTTAGCCAGACGAGAACTGGTTACCGGTTTTCCAGGCGAGAACTGGACTTTGGAAAATGACCTGGTTACAAAGTTTTGACACGTAACAGGTTTTATTGTAGGATAACGATCCTCTGACGATAAGGCCTTTTTCGGAAGGTCAAGGGTTTTTGATAAGGGTAACGACATGATTCCCCGATACTCAACTCTGGTTGGGGATAAACAGACTTGCTTGAATAACTTGGCCCAGTACAACTCAACTTGCCCCAATCTAACTCTTGGGAAGATCACTCTGAACAGCTTGCTACGAGACGACCTCGAGATTACCTGCCCCGGTATCTGTACAACAAAGGATTCAACCTCAATCGAACAACTTTCAACATGGCTGATTTCCCTATTCTTGAACTGGCTTGCCCCTGAATGAGCGTATAAGCGACTTAACCTGATCTGATTACCCACTGGGAGGATCTGCCCTCAAATCACAACATTCTATATAATTGCCCCTGATTGGTTCTCGAGAAGATTCATTTCTGATCAACTGCTTCTCAAATAAACTGCCCCTGATCAACTGAAGCTTCGGGATTTGTCCTCAGACTAACTGATTCTGAACTCGCTGAAAGTCAATGCCCCTGATTCACAGGGTTCTACAACATACACCATTCTGATCTAGACTGCTGAATTATTCAGTCCTGTTTGATTATTCCCTGTTGGAATTTCCTCCATGTCACCTACTAACCTGCAAGTAAAATTGTTTAATCCCGAATGGTAATTTTAATGCAGTGTTCATGTAGATTTTGAAATTTTTTGTGCTGTCACTCATTTACGTGTCATGATTGTGAGTAACGAATGAACCAGAGTTCAAACGTAGTGCTGATCTGATCAGTGAAGAATACAACAAGGATATGATTAGCAAATCAAGAAGGAGTCAGGTTACTCAACCTTATCATAATGTGCTTTCAGAATAAAACCAACCTCAATTAGGTCTTTTGAGGGTTGTATCGTGGTCGGGTTCACGGTTCGTGAAACAAAGGATATTTGGCTCAAATCATGATTTGTACCCACCCCTTCTACGTGATGATCTCTGATCCTAAAGTTCAGTTAACTTGGCTCGAGCGCTCGCCTCTTTGAGAGGTATGTTGAATGGTAAGGACCATAGTTAAGGAAACTCACAAGGTTTTTCAGAGTGACAGTTACTCCTTTTCGTTTTTGGTGTCTGTATTCACACGACTTTGGCGACTTCACTGGGGATTTTTCTATTGATATCCTTTCTTTTTCATTCTTTTGATTCCCTAATTTTTTTGCCTAGACTGACTCCTTTTGAGTTCTTTTCGATTTTTCTTTTTAGCCCAGCGGGATGCCCTAATTTTTGCCTAAGTACTAGCTTTCCAGATTTTTCATTTCTTGTTACTTAGCGGGCTTTCTTTTTTCTTTCTTTTTCTTTTGGAACAAAGTCTTGTGACACTGGTTGTCTTAATTGCTCCGAAAAGTTGTAACTGTCTCACTCCTAGTTGGTGAGGTTTAACCACTGTGGTTGACGAGGTGTGACCTCTTGAGAGGCGTAAGCTGTAATTGGTCCTCGAAAGACAACACTCCTCTGTAAGACTTGAATGCTCAGTCAAGCTAACTGACAACTACCCTGCCCCGGGTTAAGATGTGAGGGTTTAAAAGTCCGAAAAAAACTTCTACTTCCTGGCTCGAAGTGGTTAACAAGGGACTAACTCCTTATATCTCCAGTGTTTGGGGGATTTGAAACAATGCCTTGTACGTCATCGGCAAGGTTTTATCTGAACGCATACGATCATCGGTTATGAGTATTCAGTTTCGCCATCCTCCCTCCAATATTTGCTAATCACAGTGATAAGGTGGAGTAAATAAAATGCAAGTGTCAGTGCAATGCAATAAATGAGCGACAACGACATGATTAATTCAGAAAAATGCATAGTCACTTTATCAATATTACCATTCGAAACAAACAATGTTTAACAGCAAGTAGTAACTAACAGAAAAGAAACTACAAATGCAAATGATATAAAGTCTGAGGACTGCCAATGCTGAGGGCGTCTGCCTATCTGGATTACTGGCTTCTTGAAACAAACTCCGAATCTACGAGCTTAGACAGCTGAGAGGTTGGTATGAACAAACAGAAATCCTTCTCGAAAGGAAATGCAATCTTGGTCGATCAACTGTTGTACTTTTGCTTGAAAAGCTTTACAATCTTCAGTTGAATGCCCTGAAGATCCGCCATGGTAACCACACTGAACGTGGGGATTGTACCCAGGAGGGTAAGGCTCTGGAACAGGCTTAAGAGCTTTCGGTTCCACTAAAGAACTCTGGACCAAAGATGGCAGTAACTGGCTATACGGCATAGGCACTGGGTGGGAAGGAGCATTCCTTCGTTCCAAGTTGTTACGAGGCCTGTTCTGATTCTGGCGCTGATTCTGATAACCTCGACCACGAGTTCGCTGATTTGCAAGAGAAGTGACATAACGTTCCTGATAGGGTGCCCCAAGAACAGTTGTCCGTCCAGCATAACAAGGTACAGGAGATACTGATCCAACAGATTTCACCAATTCATCTCGAGGATATCCAACATCTGGCATGATTGCATTGATCACAACTCCTTCTTCATTCTGATAGTCATAAAGAGATTCAGCTTCACTAGTCTGACCTTTTGCAATAATCTGAATTTTCCCGATTTTGATGGCATGCTCAAGGCGTTCTCCAAGTACTACCAAGTCAGAGAAACTTAACGGAAGCCCAAGCAGTCTTTCATGGTATGGATCCTGCAGTGAGTCTACAAACATGCTTGTTAGCTCTCGGTCTAAAAGCGGTGGTTGTACCCTAGCAGCAAATTCTCTCCATCTTTGAGCATACTTCCTGATAGGTTCTTCTTTCTCTTGAGACAATTCTTGCAACTGCATGCGATGAGGAGCCACGTCTAGGTTATAATCGTACTGCTTCAGAAAAGCTCTGGCTAAATCTACCCATGATCTAATCTGATTACTCTCTAACTGCATATACCATCTCAGAGATGCCCCAGTCAGACTATCCTGAAAGCAATGAATCATCAACTTGTCATTTTGCACAAACGACGTCATTCTTCGGCAGAACATCACCAAATGTTGCTTCGGACAACTATCTCCTCTGTACTTCTCAAATCTCGGCGCTTTGAACTTATAAGGCAACACTAGGCCAGGAACCAAACACATGCCTGCAGCATTCAGGTTATCAGCATCTTTGACCTTCACGACTTTAATTTGTTCTTCCAACACTTGGAGTCTTCTATCACACTCAAGAGCTCTTGGGTCTACAGTCCTAGATACCGGGACATCTCTTCGTGGATTCATCACAGGGAAAACAACACCTTGATTGTTAACAGGAGGAGGACGCTCATTTCGGACAGCAAACTGCTCATGTCGATCTCGGTCCATAACAGGAGGTTGCACCAACTGGTCTGCCGTAAGGTTGTTCACTTGCGGAAAGTCTGCCTCGGAAGTAGAACCATACAGAGGGTTGGTCGTCATAGTGAACCCTGCCAAGGTGTTAGGAGACTGGAAGTTGCTCTCAGACATAGCTACTGCTGACCTTCAACTGACTTCACTGCTCGATTCTGCTCAAATCTACTCAACCCCTTGGTCGTCTTCTAAAAATCAACAGTTGCTCAGGCCAATCACCGGATAATCACCTTCAGAATCAAAACAACAACTGGATAAGAGCTCTGGCTAGCTGGAGTATGACATGCAATATGATGCAACACGTTTATGCAAATGCAATACAATATGCAGCAAACACGGGATCACAGCCCCCACACAATCTATGAATACTGCTGTGCTGCTGACGGAGTACGTTCGCTCTGGAGAGAAGACCAAATAACGGGTAGGCTGGAAGTCAAGTTTCCTGCAAAACCCTCCCACTCACGGGTATGGACCTAAACTGACACAAGTTCAGCATCCTATGCGGTCATCAGCGTCACAGACTTTCAAGACTGATGATACGATACCCAGAAGGTGTGGCATCATCATATCATGAAGAGGCCTCACTTAGCTGAATCCCAAATGATCGGTCCCCGGAGTCGACAATCCAACTAACCAACATCCCACTCAACCTAAAGGGTTGAACCGGAAGTCAACCAGAAGAACCTCGTCCGAGTGTGGATTTCGCAGGACACTAGTACAAGCAAAGCATGTACGCCCCCACTAATTTCCACCCTAAGTCTAAGGTGCACTCAAGCCTGGGTCTGACTTCTCACTCAAAGGAACATCCCCCACCCAACAGAACAACAGCAACAGATAATAGCAATACAGAAATAAACACCCAATAGACAAGCAAACAAGCGCTAGGATTGACTCTCTTAGGGGACGTTGGATCCCACATGCATAAGGAACCATCGCAGTCCTCAGCAGCTGGGAACCGTTGGAGTCCCCAGCAGAGTCGCCAGCTGTCGCTACTACGAATATCGGCACCGGCTGAACAGAAGAGTCGCCACCGTGCGTTATTTATCCCAAAGGAGGGAAAGGAAACGCTCGAAGTAAACCTACCGCAAAGACGGGAAAGGAATGGTCATCGCAACCAAATCCTGGATTCGGGAGTCGGTTACGCAAGGGGAAGGTATTAGCACCCCTCACGTCCTTCGTACTTGACGGGATCCATGCTTGCTTGGTTTGTCTAAAGGATGCAAAACAATCTATCTACGGCTGCTAATTCTAAACGGGAAGGAAACTGACTCGATAGAGCATCGCATTCTATGCCTACGTATTCTCAAGAGAGAAAGTCAGAGTCATCGTAGTTCGGGAAACTACAGGGAATTGGCTCGCCAAGACTTTGTGTCTTGTGCCTACGTACTTCCACACAGCATGGAAGATCAGAGCTTACGTAGTTCGGGCTAACTACGGCTAGACAGGGTGTTCTCACACAGGAGTGAGAGATTAAGCTGGTTTTGAAAGGTACGGGAACCTACGGGAACTAGAAACTACGGTCTGGTCTCAAATGCGCAAGGGCAAGAGAAAAGGAAACAACCAGTCGTCAGCGGGAAAGTCTCGATCGCACAGCAGCGAGAGAACATAAAGGTTAGTTGTTAGTGTGCTCGCTAGGATATCGCATCCTATGCCTACATATTCTCATCAGATATGAGAAATCAGAGCAGTTGTAGTTCAACCTACTACAGCTAAAACCTGGAAAAGGGGAAAAGGGAAAACAGGAAAACGGGAGCTCGCTAGGATACGACATCCTATGCCTACGTACTCTCGTCGGGCATGAGAGATCAGAGCTAACGTAGTTTAACGGGAAAACGAATCTCAATTGCACGGGAGCAAGAGAAGGGAAACAGGGATTTGCTTGCGCGGGGCGAGAACAAAGAGGAAGCAGGCCTACGCCTAAACGGGAAGGAACTCGGGACACGCACGCAAGAACCTAAGAAGAAACCCCTCAGCTGGCACTTCCTTTGTATCTGATGATGCAGCCCACAACACTCGCTAGTTGCCTGAAGATTTGAATACGACAATGATGATGGACGAAGTAGCTCCGGGGCTCCTGACGTACGCGCAAACTCCATTCCAATCTTCTCCTCTTTGGATCTTTGATGATGACGCTCGAACCAAGAACAATATGACGCTTAGACCGTCATGGTTCAATTTATACGGGAAATCGAACTCTAAGAGGTAGCGTATTAATATCCGTGTCAAAGACAAGATGGAGAAATGATATCGAAAATCATTCTCCAATTGAATCGTGTCACACGGCCAGCCAGAAATAAAATCGAGAATAAAGCCAGATGAAAACAAAAATAGGAGACAAAATCCAATAGAAAAATGGAAATAAAAGTCTACTCCTAAAAATTAGCAATTAAATCTCTAATTGAAAATATTCTAAGAAATATTAAAGAAATTTGCATACTAAAATAGCATAGAAAATACTATAATATTCTATATGAAAAAAAATATGAAAAACTATATTAATCTATATTATTCTAAAAGAAAATGGAATTAAAACTCATAATATTGCATTTAATATTGCCAAGAAAAATGAAGAAAAATATGAAAGAAAAAACATGCAGCAGGGGGGTTTATTAGTGACTAGGGGTGTATGTCCAGGAAAATACATTGCAAGGCCCAACCCACAAGGAAGTTCAGAAAACAAAAGGAAATAAAAACAGGGGGGTTTATGGCCGAAAACGGAGGTGTATGGCCCAAAACTCACTGGGCCCAATGCCAAACGCACACATTGGGGGGGAGGGGGGGAGGAAAAAGAAACGGGGAGTACGTGCAAAGAACCAACGGGCCTTGGAGAGGCCCAAACCCCACAGTCCACTCACTACTCAGAACCAAGAAACCCTAGCGCACTTCTCTAATCACTGTTCATCACGACAACGTTGTTCCTCCTCTCGTTCAACTCTCTCTCGCGTTTCCTCTTCTCTCTCACACATTCTGAAATCAATCCCAAATTCAAATCGTCTTACAACCTTCTAAACAAATGATCCACAAAAACAAATCTCCAGAAATCAAATGTCCTTCACTATTCTTGAAGACCAGTAATCATTGACGAAGGTTTCTTGAAGAAGCAAAGAAGATCTGGAGAACCTTGTTGAAGGTTTGCTGAAGTTCTTGAAGTCGAATCGGAGGACTGGGGCGACATTGTTCATTGAGCGTTCAACAACAATTCTGATGATGGGCGATGGAAGTTCTTATGAAGATTTGGACGGATCTTGACACGTTGATGAACGATCTGGAAACTTGGAAGTTGGATGAAGGTTCTATGGAGCAAGATCTGAAGATTTGATGATGAGCACATGAAGATCGGATGAAGATTTTACGGAGGATTTCGTTACTCGATGAATCTGAAGAATATGGAGACGATTTGATGAACAATGTTGAAGGTTCATCTGAAGATCTTGATGAATCTTAGACGGTGGATGAACATCAAGAACGGAGAGGCAACTTTCTGGAAAAAGGACGAACACGATGACTATGGATGCATGTTCTTGATGAAGATTGTTGAACGTTTAAAAAAACCCGATGAATTTATTGGACTTTCTATGAAGATTCTTGAATGCCGTTGCGAATGGATAAGAGTACTTGAAGACGATCTGGAAATCTGTTGATGGTGGATGAAGATCTTCACAGATCTGGCGAATTCATGAAGAACAAGGATGAAGGTTGAAGAATCTGGGAAATCGTTTGAAGAACGGATGAAGATTATTGATGTTTGATCGATTTCTGGAAAAAATTGATCCGAAGATGATGAACTTGGATCGGAGAAGATGAAGATTTAGGGCGCTTTTTGGTTTTCTGACGAGATTCAAAGGTTTCCGGCGAGTAACCACCGCGTATGATTTTGCCGGTGAGGTGAGGTTGGTGTTTGCATGGCCGGTCGGCGATGTCTCCAGCGAGGGTTAGTGGGGAAGAAGTGTGTCAACGCGCATGGGAGAGAGGGAAAGGATGGAGGCCACGTGGTTAGAGGGACTCAGGGAGGGAGTGCCAAGTGGTGGTGGAGGTGGAAGAGAGAGGGAGAGCCACGTGGGGGTTTCAGAGGGGAAACGTGGCGTGAAAAAAAAATGGAGTGGCTAAAATGCACACGTGGGGACCTTTATAGACAGACACGTGGACTGGACCTGGGGTTTGTGGGCCTCAGAAAATGGACAAAAGGCCCACCGAAAATGGACTTGATTAGCCTCTAATGAACATTATTAAACTCAGTTAATACTAAACTAAACTTAAAACTGCAATTAAGACTATTCTCCCTAATTAAAGCTAATAAACTCCTAATTAACATCTAAAAACTGATTAAGATCTAATTAATCTAATTAAATCCTAAATCTCTATTAAATCTAAAAAAGAGGATTAAACCTATAAAACTCTATTAATTTCTAAACTAATAAAAAAAAACTCTATTAATTTCTAAACTAATAAAAAAACTCTATTAATTTCCTATTAATTCTACTAATTTCTATACAAACAAAAAATAGAAAACATTCTATTAATTCTATATAAAAAAATACCTATTAAAAGAAAAATCCTATTAAAAATCATTTTAAAAAAATTCTACTTAATATCTAAAAACAAGAGTTTTATTAAAACCTATTATCTAAAAATGATTAAAGAAATTTCTAAAAAAAGAAATTAACTAAACTATTTAAAAAACATTTAATATCTATTAAAAAAATCTAATATCTAGAAAAATCAATTAAATCCATAAAAAAATCTATTATCTCAAAAAAAAATTCTAGGAATCATTTATTTAAATTCTAGAAAAAAAACCATAAAACCTATTTAATATCTACAAAAGGCTATAAAATCCTAAAAATGCAAATAAAGGCAAACAACCAACATAGAAGAGAGCGCGAGACCAGATCGAAGCAAGCAGTAAACCCAGACACCAAGAACCTCCACAATCATTGTGTAAGCTGAAAACACCCAGGAAGCGCGTGGCCTCTCAAAATAACCTCAGATTATCCGAACTGATCTGAAATACCCGAAATGTGAAAACAAGGCTGTAATCCCGATAAAGTCAATATGATTGAGAAAATGCACTGTATGCAGTATGCAAATACGAATGCGAAATGCGTCGAACCATAAACCGGATGTGGGAACCGGTTGGTCAAATTTTAGGGTGCAACACACGCCACCTTTGCAGATTTGGTGTGACACGTGTTTGCTTGCATGTGTTCTGAATTCTCTTGAGAAATGAAACGTTAGCCAACGTTCAGATCCTCTAAGGATTGTTAGTTCAGAGTTTCACACAATCAAATTAATAAAATAAATAAGCAATCAGAAGAATTACTTCAGAGCATTAGGCATTTTTGCATCTGTAAAAATTTGCTTCTGACAAATATCATTCTGGACAAAAATCCATACCAATATTTTTCAGAATAAATTTGAATCTATCTTCAACAAGGGGTTTTGTAAAAATATCTGCCCGTTGATGATCTGTATCAACAAAGGCTAAATTTATGATTTCCTTCTGAACATAGTCTCTGATGAAATGATGCTTAATTTCTATATGTTTTGCCTTAGAGTGTAAAATAGGGTTTTTAGACAAACATATAGCAGAAGTATTATCACAAAAGATAGAAATGTTACTTTCAAATATTTGATAATCTTCTAGTTGACTTTTCATCCAGAGCATCTGCGTGCTACATCCAGCAGCAGCAATATATTCTGCCTCTGTGGTTGAAAGTGCAATTGTGGGTTGCTTCTTGTTGTACCAAGAGATTAGATTTCTTCCTAGAAATTGACAACTTCCAGAAGTACTTTTCCTTTCCACTCTGTCTCCAGCGTAGTCAGCATCACAGAATCCAACTAATTTGAAATCATCAGATTTTCTGTAACACAAACCCACATTAGAAGTACATTTCAGATACCTTAGAATCCTCTTGACAGCTGTCAAGTGTGATTCTCTAGGATCTGATTGGAATCTAGCACACAAGCATACACTGAACAATATGTCAGGTCTAGAAGCAGTTAGATAAAGAAGAGAACCAATCATACCTCTGTAGAGCTTCTGGTCTACTTTCTTACTTACCTCTTCCTTGCCAAGTGAGCTAGTTGGATGCATGGGAGTCTTTGCCAACTTACTATCAGTCATGTTAAATTTCTTTAGAAGTTCTTTAACATATTTGGTCTGATGTATGTACGTGCACTCTGGAGTTTGATTGACTTGGATTCCTAGAAAGAATCTGAGTTCTCCCATCATGCTCATTTCAAATTCTGCCTGCATACATGTAGCAAACTCCTTTCCCAGCATAGTATTGGTAGATCCAAATATTATATCATCCACATAAATTTGACAAATTAGAAGATCTTTCTTAATTGATTTACAAAAGAGTGTTGTATCCACTTTGCCTCTGATAAAATTTTTCTCTAGAAGAAAATTGCTCAATCTCTCATACCAAGCTCTGGGAGCTTGTTTTAAACCATATAGAGATTTCTTTAGTTTGAAAACATGATCTGGAAATTTTTCATTTTTAAAACCAGGAGGTTGGTGGACATAAACTTCTTCTTCTATAATACCATTAAGAAAGACACTTTTAACATCCATCTGATACAGAGTGATGTTATTTTGTGCAGCAAATGAAATAAGAAGGCGTATAGATTCTAACCTTGCCACTGGAGCATAAGTTTCAGTGTAATCAGTACCTTCTTGTTGATTGTACCCTTGAGCTACAAGCCTTGCCTTATTTCTTTCAACTTCTCCTTTCTCATTTAGCTTATTTCTGAAGACCCATTTTGTACCAATTATATTGAATCCTTGTGGTCTTTGAACTAGATCCCATACATCATTTCTGGTGAATTGATTTAGCTCTTCTTGCATGGCAATAATCCAATCATTGTCTAGCAGAGCTTCATCTACAGAAGATGGTTCAATTTCTGACATCAGTCCAAATAGTGATGCTTCAGATGATCTTAGAAAGGATCTTGTTCTGATGGGATCATCCTTCTTTCCAATAATGACATTCTCTGGATGAGAAGCTTTAATTCTGGATGATGATCCTCTAATAGTTGATTCTTCAAAAATGTTTAGATTGTTCATCTGAGAAGTTAAAAGAATAGTATCTAGCGTTGCTTCTGGTTCCTTCACTTGAGCTTTGTCTGCTTCTGGGACTTCAGAGTCAATGAAGACTACTTCTCTATCTGCAGAGTATTCAGACTGCTTTGGCTTTTCAGAGCCAAGCTTATCATCAAATCTGACATGAATGGATTCTTCCATAATCTGTGTCTCAGTGTTGTATACTCTGTAGCCTTTAGAGCATTCAGAATATCCAAGCATGAAACACTTCCGTGCTTTGGAATCAAACTTGTTCATATTTTCCTTAGCATTTAACATATAGCAAATACATCCAAAAGGATGAAAATATGAAATGTTGGGCTTTTTGTTCTTCCACAGTTCATATGGAGTCTTTTCCAAAAGAGGTCTTACAGACACTCTGTTCTGAATGTAACAGGCTGTGTTGATTGCTTCTTCCCAAAAGTGTTTTGCCAGATTTGTCTCATTGATCATGGTTCTGGCCATTTCTTGCAGAGTTCTGTTTTTGCTCTCTACAACCCTATTTTGTTGTGGAGTTCTAGGACAGGAAAAATCATGAGCAATGCCATTTTTAGAAAAATATTTTTCAAAATATTTATTTTTAAATTCACCACCATGATCACTTCTGACTTTTATAATTTTGAAATCCTTTTCATTCTGGACTTGCTTGCAGAAGTCAAAGAACACAGAATGTGACTCATCCTTGTGTTTTAAGAACTTTACCCATGTCCATCTACTATAGTCATCAACAATGACTAATCCATACTTCTTGCCTCTGATGGATGCAGTTTTCACTGGTCCAAACAGATCAATATGAAGTAATTCTAGTGGTCTGGAAGTAGAAACAACATTTTTTGATTTAAAAGATGATTTTGAAAACTTCCCTTTTTGGCATGCTTCACAAAGAGCATCTGAGGTGAACTTCAGATTAGGAAGTCCTCTGACAAGATTAAGTTTATTAATCTGAGATATACGTCTCATATTAATATGGCCCAATCTTCTGTGCCAGACCCATTGCTCTTCATTAACAGACAAGAGGCATTTAACATTCTGAACTTTAAGTTCTGAAAGATTTATTTTATAAATGTTGTTTTTCCTCTTACCACTAAATAGGATAGAGCCATCCTTTTGACTAATAGCTTTACAACATTTTTGATTAAAGGTAATATCATAACCATTGTCACTTAATTGACTTATGGATAATAAGTTATGCTTTAACCCTTCAACAAGTAAAACATTAGTAATAGAGGGAAGTTTACCATTTCCAATGGTGCCAGATCCAATGATCTTGCCCTTCTGGTTCCCTCCAAACTTCACGTCACCTCCAGATCTAAGTTCCAGGCTTTGGAACATAGACTTTTCTCCTGTCATGTGTCGTGAGCATCCAGAGTCCAGGTACCATGATTGGCGTCCTGACCTTGTTGCTAAGAACATCTGCAACAGGAATTATTTTACTTTTAGGTACCCAGATCTTCTTGGGTCCTTTAGGGTTAGTGGTTCTGAAGGTTTGTCTAAACTTCTGTTTTTCAACATAATGTCTATTCTGACTTGCCTTGGGTTTAAACACATAAGTATTCTTCTCAGAGCTTGTGTGTTTAATGTCATTTAAGTGGCCAAACTTAAATTGAGAGTACAGAGGTGTCTTCTTGATAAAAAGTTTGTCAACAGATTTTGGATTACTTCCAGAGGAAGATTCATATCCAATACCTCTTCTGTTGTTCCCACTAACATCATAGATCATAGAAGCCATCTTGCTTCTGTCTATACTCTTAGTAAGGAATCTCTGAAAGCTAGAGTCATATTTTTCTAGAATGTTTTCACATGACTTAGTCTCAGATTCAGATTCTTGTTGAGTTATTTCAAAGTCATTTTTGATTTTCAGATTAATTTCTTTTTGCTCAACAAGTTCTGTCTTCAGAAGATCAATCTCAGATTCAAGACTGCATTTCAGCTTCTTGTATTTGAGTTTGATATTGTTATAACTTTTCAGAACTTCTGATAATACTTTTATAAGTTCTTCTTTAGTAAGTTTAGCCATTACCTCTTCAGCGTCATTGTCAGATTCAGAATCTGATTCATATCCTGAAGTTCCTTCCTCCTGATCTTCTGTGCTGGCCATTAGTGCAACATTAGCACATTCTTCTTCTGATTCAGAAGATGATTCAGATTCATCTGAGTCATCCCATGTTGCCATCAGAACCTTCTTCTTTTTGTTAAACTTCTTCTTGGGTTTTTCTTTTTGAAGTTTGGGGAAATCATTCTTGTAATGCCCAGGTTCTTTGCACTCATAGCACACAACTTCTTTCTTGCCAGATCTTCTGTGCCCAGAAGATTCCTTTCTATGATCAGATTTTCTGAAGTTGTTGAACTTCTTTCCCTTGTGCTTCCAGAGTCTGTTGATCCTTCTGGACAACATGGATAATTCATCTTCTTCTTCAGAAGAAGATCCTTCAGAGCTTTCTTCAATAACCTGCAAAGCTTTAGCAGATTTATTAGATTTTAAAGCAACAGATTTACCTTTCTCTTTCTTCTGAGGTTCATCTTCCTCAAGCTCAATTTCATGGCTCCTTAGTGAACTGATCAATTCTTCCAAGGAGATCTTGTTCAGATCTTTAGTCATCTTCAGCGCTGTCACCATAGGTCTCCATCTGGTGGGTAAACTTCTGATGATCTTTTTCACATGATCAGCAGTAGAGTATCCTTTGTCCAGAACCTTTAGTCCAGCTGTAAGTATTTGGAATCTGGAGAACATAGCTTCAACAGATTCAGAGTCTTCCATCTTGAAGGCCTCATACTTCTGGATCAGAGCCAGAGCCTTTGTTTCCTTGACTTGAGAGTTTCCCTCATGAGTCATCTTTAAGGATTTAAACATATCAAATGCAATTTCCCTGTTTGTAATTTTTTCATACTCAGTATGAGATATTGCATTCAATAGTATTGTTCTGGCCTTGTGATGATTTCTAAAATCTTTCTTTTGAGCATCTGTCATAGATTTTCTGTCTATCTTCTTGCCATTCCCATCTGTGGGATGAACATATCCATCTATGACCAGATCCCATAAATCAGCATCATATCCAAGGAAAAAACTTTCAATTCTGTCTTTCCAGTAATCAAATTTCTCCCCATCAAACATAGGGGGTTTGGTGCTGATTCTGTCCCTTTCTTCATATTTATTGTTAATGTTGGATATTGTATTATCAGCCATAGTAACAACTAAATATATATCAAAGTATTTCTCTCTGGATCTTTACTGTCACTGTTAAGTGGTAGCACACACAGAACCGAAGCTCTGATGCCAACTGAAGGTGAGATAATACTTAGAAGGGGGGTTGAATAAGTATGAAAGATTAAAACTTAGAAATTAAAACACAAGTATTTTTATCCTGGTTCGTTGAACTCAACTACTCCAGACCACCCTTCCTAGAGTGATTTGCCTTTCTCAATCAAAGACTTAATCCACTATTTAATCAAACAGATTACAATAGTAACACCTAAGAACAACTGTTCTTAGTCTTCTCAAGAGCTACTGATCCCAACTGGATCCTCTTAAGGAAATCCTTTACAATCAATGTAAAACTATTACAAGAGTAAGAATGCTTCTAAAAAGCTTTTATCACAACTGTGATATTTCTCTTAAGTTTAAGTACAATGAAATAAATTCTTAGAAAGAATATGAAAGAATGAGAGCTTGAATGTTTTTAATTTCTTTTCAACAAAACGTCAACTGAAGAATTTGGTGGAGTCTTGCTTTTATAGGCAGCTGATCCAAGGTGAGCTGTACGTTGAGAAGAGTGTCCAAAAGGTCTGAGCCTTTTTGTCTTCACATCAAGTGACCTTTCCTAGAAGAAGAAAGCACAGAAAAATCCTTTTTGTCTGTGTTCTTGTGTCTAGCATAAATAAGGAAAGAGACGTTTAATTTACTCCAACGGATATAATCTTTGAATATTTCTTCTTCAGTTTTCAGCAAGTTCATCAGAGTCTAATTGGATCAGAGTCTTCTGATGACGATCAGAGCTTTGCTGGATCAGAGTCTTCTGCAGCAGGTGTGCTTTCAGCGTGTTAAATATCAGAGCATATTTGAGACAAAACTTCAGTACTGGCAGCTTTAGTACTTTCAGAATCTTTTGTAGAAACTATGCTTTGAGAAGCTCTTCATACAAAATTCTTCTTTGCTTCAGATGCTTCTGACTTGCTTCAGATCCTTCTGGAGTTTTTGCTTCAGAATCTTTCTGGAGCTTCTACTTCAGAATCTTCTGGAGGCTACGCTCAGAATCTTCTGTTGGCAGCAATCATAATCTTCTAATGAGTGCATCTGGCGCTTCAGAGTCTAGCTTATTTCTTGTATTCAATTCTGATTTGCTTTTGGAGTGTTAATTTCTTTACTATCTGCAGTAAAAACTCTCAAGCAAATTTTAGAGTATATAATTCTTAAATACAAAATTTCATAATAGTTATCATCAAAATATAGAGATATTATTAAGAACCAGTCTGTGTTCTAACACATTAAAGATATGATCATTTATCTAGACTCTGAACGTGTCATTCATCTTAAGCTCTGATCATCTTAAAGCATTCCATACTTTTTAAAGCTTACCACAAGTTCTGAAGTGCAGATCATGAAGACTTCATATTGAAGAAAGCTTGTTGAAGAAGCTGTAAACTTGATTAGATGTGGTGCTACTTCCAAAGTAACCAACGGCTAAATTGTCCAAAGAAATGACGTGGTGCAAATCCCAAAGCTTCTACAACCATACTTTTCTACAGAAAGCATATCTCTGCCCATACTTTTGTTGATGAAAAGTCATACAATCAAATATTATATTCAGTTGCACATCACTCAAGGCATTTGAAAAAGATATAAAAGGAGAACTACTTCAACATTTTGAAGTTGCTAATTCACTACTCATCTTTTGCTCATTGCTAGATCACTTAGAAAGAAATACACACTTGATTCATAAAAGAGAAAATCTCTTAAGATCTTACTCATTTGATCTTTCATAAAACCACATAGTTTTTGTTGTACTTAATCTTAAGTGTAAACATCACAGTTGTGATACAACTTATTAGAAGCATTCAAACACTTGTTAGTTTACATTAAATTGTAAGAAGTTCCTCAAGAAGACCAAGGTGTGGTCAGTAGTTCTTGAGAAGACTAAGACAATTGTTCTTAGTGCTTTCTATTGTAATCAGTTGATCAATAGTGGATTAAGTCCTTGTAGAGAAAGGCAAATCATCTTTGATAAGGTGGACTGGAGTAGTTGAGTTCAACGAACCAGGATAAAAATATTGAGTTCTTTTTATTGCCATATTTCTTAAAAACTCTTATTCAAACCCCCCCCCCCCCTTCTAAGTGTTTTTCTCACCTTCAGAAAAAACATAAAAAGAAACAAATATATACAATATATACAAATCTTTAAAACATAGAACCGTTGCACTTTAAAATCTCAACACCAATCCCCGACAACAGCGCCATTTTGTTGATGCGGTAAAGCATCAAACAAAAAATATTAAGTACCCAATTTTGTCGTCTCCACAAGGATTAGTGCGACATGAACGCCGTTCAACAATTTCTACATTTATAAACTTATTGTTCAAAATTTTTTATTTAAAGGGTTCAAAGAACCATAGATAAAAACAGAAAATATAAAATAAAGACTGAAATATAAATGGAGCTTTGTTGGGATTGGATCTCATCAATTGATAACACATGCATTCTTCTGATCAAATTAAACACAATGCAATCATTCGTCTAATATCATCACGTATCACTCACGACAAAGCTTATCTCTAACGCGACAACGAGAGAACAACCGTGTTGTCTCATTGGTGATCTCTCACCCAACAAAAACACAACACAGAGCATTAAGATCTGATACTCACGCAAATGCTAACCTAAAACTATCTCTAGCATTTAGGACCTAATAGGTAATCATCCTAGATCCAGATCTGAAGAGTATATCTCTATCACGGTTCATATTAAAGATAAACAGGAAAGCAAAGATAACACCCATATAGGATAAATGATTGTTTTGCATAAAATACAATGATCAGAATACGTACACACACTTAACCCTTTTTACATGTATTCATCTAATCCGCCAAATGTCGGTGAACATCGTTCTTCATCACTATTATCACATACCCACACAATATCATATTCATCCTACCCATGCTACTTAATCAACACAACACCATAGAGGATAAAATGAATATCAACTTCAAAACCATGTCAAAAGTTTGTTCATTGATAGAAGAAGATCTAAGATCAAAGATGTGAAAAGGTTTTGTCAAGATCCACAAATACATAATCAAAGATAATCAATCAATAGAGAATCCAAACTAGTTCACAAACATATATTAGATGAAATACATAAGGTATCAAAAGATTACAATCTAAACCCAAACAAGAGATCGAAGATCTTTCCTCCTCCCCAGGGTTTTGTGTTTCTCTCTCTAGAAGAAATGAAGAAAAATAAGTTCTGATGTCTAGAATGGAAAAAAAATACAAGTTATGACCTAAAAAAGCAAGAAAATCACTTAAATACACATTCAAGATCTGTCACGTTCGCCTAGCGAACAGCTAGCGAACAACTAACTTTTGGTACTTTCAAATCTGTCCAATTCTGGGCTCGTTTGCTACCTGTTCGCCTATTGAGCAAGCTAGCGAGTTATTCGCTACCTGTTCGCTAACTGCTCGCCTAGCGAGCATGAAAACATTTTGGTGGTTTTGCATGTTGTCTTGGTTTCCTTGCCCATTTCTTGTGTCTGACTTTTCACTTGTTTTGTGCCTAATTCCTGCATAATAACACACAAATCAAAGGTACCAAGAGATTTTCTCATAATGTTGCAAACTAACCAAAACAAGAGTGGTTTTCAACACTTAATTGACGAAAATGAGTGAAAAATGTGAACATTTGATAGATCAAATAAGTGAAATTTGGCATCTAACAACTCGCCCCAACTAGCTTTTTGCTTGTCCTCAAGCAAAGTATGCCTCTCATTTTGCAAATAGAGGATTTTCTAAAGACTAAGATTCACCCAAGAATGGATAAAGTTGGCTCAAACACAAATGATGCAAACAAGTCATGGTTTCAAATGTTTAGAATCAAACAATGCACAAGAACTAAATTCTTAAAACAAGTATTAAGACATGTATCAGTCAACACTTATATTTTTTGTGAATGAATCACTTTATCTCTCCTCTTCGAATAAGGATTAAAGAAATTACGCGTTTGCAACCGCGGGGACAATTTTACTCAACTAACAAACAATGCCAATATCAATTCAATTCATACAAAATTTAACAATCAATAGCGAAAATATGGAAGCAAGAAGATCACTAAGGTCTTTAAGGTTGTAGCTTGGTCGGGTTTACAAACAAGGGACATTTCTAAGGCCATTGAAACGAAATTGCCGATGCAAAAGAGACATTCACCGAACACGTTATTTACACACCTCAACTTCATTCCATTTGTTTCTTAGTTGCAAACCTTCACAAACCTTATTTTACCACTTATTCTTTCACTATTTTTCTTTTCCAAGCAAGCATTCTTTTTCTTTTCTTCTCTCTTTTTTTTTTCTTTTTTCTTTCTTTTTTCATATTCACACAATTTTTTTTTGGTGCTTGCTTGAATTTTTCAAAAGTTGTAACAACCTACTATCTTCCTTTTTTATTCTCCCCAACTTAACTTTTACTCAATCCCCAAGTGAATGCTCTTAGCTTTTTATGGCAAAGAAGACAATTTAAACACATTCAAGGGTTCAAGAAAAATTTTAGAATCTCTCAAAATTAAGAATGAGATTCACATTGTTTAGGCTCAAAGGGGTTAACGAATTCTCTCTACTCACAGGTAAGTTGCATTTGGACGTAGTTGTGCTCAATAAAAAACAAGTGCCTTGATTATTTCTAATGCTCCCACAAATTCACAATGATAACAAGATAAAGCATGAATCAAACGAATCAACAAAGTTGATCAGAAATCCAACATTTAGAAAACAATGGAAGCTTTCTCACAAATTATGGTTTTTGGTCCTAAGTGAAACAATCATTCAAGCAAGTTGCCAAAAGAACAAATTTCATTTGCACAAAGACTTAAGTTCTTAAGCATTCTAAAATTCTAAACAAAGGAAATCATGTACCTTGACAACATTCGTTTGTTTCATAATATCATCGCCATTCAAACTCGGTCGAAGCTTCATTGAATGCTTTTATACCGATAGCAACCACTCTAGAAGGAGTTTTCGCCGTTCCTGAACACACTAGAAAAAACATAAAAAGAAACAAATATATACAATATATACAAAGCTTAAACACATAGAACCGTTGCAATGCACTTCAAAATCTCAACACCAATCCCCGGGAACGACGCCATTTTGTTGATGCGGTAAAGCAGCAAGCGAAAAATATTAAGTACCCAATTTTGTCGTCTCCACAGGGATTAGTGCGATATGAACGCCGTTCAACGATTTCTACATTTCTAAACTTATTATTCAAAATTTTTGGTTTAAAGGGTTCAAAGAACCATAGATAAAAACAGAAAATATAAAATAAAGACTGAAATATAAACGGAGCTTTGTTGGGATTGGATCTCATCAATTGATAACCCATGCATTCTTCTGATCAAATTAAACACAACGCAATCATTCGTCTAATCTCATCACGTATCACTCACGATAAAGCTTATCTCTAACGAGGCGTCGAGAGAACAACTGTGTTGTCTCATTGATGATCTCTCACCCAACAAAAACACAATACAGAGCATTAAGATCTGATACTCACGCAAATGCTAAGCCTAAAACTATCTCTAGCATTTAGGACCTAACAGGTAATCATCCTTGATCCAGATCTGAAGAGTATATCTCTATCACGGTTCAAATTAAAGATAAACATGAAAGCAAAGATAACACCCATATAGGATAAACGATTGTTTTGCATAAAATACAATGATCAGAATACGTACACACGCTTAACCCTTTTTACATGTATTCATCTAATCCGCCAAATGTCGGTGAACATCGTTCTTCATCACTATTATCACATACCCACATAATATCATATTCATCCTACCCATGCTACTTAATCAACACAACACCATAGAGGATAAAATGAATATCAACTTCAAAACCATGTCAAGAGTTTGTTCATTGATAGAAGAAGATCTAAGATCAAAGATGTGAAAAGGTTTTGTCAAGAACCACAAATACATAATCAAAGATAATCAATCAATAGAGAATCCAAACTAGTTCACAAACATATATTATATGAAATACATAAGGTATCAAAAGATTACAATCCAAACCCCAACAAGAGATTGAAGATCTTACCTCCTCCCCCTTAGGGTTTTGTGTTTCTCTCTCTCGAAGAAATGAAGAAAAATAAGTTCTGATGTCTAGAATGGAAAAAAATACAAGTTATGACCTAAAAAAGCAAAAAAATCACTTAAAAACACATTCAAGATCTGTCACGTTCGCCTAGCGAACAACTAACTTTTGGTACTTTCAGATCTGTCTAATTCTAGGCTCGTTCGCTACCTGTTCGCCTAGCGAGCAAGCTAGCGAGTTATTCGCTACCTGTTCGCTAACTGCTCGCCTAGCGAGCATGACAACATTTTGGTGGTTTTGCATGTTGTCTTGGTTTCCTTGGCCATTTCTTGTGTCTGGCTTTTCACTTGTTTTGTGCCTAATTCCTGCATAATAACACACAAATCAAAGGTACCAAGAGATTTTCTCATAATGTTGTAAACCAACTAAAACAAGAGTGGTTTTCAACACTTAATTGACGAAAATGAGTGAAAAGTGCCAACATTTGATAGATCAAATAAGTGAAATTTGGCATCTAACAACTCACCCCAACTAGCTTTTTGCTTGTCCTTAAACAAGTATGCCTCTCATTTTGCAACAAAAGGATTTTCTAAAGACTAAGATTCACCAAAGAATGGATAAAGTTGGCTCAAACACAAATGATGCAAACAAGCCATGGTTTCAAATGTTTAAAATCAAACAATGCACAAGAACTAAATTCTTAAAACAAGTATTAATACATGTATCAGTCAACAACTATATTTTTCGTGAATGAATCACTCTATCTCTCCTCTTCGAATAAGGATTAAAGAAATTACGCGTTTGCAACCGCGGCGACAATTTTACTCAACTAACAAACAATGCCAATATATATTCAATTCATACAAAATCTAACAATCAATAGCGAAAATATGGAAGCAAGAAGATCACTAAGGTCTTTAAGGTTGTAGCTTGGTCGGGTTTACAAACAAGGGACATTTCTAAGGCCATTGAAACGAAATTGCCGATGCAAAAGAGACATTCACCGAACACGTTATTTACACACCTCAACTTCATTCCATTTGTTTCTTAGTTGCAAACCTTCACAAACCTTATTTTACAACTTATTCTTTCACTATTTTTCTTTTCCAAGCAAGCATTCTTTTTCTTTTCTTTTTGCTTTCTTTTTTCATATTCACACAATTTTTTTTTGGTGCTTGCTTGAATTTTTCAAAAGTTGTAACAACCTACTATCTTCCTTTTTCATTCGCCCCAACTTAACTTTTACTCAATCCCCAAGTGAATGCTCTTAGCTTTTTATGGCAAAGAAGACAATTAAAACACATTCAAGGGTTCAAGAAAAATTTTAGAATCTCTCAAAATTAAGAATGAGATTCACATTGTTTAGGCTCAAAGGGGTTAAAGAATTCTCTCTACTCACGGGTAAGTTGCATTTGGACATAGTTCTGCAAAATAAAAAACAAGTGCGTTGATCATTTCTAATGCTCCCACAAATTCACAATGATAACAAGATAAAGCATGAATCAAACGAATCAACAAAGTTTATCAGAAATCCATCATTTAGTAAACAATGGAAGCTTTCTCACAAATTATGGTTTTTGGTCCTAAGTGAAACAATCATTCAAACAAGTTGCCAAAAGAACAAATTTCATTTGCACAAAGACTTAAGTTCTTAAGCATTCTAAAATTCTAAACAAAGGAAATCATGTACCTTGACAACATTCGTTTGTTTCATACTATCATCACCATCCAAACTCGGTCGAAGCTTCATTGAATGCTTTTATATTGATAGCAACCACTCTAGAAGGAGTTTTCGTCGTTCCAGAACACACTAGAAAAAACATAAAAAGAAACGAATATATACAATATATACAAAGCTTAAAAACATAGAACCGTTGCAATGCACTTCAAAATCTCAATACCAATCCCCGACAACGACGCCATTTTGTTGATACGGTAAAGCAGCAAGCAAAAAATATTAAGTACCCAATTTTGTCGTCTCCATAGGGATTAATGCGATATGAACGCCGTTCAACGATTTCTACATTTCTAAACTTATTATTCAAAAGTTTTGGTTTAAAGGGTTCAAAGAACCATAGATAAAATCAGAAAATATAAAATAAAGACTGAAATATAAACGGAGCTTTGTTGGGATTGGATCTCATCAATTGATAACACATGCATTCTTATGATCAAATTAAACACAATCCAATCATTCGTCTAATATCATCATGTATCACTCACGATAAAGCTTATCTCTAATACGGCGTCGAGAGAATAACCGTGTTGTCTCATTGGTGATCTCTCACCCAACAAAAACACAACACAGAGCATTAAGATCTGATACTCACGCAAATGCTAAGCCTAAAACTATCTCTAGCATTTAGGACCTAACACGTAATCATCCTAGATCCAGATCTGAAGAGTATATCTCTATCACGGTTCAAATCTAAGATAAACTAGAAAGCAAAGATAACACCCATATAGGATAAACGATTGTTTTTCATAAAATACAATGATCAGAATACGTACACACGCTTAACCCTTTTTACATGTATTCATCTAATCCGCCAAATGTCGGTGAACATCGTTCTTCATCACTATTATCACATACCCACACAATATCATATTCATCCTACCCATGCTACTTAATCAACACAACACCATAGAGGATAAAATGAATATCAACTTCAAAACCATGTCAAGAGTTTGTTCATTGATAGCAGAAGATCTAAGATCAAAGATGTGAAAAGGTTTTGTCAAGACCCACAAATACATAATCAAAGATAATCAATCAATAGAGAATCCAAACTAGTTCACAAACATATATTAGATGAAATACATAAGGTATCAAAAGATTACAATCCAAACTCCAACAAGAGATTGAAGATCTTACCTCCTCCCCCTTAGGGTTTTGTGTTTCTCTTTCTAGAAGAAACGAAGAAAAATAAGTTCTGATGTCTAGAATGGAAAAAAATACAAGTTATGACCTAAAAAAGCAAGAAAATCACTTAAATACACATTCAAGATCTGTCACGTTCGCCTAACAAACAACTAACTTTTGGTACTTTCAGATCTGTCCAATTCTAGGCTCGTTTGCTACCTGTTCGCCTAGAGAGCAAGCTAGCGAGTTATTCGCTACCTGTTCGCTAACTGCTCGCCTAGCGAGCATGACAGCATTTTGGTGGTTTTGCATGTTGTCTTGGTTTGCTTGCCCATTTCTTGTGTCTGACTTTTCACTTGTTTTGTGCCTAATTCCTGCATAATAACACATAAATCAAAGGTACCAAGAGATTTTCTCATAATGTTGCAAACCAACCAAAACAAGAGTGGTTTTCAACCCTTAATTGAAGAAAATGAGTGAAAAATGCCAACATTTGATAGATCAAATAAGTGAAATTTGCCATCTAAAAACTCGCCCTAACTAGCTTTTTGCTTGTCCTCAAGCAAAGTATGCCTCTCATTTTGCAACAAGAGGATTTTCTAAAGACTAAGATTCACCCAAGAATGGATAAAGTTGGCTCAAACACAAATGATGCAAACAAGCCATGGTTTCAAATGTTTAGAATCAAACAATGCACAAGAAATAAATTCTTAAAACAAGTATTAAGACATATATCAGTCAACAACTATATTTTTCGTGAATGAATCACTCTATCTCTCCTCTTCGAATAAGGATTAAAGAAATTACGCGTTTGCAACCGCGGGGACAATTTTACTCAACCAACAAACAATGCCAATATCTATTCAATTCATACAAAATCTAACAATCAATAGCGAAAATATGGAAGCAAGAAGATCACTAAGGTCTTTAAGTTTGTAGCTTGGTCGGGTTTACAAACAAGGGACATTTCTAAGGCCATTGAAATGAAATTGCCGATGTAAAAGAGACATTCACCGAATACGTTATTTACACACCTAAACTTCATTCTATTTGTTTCTTAGTTGCAAACCTTCACAAACCTTATTTCACAACTTATTCTTTCACTATTTTTCTTTTCCAAGCAAGCATTCTTTTTCTTTTCTTCTCCCTTTTTTTTTTTTTTTTTCCTTTTTTCTTTCTTTTTTCATATTCACACAAATTTTTTTTTTTGGTGCTTGCTTGAATTTTTGAAAAGTTGTAACAACCTACTATCTTCCTTTTTCATTCGCCCCAACTTAACTTTTACTCAATCCCCAAGTGAATGCTCTTAGCTTTTTATGGCAAAGAAGACAATTAAAACACGTTCAAGGGTTCAAAAAAAATTTAGAATCTCTCAAAATTAAGAATGAGATTCACATTGTTTAGCCTCAAAGGGGTTAACGAATTCTCTCTACTCACGGGTAAGTTGCATTTGGACATAGTTGTGCTCAATAAAAAAAAGTACCTTGATCATTTCTAATGCTCCCACAAATTCACAATGATAACAAGATAAAGCATGAATCAAACGAATCAACAAAGTTTATCAGAAATCCAGCATTTAGTAAACAATGGAAGCTTTCTCACAAATTATGGTTTTTGGTCCTAAGTGAAACAATCATTCAAACAAGTTGCCAAAAGAACAAATTTCATTTGCGCAAAGACTTAAGTTCTTAAGCATTCTGAAATTCTAAACAAAGGAAACCATGTACCTTGACAACATTCGTTTGTTTCATACTATCATCACCATCTAAACTCGGTCGAAACTTCATTGAATGCTTTTATACCGATAGCAACCACTCTAGAAGGAGTTTTCGTCGTTCCTGAACACACTAGAAAAAACATAAAAAGAAACAAATATATATAATATATACAAAGCTTAAAAACATAGAACTGTTGCAATGCACTTCAAAATCTCAACACCAATCCCCGGCAACGGCACCATTTTGTTGATGCAGTAAAGCAGCAAGAAAAAAATATTAAGTACCCAATTTTCTTGTCTCCACAGGGATTAATGTGATATGAACGCCGTTCAACGATTTCTACATTTCTAAATTTATTGTTCAAAAGTTTTGGTTTAAAGGGTTCAAAGAACCATAGATAAAAACAGAAAATATAAAATAAAGACTAAAATATAAACGGAGCTTTGTTGGGAATGGATCTCATCAATTGATAACACATGCATTCTTCTGATCAAATAAAACACAACGTAATCATTCGTCTAATATCATCACGTATCACTCACGACAAAGCTTATCTCTAACGCGGCAACGAGAGAACAACCGTGTTGTCTCATTGGTGATCTCTCACCCAACAAAAACACAACACAGAGCATTAAGATCTGATACTCACGCAAATGCTAAGCCTAAAACTATCTCTAGCATTTAGGACCTAACAGGTAATCATCCTAGATCCAGATCTGAAGAGTATATCTCTATCACGGTTCAAATCAAAGATAAACAGGAAAGCAAAGATAACACCCATATAGGATAAACAATTGTTTTGCATAAAATACAATGATCAGAATACGTACACACGCTTAACCCTTTTTACATGTATTCATTTAATCCGCCAAATGTCGGTGAACATCGTTCTTCATCACTATTATCACATACCCACACAATATCATATTCATCCTACCCATGCTACTTAATCAACACAACACCATAGAGGATAAAATGAATATCAACTTCAAAACCATGTCAAGAGTTTGTTCATTGATAGAAGAAGATCTAAGATCAAAGATGTGAAAAGGTTTTGTCAAGACCCACAAATACATAATCAAAGATAATCAATCAATAGAGAATCCAAACTAGTTCACAAACATATATTAGATGAAATACATAAGGTATCAAAAGATTATAATCCAAACCCCAACAAGAGATTGAAGATCTTACCTCCTCCCCCTTAGGGTTTTGTGTTTCTCTCTCTAGAAGAAATGAAGAAAAATAAGTTCTTATGTCTAGAATGGAAAAAAAATACAAGTTATGACCTAAAAAAGCAAGAAAATCACTTAAATACACATTCAGGATATGTCACGTTCGCCTAGCGAACAACTATCTTTTGGTACTTTCAGATTTGTCCAATTCTGGGCTCGTTCGCTACCTGTTCGCCTAGCGAGCAAGCTAGCGAGTTACTCGCTAACTGCTCGCCTAGCGAGCATGACAGCATTTTGGTGGTTTTGCATGTTGTCTTGGTTTCCTTGGCCATTTCTTGTGTCTGACTTTTCACTTGTTTTGTGCCTAATTTCTGCACAATAACACACAAATCAAAGGTACCAAGATATTTTCTCATAATGTTGCAAACCAACCAAAACAAGAGTGGTTTTCAACACTTAATTGACGAAAATGAGTGAAAAATGCCAACATTTGATAGATCAAATAAGTGAAATTTGACATCTAACAGTTCCACAAGTGGAGGCTTACTTAGAGAGCTCCTCTAGAATGTATGCACTAGTACCTTGACAAGTTTAATCCTCATTGTACGGATGGAGTCTACGGGTAAAGAGACTTGTGATGGGGTACGACCCATGATAAGTGACGATTCAATGGAGTATATGTCCCTTGGATTCGAATCCATTTTGTATGTCACGGTTTGCAAGGATCCATGACCCGCGCCGAACTCTTAGACGTAGGAGAAGACGGTAAAAAGCGATGCCTTGGTCAGGTTTTCGATTAGTGATAATTTGAGTTGTTGAACTCAATCGAGATGTTTCCATATAGTCTGAAGTTGTGAACTCAAGTCTTACCCCTTCCCTTTGGGGCTTGAGTTAGGATTGGTTAGAACCTTGTAAAGTCGATAGAATCCATAAGATAGGGAACCCACTAGGATTATCATCTCACCCCATGTTGTTGATTACATTTCAGGTGGTTCAGGTTCCGTGAAGGGTAAGGATAAAGTTATTTGATGTCCTTACTTGTCTTAGCATTTTGGATGGCATTGTTTCCATTGTGAAGATTCTATTTTGAGATCATTCTATATGATCTAGCTCTTAGTCTTTTGGAGCATCTTGTGTATATTATGCCATGGTTTTTAGTTTTTTCTTATGATTTCACATGTAATATATACAATGTGCTACTATAAACTTATTTGTATTTCAGTACCAAACTTGCAAACATGTATAATATGTATCTTCTAGACATATGTATTTATATATGGGTGTTACGCCAATCTAAATTTGACAATATTAGCATATGGTCTTCAAATACCTATAAAAACAATTAATATTACTTTCTAGAAATAATCTAGTAATCTTTGGGTCATTTTAGGTTAGTTTCTTTCCTTACCCATGCATACTCATCATAAGGAGCACCATAGTTTCTTATGTAGAAAGTATTAGAAATGTGGCCTTTTGTACTATAATAAAAGCATGTAGGTCTAAAAACACGATTCCTTTTATAAATATAATAATTATTTCTAACATAAGGCTTTTTAGGATGAATCACATCATGCACTTTGTTTGGTTCCACATTGTTGAGTTTATTGCTAGTAGCCTTAACAAAGATAGTTTTACTTGTACTTGCTTTATCAAATTTAGAGAAACCAAGTCCACATTTACCATTTGAGTATCTTTGTTTACTTAGTACATTTTCCAAAACAATTTTAATTTTTTCATATTTCTTTATCACTTGGTTTAATTCAATAATTTTATTTTCAAGATATTGACATTTATTACATGATGAATTTTTGACTTGGTTTAATTCCATTTTCATGTCATTAATTGCGAGAGATAAAATTACTTTCTTTTGCTTTAAACATTTTCTAGATAGGTTAAAACATTCCTCGTGCAATTCATGGAAGGCATTTTGTAATTCATAGTACGAAAGTTTATCATTAATTTCAAAATCATTAACCTCATTTTGTTTATCATCAAAATAGTGTGAAGTAAATAATACCAATTTTGAGTGATCTTCATCTAAATATAAACTTATCACATTGTCTTCCCATATCACATTTGTTTTCTTTGCCTTTTTTCCTTCTTGCTATTGACTTTGTTCTTATTTAGATGTGTAGGGCATTCACTTTTGACATGTCATCTTCCACATTCAAAACATGTAACCTTCTTTTTTAAATTCAGTGCTTCTTTTTTAGTGGTTTTCGTTGTCCTTTCCTTCTTTAAGATATTTTCAAATTTCTTGATTAGAGCATCATCTTCATCACTAGTGAAATACAACTCATCCTCTTGATTACTATCATAGCCTTTGATTTTAGTTTTTTAGGCAAGATTTGTATGTTTCTTTTCTTGACCTTAATTCTTTTCTAGCCTTTTAAGTTCTAACTTGTGTTCTTAAAGTTTTCTGAACAATGTCATTGGAGATATTTTAGATAGACTTTTTTTCGGATATGGTCGTTACTTTTGGTTGCCATGCACTGGTCAACGATCTAAGGACATTGAGATTCAAGTCATCATTTGTGATTGTTTTTCCAAGTGCCATCAAATGATTTGTCAAATGTGTAAATCTCATTTGCAAATCAAGAATTGTTTTGCCGGACCGCATTTTAAATGTCATGCTCTTATGATAGAGTGTTTAGTTTTGGATTTTTTTTAATTATACTAAATTATTATATTGTAATTTAGTGAAGGAAATAGGTTATGTCTCATTTTTATGACATAATCCATTCCTCGTAATTAGCGAGGTATTTATTAATCCATCACAAATTATTGATAGATATACATATGTTGAAATTAATTTATTTCTAAAATTTAGTGATAGAACATTATTGTTAGCAATTGATTAACTTGGTGTCTATTTATGACATTGTTTGAAATCCCTCGCAGGCTTTTTCGACATTGAAATTCGTTACAGATATTGGTACATCACTAAATATGTCACTAAATTGATGTATGACAAAACAATATGCTATCACTGTTAGGAGAAGAATTTTACCACGGTTGAAGATCCGTGATAACGAAAGGTGTTGTAGTATGTGCCATATTTATCACAATGGGCTGGTAGTTCTGGTAAAAACACAATAACGTATAACATATCACCACGATTGAAGAAACCAACCGTACTAAAAGAAGAAATAGTCACAGGATCTATTAAGAGTCCCACATCAGACAATATATGGCCTAAACATGTATTTATAAGTGGCGGCGATCCTCACCTTACCAACCAGTTTTGTAGGGTTGAGTTATGCCCAACTATATTTTTTAACATGGTATCAGAGCCTCGTTTAAGATTCAGTGGGCCATCTGCTATAAGGTTTTCGCTATCGGGCCACCCACCATTTATTTCTATGTTCCAGATGTCCAGTCTTGGGTGTGAGGGGGTGCGTTAAGAGTTATACATTAGACAATATATGGTCTAAACATGTCTTTATAAGTGAGGGAAATCCTCACCTTACCAATCAGTTTTGTAGGGTTGAGTTAGGCCCAACCACATTTTTCAACATGTTTGATGCCCAATACTAGCATTTTGGGAGATTTCTCAATATTTCACCACAGTTGTATGTTTCAACCGTAGTGAAAGAGTTAATGCATAATATTTCATCATGATTGTAGGTTCTAACCGTGTTGATATATACATTTGAGTTTATTATAACTATATGGAATGCTTGTTTCACCAATTGCTCACTAAACATATAACCTTTCAATAAAGTTTAGAAAATAATAATATGAAAAATTAAGTTATATTTGAAGAATAATTTATAATATTCAATATTTTTGAGCTTTTTGTAACTCATTATTCATGTCTTGCTCTTAACAGTTAGAATTTGGTCTAATGCTTCTAATTCTTCAATTAACATTTTCTTATCTACTAATTCATTTTGCAAAATAACAAATTTATTAAGAAATTATAATTCCTCATCATCATCATCACCATTATGATGATGAATCAGAATTTTTCAACAAGTTTGATGCTTTACACAATCAATATCGAACCAAATTCCAACTAGCAAAGAGCAAGATACAGATAATGAGTTGCAGAAAGCTCAAAAAATATTGAATATTGTAAATTTTACCTAAAATATAACTTAATTTTTTAGATTATTATTTTCTAATTCAATTTGACAGGTTATATGTTCAGTGAAAAATTGATAAAACACTTAATCTAGGTACGATATAATAAACTCAATTGTATCTTTAATATCTTGGGTTGAACAAAATGAAAGTTGAAAAGGGAATAACATTATCAACAACATAGGGCAACAAAAAATAACAGCAATGATAAAACCATTTTACATATAGGTAAAATTTTGTGTTATTTTTGTTGTTTTAGTTTCCCTATATCAACAAAAAATAACAACATATATAACTCAACATTATCAATGAAACTAAAAATTAACAACATATGGCAAAAAACACAACAAAATAACTAAACATAAATAACATAACTAAACATTAACAACATATATAACTCAACATTAATAATATAAGGCAGCAAAAAACAACAAGATAACTAATAACCACAACAATAACATAACCTTTTTACTTATCTAAAAAAAACATATATAACTCAACTAAAACATCAATATTAACATAAATCTTTTAATTGTATCAACAAAGTCAACAATATAACTCAACAAAAACAATAACATAACTCAACAAAAACATCAACATTAACAAAAAAAACGATTACTTGTATTAACAATATAACTCAACAAAAACAACAATATAACTAACCAAAACCACAACAATAACTTAAATCTTTTACTTATCTCAACAAAAACAACAATATAAAATCTATAATCTCATCTTAACAACGAGAAAAACAACAAACTCTAAAGGTCAAATTAATTTTAAAAAATAACTACAACATAACTCATTAAATGAATGGTAGGAAATGTTTCAAGTACGTATTTTTCCTTGAAAAGATTAGTGGAAAATGAAGAAAAAGAAATGAGTTTTTTGTTTCATCTTGCAAAGATTTGTGACACCTTTCATTGATCAATACTAGTTGGAGAAGTTATGTTGGAGTTTTGTAAAGATATGTTGGAGTTTTGTGAGATTGGGATAAGGCAAGAAAAGTTAAAATTTTACTTTAAATACAATCTGTTCTGAAGTGAATTAACTTACATTATATAAGTTAAACATTTTTGTCACAGTTGATAAAAAGAACTGTGGAGAAATGTCCCTGATATTTAACCATGATTGTTAAAAGGGGTCGTGGTGAAAACATTGTTTTTGTAAATAAAAAACATAAAACAGCTGGTACTAGGATTCGAAGTGTGTCTCTCGTCACATTACATCAGGTTGTTTATATAGATTGTGGGAAAAAGTTCAATGCAACTACAATTGAAGTCACATTTGTTGCAATTGAAGTCTCATCGACCTTATATCATCGAATTTAATTTTCGACACACAACTACAACTGCTACTGCAACAACTAATCAAAAGCATACTAACAAAAAACATTTACAAAATTCTTTAAACCTCATCGTTTAGAGAAACCTCATTAGCATAAAAGAACCAATCAATACAAATGTGACTCCATTTGGGAATTCAAGCTCCGATCCGCAGGCTAAGCTCTTTGGGGCATTCAGATTTTTTTGGGCATTCAGATTTTTTAATGCTCTGCATTCAAAAATAAAAAATATTAAACACAATAAATAAAACCATTGATATAACCATGAAGAAAGTAATAGTTTCCCAAACAGATATCAAGGACATTCTTAGATAGTCTTGCCAAGAGATTATAAAAGCAACCTATAATGTACTTACAAAATAAGCTCACCTTTAGAGAAAATTTACTCACCTCCAAATGAACCGCTTCCAATGTTGCGACCAATCTTAAACTTTCCGCAAAAAACGCACTTCATGTTGAACAACCCCACGTACCTTATCTAACGACATCGAGCAAAGGGCATTTGCCCAAACACACACCAAGTGAAGTGTGTAGTCCTTCAACAATCAGAATTGATGGCCCGTGGGCATTGATGGCAAAAGAGGTAATTTTTTGATAATTTAAAAGTACCTTTCTCCATCTTTCAAAACCTACCTCTTCTCACATGTCCAGACTCAAGAGTTTCAAGAGACGTGTAGAGAAATCTCACGTGAGTGGTTATTACCATCAACTAATAACAAAATTACGGGTCCAGATCTAGAGTAACTATAAATAATTACTCTTTAAGCAAAGTTACACTGCTTAATAACTTACTATATACATTGAAGTTTATCAATCCAATTGTTGACTGTTGTATATTATATCGATGATCAAGCACACAAAACATATATAAATAAAAAGAGAAACATAAAACCTTCAAGATTTAGAAACATAACTTTGACAGTATACGAAAGATGACTTTTTTTGCTTTTTCGGATTAGGTTAGGGCTTCGAAAGCGATATTGTTGATAACAGATCTGGATTTATTTTTCAAAAAATCTTCATTATGATTTGTAAATCAATGTCGCGGATTGTAGCTTGTTTTTATAGGGAAAAAAAAGAAAGAAGGAAGAAGAAGAGAGACAGAAAGAGAGAAAGAACGGTGAGAGAGAACAATGAGTGAGTGAGTGAGTGAGAGAGAGAGAGAGAGGAGTCAGATGGAGTTCATACACTGGGAGAAGAGATAAAGTAAAAAATGTTAAAAGATTTAGTTGAAATTTAACCAATTGTAGTAAAAACAATTTTAAAAAGTGTGTAATGAGAAATAAAATAGTAACATTGCTATCCAAAATGGTTAATTATAGTAGTTTGGTTGGAAAAGGAAATTTTTGGAATAAAATTACCTTTATTTTGGTGAGGTGGTAGAATTAAAAGGAAGGGCAAAAATATATTTTCCAAAACATTGAATTTGCTTATATTATAGATAAACGATCTTCTTTACTTACTTGACATGTGATTATGCTTGGTCAAAAACTATTAAATACATAAAAATTTCTAAAATGTTTTTAAGACGGTTAATAATATACTTCGAATTTGACTTGCTTTATTCTCTTTAAAATATCATATCACATTGCTCAAAGGTTTTTGAAATCTTTAAATTTAAAATAATCGAATCTATTTAATTAAATAGATTAATTTTTATTAAAATCTAAGCTGTCACCATTTAAAAGATAACTTAGACCTAATGTAAATTACGCCACAGATCTCATAGTTGCCACTAAACTTCCTATCAAACCAATATATCAAAGCCAAAAATAAGAACACCAAATCAAGCTAGAGATAAGAAAGACATATGGCTGCTATGGCCCTGCTGATTTACAGCTTGACACTTCAAGCATTTATTAACAAAACAATCTGTTTCTTCGCTGTTCTTCATGTTTGACATTGTTCTCATAATTGATAATGCAAACATCTACTTCGAGTATTCTACAACTCATCTGTCTAATCAACAGAAGGATGAAGATAACTCAAATGTTTTCAATAGTAGTTGTGGTTCTTATTTGTTCAAAGCGAGTGGTTTTCATTAGAGGGTCCCCTATCATAGATTAGCCATTTCCAAATTTAGAGTGATGATGATTTACGTGGATATACATAGACAACAAAAATCGCTCATGCATGGTACATCCGACAAGAAAATATTGAAGACAGTGAACGTCGAGTACAGATGAAACACGTGTGGTGTCTCTGATTGATGGGTCCAATCGTAGCCTAATCCACACGAGAGGTGTAGTATGATCAATGGTCCCACAATGTGATGCAACCTGCAGGCACACAAACAAACACACTTTCACATCTACAACTTCAATTTCAACCCACTTTTAAAGCTTTGTTTCCTTTTGGTCTGTATACATGCACGTCTATACATCCAAATCCATTCGTGCGCACCTTTTTCAGCGTTTCTTTAAGTCCTTTTTCATTCATTAAGGAGTTGGGACCCTTCACATACTGAAAATTTTACCAAAATAACCGAGTTTCCTAACTTTAATTCTAAACTAACTAATTTTCTTCTATAATTTTCAATCTAAACATATTTCAAACTAAAAAAATAAAATTGTACAGAGTACTTAGTTGTTATTGGCGCCTCAGTAAAATGATAGAGGATGCTTAGAGTAACTCTAACAGTGGGTTTTGCAAGAGTGACTCCAGCGTGCGAAGTAAAAGTAATATTTCACGTTGGTTGTGGAGTTGGCCAAACTGTTCAACAGAGCAATGCAATGCAACTGGTGACTTAGATAAAATACTAATAAATTAGAAAAACAACTTACATAAAATAATAATAAAATTGAAAAAGTGGTAAAGTTACCGTTCAACAATGATTTTTTCCCCCTCCTTTTTCTTCTTTTTTTAATATTTTTGATTATTATAAATAAATCACTTTGAAAAATTTTACACACAAATTGTCTATCACACTTTTATTTTTTTCTCAGTTTCATCACTTTATTCTTAATTTTTAAATTTTTGTCTTACAATTTCTTCTCATTAACTTTTATTTGACAATGTATTTTATTCAAATTTTCATCTTTTTACTTCAATATTATTTTTGTTTAGGAAAAATGGACCCTAATCAATATAATTGTTAACAATCTAGGTTCAATTTTATGCAAAATTATCAAAATCCTAATCCTCAAAATTCTCAATTCTCATGGGTTTATGTCCGATTGTCAAGTTCCACCATTTTCACCTCATGTTGGTATTGAAAAAGAAGAAATGTGTGTTTTTAAAAATAAAAAAAATCTCGAGAGCTATTTACAAGAGATGAGGATACACTTCTTATGCAATCATGGCTCAATGTTTCAAAGGATCCAATTGTGTGAGTTGATAAAAAAAAAAAGAGAGTTTTTGGTTAAGAATCGCTACCAATTATAACCAGTATTGCGGGTAGCCGCGAGAAAAGCTAAGTGGGCAATTAAAATGTCGATGACATCGAATAAATGGTCTGGTTCAAAAATTTGTTAGGTGTTACAAACAAGTTGTTAATGGAAACAAAAGTGGGACATCATAGAAAGATATCTTAGCTGCTACACATGCTTTTTTTCTCAGGATGAAGGTACAACGTTCAATCTTGAGTATGTATGGCGATTGTTAAAAGATGAAACTAAATGGATGGGAGCATCGACTGAAAATTCTTCAAAAAGAACAAAGACTTCGGCTAGTGGGGCACACTCATCATCTTCTAACCAAGAGACACCTTCAAGTTATGAGTATAACTCATCATCGCCAATGGAGCGTCTAATGGGACAACAAGCAGCAAAAAGGAAGGGTAAGACAATGGAAAATGTAAATGCATCTGAATGGCCTTCTAATGTTGTGCAACATACATGGAATAAAAGAGTAGCACAATGGAAGGACTGCCTCAATGTAAGGAGGAAGAGATGGAGCTTAACGCAATGCAATTCATCATGTCAGACACTTCTACGATGAATGATAGCCAACCGAGTGTTCATGAAAAATATCATAATAAGCTAAAAGCAAAATACGGACTTTAGTTATGATGACAAGTTGTAGGACTTGTTATGTATCAATACCTATGTAAAATGGTCATTAGTACCACTTTAATTTATATATGTTGTTATTCAAACTAGCCGTTATTCAAACTAGACATTATTAAAACTAGTTGTTATTCACGCTAGCCGTTATTAAAACTAGTCATTATTCGTATACCATTATATATAATATCACTCTTCTCATTATTTTCTCATTCTTCTCTTATTCTTCTCTCATTTTTCTCTCATATTTCTCTCATTCTTCACTCACTTTAATGGATTCAAACAATTCAAAGATCTCAACAAACTCTTATGGGACTTGATTGAAGAAGAATTTATGGACAACACTGATGAAGAACAACTAAAGTCAATGCTCGAGAAGGAACGTCAATCTGGAAGTTCCTCTAGGCCAAAGAGAAGAACAATGATAGATCGAAGTCGTGAAGAAAGGCACAATAGATTATTCAATGACTACTTCTCAAAAAATCCAGTATACACATATGTTCAATTCAGAAGAAGATTCATAATGCATAAGCATGTGTTTCTTAGAAAATTTTTTATCCTATTGCATGGAAATGACAGTTTTGTCGAGGTGATCATGGTAAGATCACAATCATGCTTGAAGCAGTGGCATTGCAAGACTTATAGATTTGGCATACATTTTTTGGTATTGCAGGTTCAAACAATGACATTAATGTGCTAAACCAATCCAACGTGTTTAACGATATTTTGGAAGGGCATGCTTCCACTATGCAATATACAATCAATGGGGCAATATATAATATGGGATATTGTTTAGCAGATGGTATATATTCTGAGTGGGCTACATTTCTCAAGACCATTTCAATGCCGCATGGAGAAAAGAGAAAAGTTTTTGCACAACATCAAGAATCAACTAGAAAGGATGTGGAATGGGCATTTGGAGTACTCTAATCTCGATTTGCAATTATACGTGGTCCAGCGCGTGCCTGACACATGGAAACCGTCAAGCATACCATATATGCTTGCATCATATTGTACAACATGATTGTTGAAGATGAACGACACACATATGGAGTTGATTTTGATTACTCTTATGATAATATAGATAACAATAACTCAACAACTGAAACATTTAACGGTCCTCATCCGAATCTTGCAATAAGACTACAAAAAAGAGCAAGTCTTCGTGAAAAATAAGTTTATTGCCAACTTCAGGGAGATCTAGTCGAGCATATTTGGGAACATTTTGGACATGAAGATGATGAAATTTTAATTTGAATAATTATGTGATGTTATTTATTTTTATTGTTTTCAATTGTATGTCATGTATTTGAGATTAATTTTAATTATCATTTTAAATTTTAAATTTAATTTGAATTTTATTTATTTGAAATAATTTAAATTATCATTTTAAATTTTAAATTTAATTTGAATTTTATTTAATTTATTATTTTAAATAAAATAAAATTTAATATGAATAAAATATTAATATATAAAATAAATTTGTGGGACCTAATATGGATTCTTTAGAGTTGTACCATTAGAGTAAAGATAGAATGAATTGCTTCAAGATGATCTGACTTAATAGGTCTCACAAAAATCCCAAAAATGAGTTGCATCATTGGAGATGCTCTTAACTGTTATCAAATATTGTGTGTAAGATGTAAGGTTGAAGAGACAGAGGTGTCAATTCATACCTAAATGACTTCTTTGAACAATAGAGGAAGTGTTAATAGAAATTAAGTTTCTTCTTTAAACAGTAGAGGGGCGTCAGTAGTATTTAAGTTTCTTCTTTTGGTTTATTTATTTATTAATATATATTATATAATATAAATAATATTGTGTAATATTTAAAATTAATTTAGAAGGAAATTTTGTATAAATCGAGAAGTTCATTCTAACATTTTTTCATATCTCTTCTAATTTTTTTCTTAATCTTTTCTTCATTTAGTTTAACATGAGTAGTAAAAGAAATAGGCATGTAATTTATTCGAAAACCAAAAATCTAATGAAAACGTGTTTTTGAAACATCCAAAGTTTCGAATAACTTGAGAGGAATTTGAACCTTTGATTTGACTGAGAGATTAATGATAGTGAAAGAATTAGAAGTTTTTAGAGACTTGTTTCGTACATATGTATTGCAGATGACAATGATGATAGCTAGCGTATGTGGTCGAAAGTTAAAAATGACAATGTTAGCGATATGATGTCTGCACGAGATGATATTATTTTGATTATTGTAATCTCTTAGTTATTTTGCAGTGTTAAGTATTTTTATTTGTTGTTTGTGTTGGTGTTTTATACATGTTTATTTTTGTTTTGTTGTAATCAAAAGTCGTTGTCTATATTAAATTTCAAGGTTACAAAAATTTTAACAGCATGATTAAATATTATTTAAAATTTATTCCAACATTGGGACAACGTTTCTGTGTGTGACAGGAAAGACAACATATTCCACACAATCTTTTCATTTTCTCATGTGTCCATTTCACTTCTAATTCGTGTGCTGGTGGTGCCACCTTTTTTGTTCCTTATCATATTTTCGTTGTGGTAAATTACGTCCCTTTGATACGTATGCCAATATTTCTTGCTAGCTACATCCGGGAATTTATTATTATAACAACAAATAAGTTTGTATCCTTGAAAACCTCATATAGATACAAGAATGAGTTTTGACGAACACTGGAATATCCTGTTATGACATGGGAACAAGGTATACGGAAGGATGGAAACTTTCTGCAATCGCACCAACCTTTATCTATTTCGACCCGGTAGTATCCGACTAGTCACCCCTCATTGTGGGTCTTTGTCTCCTCAACACTGAAGCTGTAATTATGAGGATCAAATCTTGTGACGCGATGTATGTTAAATCTTGTGTGTCCATTTCATTCATAAATTTCATGCAGCTTTCACTGAATAATTGCCTTGATTCTAACACTAAGCTCCACTTTTTACCTCTGGTAGCAATCAATGATCCCAACTTATAATATATTTCTCTCACAAAAACAGTTATAAGTAGGTTTCTAGTGCCCTTAAAGATGTTCATGGATTCCGCAAGGTCAGTTATCATTGGGCCGCACTGGTGTCCTTCATTAAATGCCCTTGTCCATTTTTTCACTAGAATGTTATTCACCTATCTCAATGCCTCCACATTTGACAAACTTATTTCCTCGCGGTAGTGTATGAATGATGGTAGACTTAAGGAATACCCCACGTTCATAACTTTTTTCTGAAGATTCATGTCTTTGATTTCCTAGATGAAGTTTTGTGCAATATGTCTTATGCAGTAGACATGCATAAAAGGGGGATTTTGCCAATAATTAGCAGGATTATTTTATACACTCTCAATAGATGCATGTTTGTCTTAAATCAAACATATGTATGATTGCAAAACGACGTGTGTTTTTAGATTCTTCAAAAAGAAATTCCAACCTCCACCTATCTCAGCTTCAATTAGAGCAAAGACAATTGGAAAGATATTATTGTTTTCGTCTTGATCAACTGCAATTAGTAATGTCCCCTCGTATTTACCTTACGACCATGTTCCATCAATTTGAATAATAGGTTTTAATAATACAAAACCTTTGATATATGGTTGATACTCTCAGAAGAGCCAATGGAACATTATAATTCCATTAACACAAGTTCTGTTTTGCGTATGTGTTGGCAGTGTCTCCATAATTATAACTGTTCCAGGAACATATTTCTGAAGTGCTATCAAATATTTTAGAAGTTTATTGTAAGATTTTTCCCAATTTCCATATACCTCTTCAACTTCCTTAGTCATTGCAATCTATGTTTTCCTATACGATGGAGTGTAGTTGAATCGCATAATGATTTGTGAGACTATTGTGCTCTCCTTCACAAATGGGTCATTGCATACGAGATGCAAAATATATTGGCATATTGATTGATAGCTTTGTTTACCATGATCTTGTAGAAGATTAGGGGTAGTTCAATTGTGAGGTGGGTTCATCGAACTTATCTCCCAAGTACCATTTCCCTTTCGGCAAGACACTACTAGCTGAAACATGTAAAGCTCGTTACGATAAAGTATCATGTACTGCCCTGCATATGTTCAATCTACAATATAATCAACAAAAATTTCCATGTGAAACTTTTTTATAGCTTGCACGCATTCTGCTTTTGTGCGGTACTTGTTTACCAATTTTAACACACCCTCCATTTGTTGAGAAGGATTGTATAATAGATCTGAGGATGACTAATCTTTATTCAAATTAAATTTAGTCATGTTCTAAGGAGGACAATAAATATAAATTAAAGGTAATGCTTTTTTATTTTCATATTCAGCTTCACTTTGTCTAGTGTGCTCGTCAGTGATAAATAAATTCACCATATACTCAACATGTGTTTGACTTTATTATTCCTCATCTTAAACAACATCAACTTAATATTGTTCCAACATTTGAGATTGATCAAATATCTAAGATTGATAAAAAAAAATTGGGATTGTTGAGATTGATTGAGTAAAATATACAACTCATTATAATCAAACCCAAAATATTCATGGCTTTCGGACCTGCTTTGAACATCTTCATCTTCTCGTACATTTGGTTGGAAAATTTTGACCTAACTATTTTAAAATTTTGGATTTATGTATATAATTTGTGAGACTGGACCAGACATTATCTTTGACTCTATCTACTCTTTGAAATGCAAAAATAATAATCATGTACACATAATCAATATTTATTACCTACACTACATTATTTTCGTGTTCTTCATACCCAACTTTACTATAAATACTAACATTATTCCATTCATTTTTCATCAACAAATACTCTTCTCCACTTGAATTATATGATTACTCACATTATTATTCACTTTCTTATTTTAAAATGGCACTTTTGAATATGGGAGGAGAGCATAGAGAAACATTGAAAAACATTGCTTCTTATCTTATGTAAGTATTTATTTTCACTTTAATTTTTTTAAAGTTTGCTAACTATATATTATAATCAATATATTGTTTATATCTTACTATGTTTTCTTCTTAGGACCTTAGCAACTTTCGCACTCGTGTCTACTTACATGTTTCAAATGACAAAATAATTGAACTTTATTTGGAGAGCACCGGTTTTGGTCATCTCGTCAAATTTAAGACATATTTTGCTAATACAAAATTTATCCTTGCTCTAAAAGAAAGATGGAGACCCGAAACACATACATTTCATCTTCCAACCAGAGATTGTATTGTTACACTCGAGGGCGTGTACATGTTGAACCTACCAATTAACGATAAAGTGGTAAATTGTCCCACAAACATTGATGAAAATATATTCGAGCAACTTTTGGGTAAACGCTTATTACCAATCGATATGAGGGGCCAAACTGTTAAATTAAAGTGGTTCAAATATAATTATGCTAGTATACAATTAACTGAACAATCTTCCGAACATAAAAAAAATTAAAACTAGATTTTATATCATATTGTTAATATGTTTATTTTTATTTTCAGATACTCCTAGTTCTAGTATACATATTATGTATTTACCTTTGTTAGAAAATATAGATAAAATAGGAAAATATAGTTAGGGGTCCGCTTGTTTAGAGTATCTTTATAGATTTTTGTGTAACAATGCACACAAAGGTACATTTACTTTTACTAGATGTGCCGTTTTGCTTCAAGCATGAGGTTAATCAAGAATGGTCTCCCTAGCGCTAGTCAACAACCGTGAAATTCCCATACGTAACAAGGTAAGTTTGTAGCGTTATAGATATTTCAATTTACTTAATATATACTATTAACACCAAATAACTTATTTTATTTTTTAAGTGGTATACACGTCGAATCAACTATGAGAGATGTCCTCATTACTACATCAAGAAATACAAAAATCTATTGGATCACTTGGGACTAAAAGATTTATTAATAATAACCTATTAATTTTAAAATAATTTATTTTTACTATTAACATATACTAAGTTAATTTATTTTTCTGCAACAATTTATTTGGATACCATATATGGAGTTAGAAGGTCATCATGAAGTGAATCAAGAAGATTATGGTGTTTGGATAACAAAATGATGATTATTGTGTTTATTGCTGTGTAGATGCACCACAGTGATTGTGTGAAACTTCAATTTGGAATGCTTTAAGAAATTTCAGGTCCCCCGAGGTGCTTTTCACAATTCCACAATAGTAGTCTCTAACCAATGATAGGACATAATATGCCAATGCTGAGTGTCGTGAAATGAAGCGTCACTATCACCTAGTCCTAACTGACACTGTAATTCCATTATAATATAAATCAACTAATTAATACCTATATTGGTATATATCGGTTACGACTAGGTTTGTGTTGGAATCCACATATTTAGTTAACTCATGCCAACAAGCTTCATCATCAAACACCCAACCTCCAACCAAACATAATTACACTTAAATTCCATCCCAAAATAGTTACTAATAATACATGCCACCCACACAACCATAATACCAAGAACATAACTCATACCACAACAACCACAAAATTTTAATTAGTTTCAATACCAACAAATACAACCAGCCAACCCATCACACTCTTACAAAAATACGTAACAATTTAACATGAATTACCAAATGCCACACCAACTTTTTCTCACCTAAACATTTACACCAACATTAACATTCAACCAACCTCACAACTGTTTGATTGGTACCTCATCAACATAAAAAAAACACAACAAAATTACGAAGGTATGGGCAACAAACTCATTTATGACAACATCAACGATCTGGGTTCAGTGAGATGGCATTTTAACCCGAGGTTGTAACTGTGAAATCAAGATCCTCAGAGATCAACATTTGTTTTGATGAAGACAAATCACTCAAGAAGGCAAAGATGATCAACCATCAAGCATCAGGACAAAGATACAACTTTGAAGTTGTTCTCATCTGAAGGTACAATGAGAATATCCATTAAGCATTTAAGTCCTAATTTCTCAAAGCTTTAAAAATAATTTTCATGACTTGTTGCACTCTCACAAGCTTTTGAAAACATAATTTTTCTAAGTTTTTCAAAGTGCAATCGATTGCACTCTTAGAGCAATTGATTGCATGATCAAATTTTTAACTATTTTTGATTCTGTTTTGAAGAGCAATCGATTGCATGCTTAAAAAATTCTCAGTTTTCAATTCTGTTTTGAAGTGCAATCGATTGCTGCCTTAGTGCAATCAATTGCTCACTGGACGATTTTGAAAATTCATTCTGAAAAATTGCATCTCTTCATTCAAATGTCTGTTAAATGTTTCCTTTGAAACATAACAACTGTTCATCAATTTTTCTGAAGATTTGCATGATTTCATCAAGTGATTTTTATGTGATATAAATACCTAGCTTTTCAAAATTCAAACAACCAACTTTTACATCAATTCTTTACAATCTCTTTCAATCAAGATTCTTGAACTTTTTCTTTAAAATATTTCACAAAGAATTTTCTGCATCAAATTTCATATCTTTTGAAAAGAAAATTCTTGAGCAATAAGTCTTAGATACTTGTGGAAATTCCATTGAAAGAGAAGATTCAATCTCAGCAGTGATTACCAATTATACATTGTTACAAATCTTACAAACTCAGAATTGTATTTTAGTTTCCCCTTGCTGTCCAGGATTGTTGAAAGCAAGTGTGTGCATTAGAGAGGATTTTTCTCATTGCACTTAGTGTTTAGATCTTAAAGGTGTTTTAAGAACCTTTGATCTCCTATAGGTTAGAGCAAATTATACAATTGATCCTAACTATAGTGAAATCTCTTTCGTGTTGAAAGGGGAATGGACTACCCTCGAGGTGTGAGGGGAACCACTATAACTCTCTGTGTCTCTTTTACTTTCTGCCTTTACAAGCTTTCATATCTTCACTTCATTAAAAAGAAAGTAACATAGTCCTCTTAAAACTAGAAAATTTCAAAGAACCTAATTCACCCCCCCCCCCCTTAGGCGCATTACTACTAACAGTACACCCCCTTTCTATACCCCCAAATAAACAAGGCATTTAATAAAAAATTTCATCAGAGTATAATTAACACATGGTATAAAAGAGGCACGTCACATTATCCAGGAAATTCAAAACACATACAACACCTGCTCATAAAGATATGCAACAAAGGCTAAATCACCACAAAGGAACTTAGTCCTTAAAACCCACACATCAATATTTAGAATAAAAGCAGAAACATCTAAACATTGAGTCACTTCATTCATATAAACATTGTATACATAAATAGTTCAATTCAAGTCATAAGTCATGTTTACAACCATTTCCAGCAGATACATACACAGATGTATCACAAAAGAACCAAAAGAATTCCTAACTACCCGGTGCTACATATAAGAGCCAACCGACCAAAAAGAATGAAGCCACGCTTCGCAAAAGACATCCAGCAAACCTACTCTGCAATGCCTCATAGAGCATCATAAAACAGCAGAAGGGTGAGAAACATTATCATAACAAACAATGCATATAATATATATATATATATATATATATATATATATATATATATATATATATATATATATATATATATATATATATATATATATATATATATATATATATATATATATATATATATATATATATATATATATATATATATATATATATATATATATATATATATATATATATATATATATATATATATACACCAACACAATATACACATAACACATTTCTCACCGTAATATGTCACATGAAGATAATAATGCACTCATAGTGACCGACTTACGACTCTATGCAGATGCAAATGCGTACCAACTCATTCAGCAGGTTCAATTGAAGAACCAAATGGAACCATCGCTCGTTACCGAAGTAACTCCCCGTCGGGCCTACGATGTTCACCCATCGCTCACACCCCACATGGGCACACGATGTTTCAGGATTGCTCACACCCCACACGGGCACACAATCCGATTGCTCACACCCCACAAGGGCATACGATATTTCTGCAAATCCTCCTAGGGATCAAAGACAAACCATCGCTCACACCCCACAAGGGCACATGAGGTTTCTGCAGATACTACGCGTGATCAAACACACAAGAATGCAGTTATGATGCTTCACAAATAAAATGGCTCCATACACTCTTGAAATGCATACATATTCATAAATATACTCATGCATTCTTCACATCATACAAATACATACAATTATGCACATTCACATCAATCTCATCATGCATTTTCACTCAATTCAAACAAATGCACAAAATTGCCAAACGGCCACATTTCACACTTCACGATTCCCAATCTAGGATTCACGCCATACGACTATCCACAGCATTTCATATTACACGCACAACTATGCATAATAAGGAAGGATTAATCATACTTGAATCGAAGAATCCACATGGAAGTGAAAACACAAGAAAATAACATCCTGTTACGCTCGCTACCTTGCTCGCCTAGCGAGAACCTAGCGAGTGCTCGCTATCTGTTCGCCTAGCGAACAAGCTCGCGAAGGCAAACAGAAGCCACTGACTTGGTTCGCTACCACACTCGCTCAGCGAAGGCCTAGCGAATGCTCGCCACCCCCCTTCGCTACCAGCGAAGAACACCAAAACCATTATGCTCAAGTCTGGGACCGTTCACTACTGGCTCGCCACAGCGAATGCCCAGCGAACGCTCGCGACCTACTCGCCTAGCGAACGTGCTAGCGAGGGTCTGCGAACTTAGAAATCCCCACTGTCCAAAACTTCGAAACTCCTCGAAATCTACCTGATTCAAACCCAACTCGTTCTAGCAGCTTTAGCCCAACTTCCCTCGACTAAATTCTACCACTTATTCTCATTCTTAATCGCTAAAACTCGGGTTCTACTGATTAACTCAAATTCAACCTAAAACGGAAAATGAGCAAAACTCTCCCCAATCCAAAAGCAAACTGATAGAAACATACATAATCATACATATCGAAAGAATAATAAAGTTTCACACCCTTACCCGATTAATCGAAGCTTAGAAGTTTGATTCTTGATGATTCTAGGTTTTCTCCTCTTCCTCCTCTTTTCTCTTCTCTTCTTCTTCTTTCCTTTCTATTTCTTTCTATCTCTTTTCTTTTCTCTCTATTTCCACTTATACTCTTTCTATTCTATTTCTCTCAAATATCTACTAATTAAGAATTATCTAAAACACCCACTAATTAATTCCCAAAACTCTCCGAATAATAAAATAACATAACACGCACACATAACATATTAATATTCAAATTCCACAATTAAAAGAATAATCAATCAAAATAAATTAAAAGACTCAACAAAAATGAGAAATTCATAATCGGGACGTTACAGAGGTTCTTCAAGTTCCACTCACGAGGAATTCTTATAAAATATCTCAAGTGAATCCACTGAGATCTGTAAGAGATATACGACCTTAGAGGTGCAGAACCGACATCCACTTTGATTAACCAAATCGTAATAATTAATGTAAAAGTCTATTCTAACATGTAATCCAATTTTAATTATATATTTACTAGTAGTTAATTTTTGTTAATTATATTAATTGTAGAAGTATTTATTTTAATTTAATTAATTATTTATAAATAAATATACAATTATATACTTATATATATTTTTATATTAATTAATTATTAATAAAAGAATTAGTAATTCAATATAAATTAAAAAAACAAAATAGAAGACACTTAAAAATGAAATGGCACTCTCTGTTTCAAATAAGAGCAAGCACCAATAAAATTTACTTCCCCTTTAAAATGGTATATGGATGCACCAATAGATGTTAAGTGTCTATTATGTGTCAATTTTTGTTTGAAACATGAGTAGATTGAAAATTATGAGGAAAAATTAGTGAGTTTGAAGTTAAAGTTGGGAAATTTGATTATTTTGGTAAAATTTTATCACATATTAATATATGAATTAGAAGGAGATAATTATAAAAGAAATATTTTTGTTGTGTACTTTTTATTCGAAAAACATTATTTGAAGATTAAAAAGAGAAAAACAAAAAAAAGAAAGATTTTTTTTTATAAACTCTTAGATTCATAGAGTACTTGGGGGGCTCAATCTAAAGAAATAAAGATGAATTTAAATTTAAATACATTAAAGGAGCTTTGCTCCAATTGTAAAAATTTGAACATCTTATAGACTTAATGCCAATAATGTACCAAGTCCACACTAAGATTTTTGTGTTAATAATTCCATCTCATATGTGATATCATCTCTAAATAAAATATTGTTTTTTAATAGACCAAATACTCCAACAAACGGCAAACCAAATAACAAGAATTATGTTGTTTGGAACCCTCCTTTTAAAATGTTATGGAATCATCTTAAATTGGGGATGTTCAAAAATATGGTTCATTGAATTGTATACTTGAATTAAACTGAATTGCACTATAAAAAATGGAACCATTTAAATGGTTAATGAACTGAACCATTTAATTAAAATAATTTAAATTTAGTTTAAAATAAGTTCAGGACCAATTTTTTTTATAAACTGGTTAAATTGTATAAATTAATTAGTTTTTAATAAAAGGAATAAAAAATTAAAGGAAAGTAGGAAAAAATTTCTGAAAATTTAAAAAATAAAATCAAAAATTAAAAAAAAAAAGTCAAGAAAATATTTTTTTTTATTTTCTAGAAAAAACTAATATCAAAATTTGTCCGAAAAATCGATTTTTTTTCGAAAATGCAAAATATCGATTTTTTCCAAAAATACAATAAATCGATTTTTTTTCATAAATACGAAAATAAAATCTAGTTTTTTTAGAAATACAAAAAATCCAGTTTTTTCGGAAAAATGAAAAAGTCGAGTTTTTTCAGAAATATGAAAAAGTCGAGTTTTTTCAGAAATATGAAAAAGTCGAGCTTTTTCGAAAATATGAAAAAGTCGAGTTTTTTTCGGAAATATGAAAAGTCAGGTTTTTCAGAAATATGAAAAAGTCGAGTTTTCTAGGAAATACGAAAACGTCGTGTTTTTTCTTAAGAATGAAAAAGTCAAGTTTTTTCTGAAATATAAAAAATGAGTTTTTTTAGAAATATGAAAAAGTCGAGATTTTTCGAAAATATGAAAAAGTCGAGTTTTTCGGAAATATTAAAAAGTCGAGTTTTTCCAGAAATATGGAAAAGTAGTCTTTTTTTCGAAAATATGAAAATGTCGACATTTTTCAGAAATATGAAAAAGTTGAGTTTTTTTCGAAAATATGAAAAAGTCGAGTCTTTTCGGAAATATGAAAAGTCGGGACTTTCAGAAATATGAAAAAGTCGAGTTTTTTTGGAAATATGAAAAAGTCGAGTTTTCTAGGAAATATGAAAACGTTGAGTTTTTTCTTAAGAATGAAAAAATCGAGTTTTTTTTTCAGAAATATGAAAAAACTTAGTTTTTTCCGGAAATATGAAAAAGTCGAGTTTTTTCATAAATATGAAAAAATTGAGTTTTTTTCGGAAATATAAAAAAATCGAGTTTTTCCGGAAATATGAAAGTCGAGTTTTTCAGAAATATTAAAAAGTCGAGTTTTTCCAGAAATATGAAAAAGTAGAGTTTTTTCGGAAATATGAAAAGGTCGACATTTTTCAAAAATATGAAAAAGTCAAGTTTTTTCGGAAATATGAAAAAGTCAAGTTTTTTTAGAAATATGAAAAAGTCGAGTTTTTTTACAAAAATATAAAAAAGTCGAGTTATTTTTGGAAAAATGAAAAAGTTGAGTTTTTTTTCAGAAATATGAAAAGGTCGATTTTTTCGGAAATATGAAAAAGTCGAGTTTTTTTTCAGAAATTTGAAAAAGTCGAGTTTTTTTCAAAAATATTGAAATTTGAGTTTTTTGGAAATACAAAAAAAATTGATTTTTCCAAAAAATCGAAAAATCTGGTTTTTAGAAACATAAAAATTCAATATTTTTTCGAAAATACAAATAATTGATTTTTTTTTTGGAAATGTGAAAAACGAGTTTTTTTCAAAAATATGATAAAATCATGTTTTTTTTTTCCAAAAAGTGATTAAGAAGTATTTTCAATCAATTTGGGAAGTTTATGCACTGCCTAATAGATTAGGGACTTGGTCCAACCGATTAGTGAAAGGTAACTGACATCTTTATCAATTAGAAAATATTTTAATTAATTAAGCAATTTAGTCATTGTAGGGTTTCTTGTTTTGTATTAGGATTGTGGTGTTTGAAAGTTTTTAATCGATTAATGTTGTTAGTAAAAAAGTGAGTATATGTTATCGTCACCGTAGGGAGTGGTGTGCTTTCAAAGACCGCTCTATAGTTTCGTTTCTATAATTTTAAGGATGATTTGTCAAAGTTTGTTTGTTTATAAAATTGGAATAAAAGAAAGTAAATTGAACTTTGGTGTTAATAGTTGAGAAAACTTGTTGGGGTCAGATTTCATCGACCTATCCTCATGTATGATTTTGATCATTAATATGTAATTCTAACCATCTATTAATATTCCCACATATCACTCTGCATCATTGCTTATGTCCAAGTCAACAACGTGAGATCAATCGTATTGCCCAATAGATGAAATCTCATCCTATTAACCAATACAATAGCTTTACGTTTTGATATTTTTTGTGGATGTTAAACCTAAATATATCTTTAGTGTTTAGTATCTAGAAGATGAAAATTTTTTATCTAGAAATGACGAGTATCTCTCAATTCTGAACCAAGACAATGACAACATATTTTAGGTAACTAATCCAAAATAAGCATTAAGCAAGAAGAATTAATCAATATTAAAGCATAAGAATAATTATATAGAACATCATGATTACAATCAACATATGAGCATTTGGATGACTACATCTAACCCCAAACAATAGAGAAATTAGCTACACTTACTCATCGTAGCTTTATAATTATGATCTAGAAGAAAGAAGTTAAAGAGTATTTATGTTGATTTCTCGGGTAGCACTTCTGCCTTCAATCTTACTCTATTTTCTTCTCCTATTGTTTTTTTATATGAATCATGGTGAAATGAATTTCCCCAGTCTCTACCCAAGAAACCACCAAAATATATCCAAATGAATTAACTTAAACTCCTATTTATAGAGTTCTGATGTGGCCTCCTTGCTAATTAAGGCTTGTAGCTCACTTAGAGAACTTGCGTTTCTTCTCCCCTAAGTCAAACTAGCTCATATTCAAGTAGGCTTTTCTATTATACCCCACTTGGTAAACCGCCCATTCTCACGTAGCAAACAAACCGCTCATTTCCTCTGAAGTAACTTAGCAAAGAATCATTGAACTATCATTCCTCACTTGGCAAGTTTGCCATTTTTCTTAGCAAGTTGTCTAGCTTAACCTTGAAGTATCTTGGCTATGAAGTCATCTTGTGCGGTCATTTCTCGCCTAGATAAACCCTATCTTCGCTTAGCGAGAATTCCTTCTAAAAAGTGGTTTGTTCTTCCTTTGTTGCATTAAGCGAGCCACTATTCTTTCTTGGAGAGATCTTGATTGGTGTTTGTGGGCTTTCTTGATTCTTTTTTCCTGTACTTTGTGAATACACAGTTAGAAGGTTCGTAAAGATGTTTTATCTTGTGTTAATGATAAGTTGGGGTTTTTCTATTGATTACTTAATAGGAGCTTATGTATTTGACGTAATTTTAACACTCATCAACTCTCCCCAACTTATCTTTTGTTTGTCCTTAAACAAAATCAATATAAATGACTCAGAAATATTCAATATGCATAATTCATGCGAGGTAACAAAACTTGATCAGGAACTTTTTGAAAGAGATTTAAAGTATGGCATGATTTTCTTAAAATGCAAATTCAAAATCAACATTATAACCATCCATAAACTATAACATGAAGATGAACAACTTTCTTTATCCAAAGTATGATTTTAAAACATGTTTAGATCAACAATCAATTATTCATCAGACAAGGCATCAACAATCAATTATTCATCAGACAAGGCATCAACAATCAATTATCCAAAGTATGATATCAATAAGTATCACTCGAATGATTCGAGTTTCCCTCATTATCAGACAAGACATCAACTATAGAAACATTTTTCACTTTATCTAAGAGAACAAATTTTGTATATCACTTTATTTTTCAAAAAGTCTTTTTTCTTTTCCACTTACAACTTTTGTTTTTCTTTTGGTGTAAACTTTGACATTTTTTTATTCTTTTATTCTTTTCATTTTCTTTTGATTGTTAATGTATACTTTTTTTTCTATTTTTTATTTATCAAAATCACCAATTACTTCTTGGTTTTATTTTTCCAAACAACTCTTTCTCCCTAACTTTATCATTTGTTTTTCAATTAAGCAAGGTATGAACATTGTTTTTTCCATTAAACTTGGCCGAATATCGTAATTTTTTAAAAATAAAAACTTTCATGTTTAGGCGTGTATCAGTATAAGTGTAATACCCCCCTAGAGGGGGCACCAGAACTCTCTCAGCACAGACGAGGTGGCACATCACTAATGCAAAAGACTCCCTAGTCATCCATTTCTCGGTATGAGCGTCCATTTCTTCATTTTGTTGCTCATTCCTTGGATGATGTGCCTCATTCGTGATCACATGGGGGAGTAATGTTTCCTAGTCTATAATGGTGGGAAAAGGAAGTAAAAAGAGGGAAGATTATGTTCTCTTGAATAATAGATAATTGACTTCCCACTTACCACATTCTTGAGAGAGGTTATTATTCTCTCAAAGTTTAAGGTCCATGTTTATTGACTTCTTATCAATACCTTAATTGTGAGGTTGAAGGGAACATCCAATTCATTATGCAAAATACCACATACGTAGGTTATCGCCATCCTCGTGTGAGCTTTCCTTAACACCACAACAACACTAAAAACCTCAAGCATCCTTCCACAGGAAAGAGTCTTCATTTATTGTACATTTAGAAAGTACAATTGGTGCCTACCATTGGGGCCCAAAACCTAACAGAGGCCACACTCATCCTTACTCATCGCTCGTTTATTCCACCTCTCCCCAGAGGACGCATAAACAAAGTTCCAAGATTACTATCAACACCATTACTATAGGTTTCGATGGAAGGTGAGAGTCCAATTCCTCGTGGAGGAAATATGTCAAACACGTTTTGATGGAAAATATTACACCAACTAAGATCACAAAATCCCTAGGGAGAAAGCTAAAATCCAAAATCACCTTCTCTAAAAAAGACGCCATTGGAATTATTCCTCACAATAATGATCCCGTGGTCATCACGTTACAATATGATGATTCGAATATAAATCGAGTTTTAATCGACCCTGTAGGCTCAACATATGTCTTATTTTGGATGCCTTCTAAGGGCCCTAGCTTGAACCAAACAACATTAGAGCATTCCAAAGTTCTTTGTTGGTCTGTTAGGCAAAAATGTACAAGTAAAAGGCCACATAATGCTCGAAACAACATTTAATTCAAAGGAAATAGCAATAACCATTAAAGTAAAGTATCTTTGGTGGATGCTTTGTTCCATATAACACCATCATGGGAAGGTCCTCCCTTAACTTGCTAGAGGAGATCTTGTCTACCCTTCATTTGAGTATAAAGTATCTCTTATTGATGGGGAAGTTGGATTAGTTCACAAGGACCAGGACGTTTCCCAAGAATGCTATCAAAACAACTTAGAAATAAGAAGGGAGCATATCACCACAGAAATTTTCCCTCAACTAGAAGCACGAGAGATAGATGTCACAAGATAGGGACCTAGATTCGGGACTCAAAATGAAAGGCTCACTCCCATAGAGGACCTGTAGGAAGTCCAATTGGGACCTTGGACCATTAAGTCACTAAGTTAGGCACCTCCTTATCTAATTATGAGAAGAAATAGTTGGTAACTCTATTAAGGAAGAACATAGACATGTTTGGCTAGGCGCCCTATGATATGCCATGAATAGATGCAAGAGTGGCCTACCACCGCCACACTATTGTTTCCATGGTGAAGCCAATGTCTCAGAGGAAACATAAGATAGACAAGGAGAAGAGAGAGACCATTAATGAAGAAGTTTAGAAGTTGAGAAGCGTCAGATTTATAACCGAGGTAAAATTCCCATCATGGTTGGCTAACGTAGTTTAGGTAAGGAAGTTATCAAAAATGTTGCATGTAAGTCGACTTCACAGACCTTTACGCTGCATGCCCTAAAGATCCATATCCTTTACCTAACATGGATCGTATGGTTGACAGATCCTCAGGATACAAATCATTAAGTTTCAAGGACACCTATTTTAGATATAATCAGATTAAGATGGATCATGTAGACACACCCAAGACAACATTCATGTCCAATCATAACAACTATTACTACAATGTCCAAATACAATAATGACTCAGGGATGTGGTATTATCAAATCAGATAAGGCTCAAACTGGAAGTCTATATCAATAATAAGATAATAAAAATCTCATAAGGGAATAGCTACGTTGTAGACCTAGAAGACATCCTAGAATTAGTCAGGAACAACAACATGTGTCTAAATCCCACTAAGTGATCCTTTGGTGTACATGCAGACAAGTTTCTAGGTTTTATGTTAACTGAGAGAGATATAGATATGAATCTAGATAAGTGTCAGGCCATCATCAACATGAGGATCCTTTCCAACATTAAAGAGATTCAGCAAATAATAGGGTGTTTAGCTGCCCTATCTCATTTCCTTTCTTATACAGGTGAAAAGGCTTTTCATTTCTTTTCCACTTTGAAGGAAAAGAAGAAGTTCAAATGGACGATCGAGTGCGAGGAGGCGTTCTCAAACTTAAACATCTTCTTCGCATCGCCACCTATTTTGGCTCGCCCAATACTAGGTTATCCTCTTTCCATCTGTAAGTATGTTACTTACCAATCAATAAGTTTGATGCTCATCCAAAAAAACATATAAAGGTGAGAGACCTATCAATTTCATTATCTAGGTGTTTAAGGGTGCTAAGGTCCGATATGATATGATTGAACGACTTTCCCTGCTGGTCATTATAACTACATGAAAACTCACACCCTACTTTCAAGGGCATTAGGTGATGGTAAAACCCAACTAGCCTATTTGAAAAGTCTTAAAGAAGATATATCTATTAGGAATGATGGCATCTTAGGAGGTTGAAATATTTGAGTAAGATATCTAGTATATACCAAGAGGAAGTATCAAGTCACAAATATTGACTTATTTTATGGAAAAATTCAGGTCGCCAATATGTGAGGAGGCTCCCCCACATGGACATTATCAGTAGATGACACCTTTAACTTAAAAGGGAATGTCACCGAGATATTATTGGAAGGAGTGGATAACCTGTTAATCGAGAAGTCATTGAAATTTGAGTTCAAGGCTAGTATGAACCAGGCCGAGTATGAAGCCTCATCATCGGCATGGTCCTCTCCCTTGAGGTTGGATCTTTGAATTTAAAAGACAAAAATGACTCTGAGTTTGTGGAAAATCAAGTAACTGGGGAATATCAGGAAAATGAGCCATAACTCATAAAATATATGAAAAAGGTATGTGACTTATTAGAACATTTCAAAGCTTTTAAGATAATATATGTAACTAGTGAACATAATTTTAGGGCGGCCTTCTTTCTAAACTTGCAAGCACATAATAAACATAACATAAACATACTATAATTCAAGAGTCTCTAACCGCCGCGATATCGAGGCGGATGAAACCAATACTCTTGAAGTTGCCTAGACCACCGCCTATATGACATTCATGATACACTATTTAAAATAAGACGAACTACCATGGGATGAGATAGAGGCAAAGAAAATTTGTAAGCATGAAACAAAGTACACCATAATGTCAGGGAGACTCTTCAAAATGGGAAGGTACTCCCTCATACTAAGATTCCTAAGGGAACATGGAGTTGCATAGTCATTGCTAAGGTGCACCAGAGAGCTCGAGGTAGTCATATTGGTGGAGGCGCCTTGGCTTACAAACTGCTAAATATGAGTTATTGTTGGCCCAACTAGGTGAAGAACAATGCGACATTCATCAGGAAATGCGACAAATTCTAGAAGCACGCAAATTTGTATCATACACTAGCTGAACTTCTTCACTCCATCATGATTCCTTGACCATTCTACCAATGGGGCATGGACATTTTTTTCCCATTCCTGCTGGCACCTGGCCAACTAATATTTTTGATCATTGGAGTAGACTATTTCACAAAATGGATATAATATGAAGTCGTCTCTAAGGTCACAACAGTAAGGGTACATCATTTTTATGGGCAGTGGCTCATGTTCAAGTTTGATTTTATAAGCATTATCATTTCAGATAATGGAACTCAGTTCACCAGCTCTACCATGACCGATATCTGTCACAATATAGGATTCCATCCACAAGCAAACGAGTAGGATGAATCAGCTAACAATGTGATATTGAATGGGATAAAAAAAGTTAGATGAGGCCAAATGACTATGGGATGAACAACCTTACGAAGTGTTATGGTCATATCATACCACCCATTATTCAACCAATAAAGAGACTTCATTTACAATGAAATATATAGCGGGTGTCATGCTACTTGTTGAAATTAGTAGGTCCACTTGACGGATATCTCAGTTCAATGCGAAAGAGAATGAGGCAGGCTAAGATGTGCAACCAACCTGATTAATGAGACAATAAGTGTTGACTTTAGGGAATTCTCCACCAAAATAAGGGAAGCCATAAGGTACAACCCGAATGAGTTTTCGAGGGAAATGTAAGAAGGAGAATTACTACTTATATAGGTTGTTGTTCCCGCCCAACAGAGGAAACTACCACCCAATTGGGAAGGACCATACTACATATGTCGAAAACTACCTCTCATAGCCTATAAGCTCGAGGAGCCAGATGAACAACTCATCCATAAAACATGGAACTCAATTAACCAGAGATATTACTACAAGTAAGTGTTATTCAATTATGTGTCTAAGGAAAAAAATGGTTGGCCTTCCAGTGTATGAATCTCATTAAAAACTGTATTGTTATTTACATCAGGTTATTTCTTTATTCAGTTGACATAAATGATAGACTTCATAGGAAGATCCTTGTCACCCTTAAAATACAATATATGAAGACATGGCTTCTCAAACGGTTTTGATGACGACACACTCTACAACATACAAGGGATAAAACAATCTCAAAGAAATCAAGTTTGAAGAACTTCAATTTTAAATCAATATGTCAAGACTTGGTAAAGAATGAAGACAAAGTTTTACACAGATGAGGTACAACACTCAGCTTCTATATAGCTTGTACAAGTGTCCAACTTCATCTCTCATTCCTGCATATCATATTGAAAATGTTTTAAATCATTACAATACATTTTTGCCTCTATTTCAAAATGTTTTTGCAAATTCTGTTCAGAGTAACCTGTTACCACTTCCTGGTAATCCATTACCATGTGTTATCTTTCAAATTTTTTAAAACGTTGAGGCTGGTAAGCGATTACCCACATGTGGTAACCTATTACCACTGGCGCAGTGAGCCAGAAAAGTGCATCTATTGATAGAATTTTGTTTTCTCATTTCTTCTTGAACCATGACAACTCTTGGTCATTTGCACTCTTTTGAAAAGGTGTTTACAGGCATTTATATACCTCATAATCTCAGACTTTGAGATTAACCTTCTTGCCAAATTCAAATTTTATTTTCATCTCTCAATTTCCAAAATTTCACAAGTGTCAAAAATTCTTCATTTTCAAGAGTGAAACTATTATACTTCAAATTTCATTATTTCATCATAGTTTAATTCCTCCATCTTGAACACTTGTATTTGATATATAAGAGTTGATATCTCAAGAAGAAGATCAGTCACAAGATTGATATTTGAAGACTGCTGCAACTTACTCAAATCAGAATTTATTTGCTCTTTGATTACATCTTATTTTTCCAGGATTGTTGGAAATAAATTTGTAAGGTTGTAACCCTCCTGTCTAGGATTGTTGGAAGCAAGAGGTCCATTTTGAGAGGATTGTTCTCATTGAACTTAGTGAAAAACCCAAGAGGGTTGTTCTTGGTGTTTGATTGGTTAGAGTCTGTATAGAAAGACTAGGTAGAAGTCTTGTCTTAGGATTTAGCAATATTGAAAAATCTCTTTCGTGTTGAAAAGGGACTGGGTACTCTCGGACTATGAGGGGAAATAAAATATGTCACTGTGTCTCTTTACTTTCTACTTTTACTGCATTCATCACTTAGTAGCTTTTAGGAAAGTAAAACAAGAAAACTACATCAAGACCGGAAAAAGATTTTGAGTACCTAATTCACCCCCCCTCTTAGGCGCAACTCTAATTACAATTGGTATCAGAGTCTGGTTATAGGTAACTTGTGTTATACCCCAAATTTTGACCCTTTAGATTCCATCATCATTCTAGGAGCATCAACATTGTTTATCTAACCTTAACCCCTTTCAAGTTTGATCTTTGTTAAGATACAGGTGAATTAGGGTTCCACGCAATCGAGAATCGAGGTTTCATTGATTTGATCAGTCAAGGTTTTGGATTCATTCTCCATGTATCAACTCTCTACATCATCAATGATACTTTATTGGATCAAGTATGAATACAATTTGAGGTTGTCCCCTAAGGGAGAAGAATAGTACAGTCCAGGAACCCAGATTAGGGTTTCTGATTGGAAAAGTTAACTATAGTTTGAATTTTGGTTTAGATGGCATTCCAATGGTGTAATCATGGTCTATACAGCTTATATGACCTATTGAAGTCCCCACAAGAAATTTCAAGACCTCAGGGAACCCATAACACTAACAATCGATTCGAAGGTTTTCAATCGTTCAGTTCGTCTGACTGAAAAGTCAACCCATTAACCAGCAGGGTTTTGACCCAAAATTGAAGCCAATTATGTTATGTCATATCTAATCATGAAGTTTGGTGACCACTGGATCAAGAATTGAGAAGTAATCGAAAAGTCGGGAAACTAGGATTTTGAAAGGGGGTAAGCTATAACTTCCTAACCACACATCCAAATGGAGTAGTTCAAACCTTGTTGGAAAGGTCTTGAGAAGCCCTACAAAAGTGCCACATTGATCTATGTTCAATAAATGAATGGATTTTGAGTTATGAGCAAAGACAAGGCAAGAGGGGAAAAACACTTAGAAAGTTTTCATGTTTTTGGTACTTTTAAGTCAATTTTTCAGCCAACTTCAAGGATATTTTTGACATAGTTCCACTTGGAATTTGGATTTGTGTAAAGCATGAAAGTTGTAGATCATGTTTGGGGCTTTCCAAAAAGTATAAGTACGCCTCCATAGAATTTGTGAGCTAAGAGTTTCAAAGAGAGGAAGTTGAGGTCAAAAAGCTTGAAATCCAAAATCTCAACTTGTAATGACATGATACAAAACCAATATTTGGTTGTCAATCTTGTTGCTTCAGATTGATAAGTTGTAAGATAGACTCTAAACAACGTGTTACACTAAAAATACAAAGGTTACACAAGGATAAAGGTTTGAACCAAGAGAAACTTCCATTTATGGCATAAAGTGATCAATGCTATTTTGATAAAGCACAACTTTTCCTCAAAATCTGCCTTAAGCCACTCCCTTATCTCTTTCTACACTCCAAGTTACACCTCAATCTCATAAGCATGATCTAAAGCCAACAAGCTTTGTACTTGATCACATGAATCAAGGAAAGTCATCATTGCTAGCAAGTTGGCTCTCAAATGAACAAGTTGGCAAGAGACTTGAAAACCAACCAAATTCTTACCCTCCACTCTTCCTATAAATAACACACTTTCTATACATCAAAAATACACTAGAACCAACATCAATCCAAGCAAAAACACTCTCTTCTTTCTGTTTTCCATTTTTCTTGCCAACTAAGAAAACTCCACAAAACTACAAAATCTGCCTTGAGCAGAATTCACCCCAAATCAATTTCCAAACATCAAACCTCTCCACAAACATTTCAAGTAACCTATAAATGTTGTATTGAAGCTACCTCAATCATCATTTTCTCCAGAAATACATTTTTCTCAAAACAAAACAGTTAAACCTAAAAAATGTTGACTTTCTGCATTATTCAAGAGATCTTTCTGTTCAGGGCTTTTCCATATCTCCCAACACCTCAAATATAAGATGTTGTTATTGTCCACACCATCACAACTCATTTGTACAATGATTTTCAAGATCTGTCACAAAGATCTCTTGGCTACTTCTAGCCTAAGTCAACCTATTTGCATAAGAAGCTGCTTGGAAGGAACTTGAATGGTGTAGACATTGCATTGAAGGTTTGAGGAAGCTGCTCAACTCATTTCCACTCAACTGGAAGCTTTGCCTAAGGAGTTGGCTTAGGAGGTCTTCAAGAGGTAAGTTTCCTTTGTAAACTACACTTGTTAGGCATCATGCTTGTTTTTTATGCACATTAGTTTGAACATGTTTAGAATCCATTACAAGTCATGTATGAACTTTAGCAATAGTTGTTCTCTTGAGTTTGTAAATTGCCATGAGGTTTTGCTTCTAGTGTGCTTGTAAGCTTCATTTCATATATTGATGTGTTGGTTCTGTCTAGGGACAGTGCTTTGTTTGTGCCTAAGTTCATTTATAGGTCAAGTTAGACATGTGTGAACAATGTGTAGTGCAGAATTGGTGTGTTTCTGAATTGTTCTGATTTTGTGCCTATTGAGATGGTTTAAGGTCTTCATTAACATGTGTAATATTATGATGTTGTTTGAAACAGATGATGAGTGATCAAGGACTTCATTTATATGCTATTTAGGTCATGTGAATCATGTTTGAATGTAGAGTTTTGTCTGTTTGCTAGTGTCTTGAGTTTGTGCTACCAATGTGCTTACAAGTTCATTCCTATATGCCATTTGATGTCTCTGATTGGATGTGAGTTTGATGTGTTTGTAAATACCTTGTATATGACATTTGGAGTATGTTTGAACTCTTATTCTAGTTGTAACATGTTTGAACATGCCCTTGGTTTTGAAAATGCATTCTTGCACCACTTTTTGCATTTACTATCGAATTTCAAAATATAAACGTTTTTAGAACAAACCAAGGATACCATTGTATTCCTTGGGCAATTTCACTCAAGTTTGACTTAAGTTTCACTAAAATCCATCAAGAATTGAAACAGACTTGAGGTTCACGTTTTTTTGAGTTTTGACATGTTTGGGCTTGGGTCAGATTTGCCCAAAATTCCATTGTTGAGGTTTATCAATTAATGGGGTGGTTTGATACATTAGATGTATCACCACCTCAATGGTTAAACATGTGCGCATTCTCCTCTCTTTACACTGCCAAACCCGAGTTCGATCCTGCCAGGGATAACTCTTTTGTGATTTTACTATTTTCATGGTTTTAAAAAATATCTTGTTTCTCTTCCATCTTTGTATCACACGCGCATCTCAGCTGAGTTGGTATTGTTTTAACATATGAACCAAAGGGCATGGGTTCAATCCTTGTGAAGGACATTTCCTTCTTTTTACCACTTATTCTCATGTTTTTTTCACAAAATTAATTTCATCATAACCTGCTCATTTTTTTAAACACTTTTGCACCATTCTTTTTGCAATTTGTTCTTCATCATGTCTATTTTCAAATAGTGAGGAAAGAATTCAAGGATTGTTATCCTAGAAAGACTTTGACCCACTTGAAAATCTTGTGTTTTTAGGGTTTTCACCTTAATGTTTTGGAACTTTTCTCAATTTAAAAATTGATCTATCTTGTAAGCTTGGTTTTGTATGATCCATATGTGTTTGTTAACATGTTTGAGTAATCAAATTTTCTTGATTCAATGTGTTACCATGTTCATATTTGCTTTTGTAAATACATCTATATGAAAACAACATATTGAATTTCATTTGTGAACTATACCATACTTCTTGATTTTGTAACCTCTTGAATATGTTCATCATGCCCCTTTCTACTTGTTTATGTGTCTTGTTAGAACCATAACATGCTAGGTCTTACTTTGTCTTGCTTGTCACCATGAATATATTTTGCTTTTCCCATGAAACCTTGAACTTATACTTGAACTATTGTAACACTTCTTGTATTCCTGCCTGCTTGATTGTTATCAATGCATTTTAGTTGGTCTAATGTTGTGACATTTGATTTGATCCCTATAACATGCTTGCCTCAAGTTGTAATTTGATTGCATTAAAATTGTTTGAATCACATATTCTTTTGTTTGCCTTGATGTTTGTTACCTCATTGCTCTTTATCTTTGTTAAGATGTTTAAAGTTAATCTTGCCTTATATGTTTGATCTTGTAAGAATCTCTCACCATCCTTTCTTTTGATATTGTAATATCTTTGTTCATTAATGGTTGTAACCATTGGATTTGATTATACTTGGTTGTAACCTTGTTCTTTGCTTGATGTTGTTACATGCTTGCATATTTTTCTTGGTTGTTTACCATGCTCTTTCATATCTTCATCATGTTTGAATGAATGCTTATGTGTGCTTTTAACTTTGTTAATTTATTCCCCAAGTGATGGAACTTGTTAGTTCTCATCCAGTTGCCTCACCTTTCATCATTCCATAAGAAAGCCTCTCTATTGACCCTTGGGTCATAGACAACTCATTACCTTCCCTTTGACTTTGTTCAAGTCACCTAGGACCCTAAATTAGTTAAGTTAGAACCTATATCCCTTAGACTTTTGCTTTAAGTCTAAAAGACCTACCCCTTGTTAGGAGTACCTTTCATTTAGAACCTTAGGATAGAGTTTGTTAACTCTATGTAAGGATCATTGTCATGATCGCTTACTCCCCTCTTGGCTTTTGTCAAAGTCAGTCCCTTTGAGTGTACAACTTAAAATAGAGATTTTTGTTAAACTTTATACAAGCATTATTGTGTTTGTTCCCCTTTGAACCTTGATCATGATCAAGTGTTCATCTATCCCTAGTGAGGTGGACTACGGTTTCTCTGATTCTATCCTAGTTAGGATACATAGGCAGAAGATGCGATATCTTTGCGAGCAAAATTTAGAAACTATCCTTAGGTCTTTACTTCAACTTTACCTTAAACCTTAAACCCAAGCCGTAGCAAACTTTTGGCAAGCTTAGCATACAACATATAAAAGGTTCCTATAGAGTAATACAAATGTTTAGGATGTGAAATACCTACCCAAGGCATAACCAACCCCGGTCCCCGATATCTTAGCGTTGTTGTTACATCGCGCAAAAGGTCTTACTTTCTTTAACCTTTCCTTTGGATAAATCAAAGTCCGGTTGTGAATTTAATGAATTAAGATTAAAGTTAATCAATAGCTTGACATCACGATTCTCACCGTAATAACTTTTTCTTAAAATATCCATATGGCTTCCACTAGCGCAAACCCGGTTTTCAAAGATAGCAGTAATATCCATAAACCTCCTCTATTTTCTAGAGAATATTTCGACTTCTGAAAAATTTGCATGAAAGCACATATAGAGGCATAAGGAGAAGGCACATGGGAAACTATTGAAACTGACCCTCATGTACCAACTAGTGTTGTAAACAGTGTCGATACTCCAAAGATTCAAAGTGCATGGGACAATGATGATAAAAAGAGAGTTCTAAATGAGAAGAAAGCTATCAATATTTTACAAAGTATTTTAAGTGTGCATGGGTTCTTCCGAATTTCACAATGCAAATCGGCTAAGGAAATATGGGATACTTTGGTGGAGACTAATGAATGAATCGCCGAGGTTAAAAGATCAAGGTTGAACACACTAAGTCAAGAATATGAAATGTTTCATATGCTCCATGGAGAATCCATTGTTGCTCTCCAGAAAAGATTCACTCACTTGACCAATCATTTGATTGCATTAGGTAAGACATTCTCCAATGATGAACTAAATCTGAAAGTGTTAAGATCTTTAACAAGAGATTGGAAACCCAAAGGTACGGCAATATCAGAGAAGAAAAGTCTCTCAACAATGACTTCCGCATCACTTTTTGGAAAGCTTCAAGAACACGAGTTAGAACTTGGACGCCTTGAAAAGAACATGATCATCAAGAGAAAAAGTCTAAAGGTATCGCATAAAGGTAGACTCGAAATAAGGATTAGACGTTGATGCATCGAAGGAAGATGCAATCTTTATGCTTCTAGTTAAGAGACTTGGAAAGTATTTCAACAAAAATGACAAACCCTTCAACTATGCAAAAAGGAAGAAACACTTCAAGAAAAGGGAGGCTTCCACATCAAATCAAGATGTTACATGCTATGAATGTGGTAAGCAAGGTCACATTAAACCGGATTATCCAAAAATTTCTAAGAAAAATGGATTCAAAGGCAAGAAGGAGACAAAGAATAAGAAGGCTTATGTTGCGTGTCAAGATAATGACATAAGTTCAAATTTGGCATTGATGGCTTCTCATCACTCCGACGACGAAAATGATGAAGTTAGTACTTCTTTTTCACTTTATGATAATGAATGCAAAGTTTTGTGTAAAACCATATCTTCACAAAAGAAACAAATATCATCTCTAGAAGAAAAAGTGAATACTATGAAAAAAGATGAAAAGAATGAAAACTAATAGGTTATAAGTGAAGAAAAACAAAACTTTGTATGTAAAAATTGTGAACCACTTTCTTTCCAAATTGTTCAACTTAAAAGAGTCCTAGAAAGATATGAAAAAGGACAAATTGGTTTAGAAGGGGTCCTTAGTCAACAAAGATTTTTAAACGATAAAAGTGGACTTGGTTATTCAAAATTTTCTAAACCAAGTTCTAGCAAAACAATCTTTGTTAAGGCTAGTGACCAAACTTCTAAATAGAAAGTGAGCAAGCCTAAAGTTGTGCATCATCATCATAAAATGGAAAAGGTTGCGAAAAAGAAATCTTTCGTTCCTAGATATAAGAGTAATTTTGTACCTACTTGCTTTTATTGTGGTATTATTGGCCATACACCTAATGCATGCTATGTTAGAAACTTCAATATAGTAATTAGACATTATGTGTGGGTTAAGAAAGGCACTAATTATGAAGGACCCAAAGCAATTTGGGTGCCTAACAAGAAATAACTTGTTTTGTAGGTTTTCTTGAAAACCACTTCGAATCTTTGGTATCTTGATAGTGGTTGTTCGAAGCATATGACTGGTGATCTCAACAAATTTTCAAATCTAAAGCTTAAGGCCAAGGGTTATGTTACCTATGGTGACAATACTAAAGGAAATATTCTTGGCATAGGCAAAGTTGAACACTACCTTTCACATCTATTGAAGATGTTCTTTATGTCTGAAATTCTGGTATGCAGATCTCAGATGTCCTAAGAGATGCCGAGAACATTGATCTCTGCTAAAAACAGAACAAGGACAGAACACAAGCATTTTGATATACTTTAAGAAATAATAGAGCCATGATAGATGTTGTAACATCTACAGATTGACAGAACAATTTGTCCAACCATTTAAATTATGCATAATTTTAAATGCAGAAATATAAATAACACAATGAATTGTTAACCCATCGATGAAAACATCACCTACATCTGGGGGCTACCAAGCCAGGAAGGAAATCCACTATCAGTAGTATCAATTTAGAGCTAAACTCCCCCGTTTACAACCCCTCACTTAATCCCTACCAGTGCAACTTCTACCTAGGACACTCCTAGATATGAGACACCTCTCACTCCCCCTCAATCACACCAGTGATAATAACAAATGAATAAGCTTTAGAAGAAACTCTTCAAAGACAATACTTGATCTTGCTTAACAGCTTCGAGTAAGAGCAATATACCACCTAAATATGTCTACCACGATGCATCAAAAGATACAAAGGGTGACTTACAAAGTCACACACAAGAGACTCTCAAAACCCTAAACCCTTATTTTGCACCCAAGATCTTCTTGTTATGAATGCTTGTCTTCTTTAGGTATAACAAGTCCTTATTTATAGACTCTTCTAGTATGGGCTTGGAATTTAGCAAAAACTACCTCAGATTTGATAAAATCAAATCAGATAATTCTTCAAATCTTTTCATAATTAACACCAATTCAGATTTGATCAAATAAAATAAAATAAAATAAAATCAAACTCCAAATCTTCTCAATATTTTCTGCATGAAAATAGAACAAACGATTCCATATTAACTCCACAAAAATAGGAAAAAATAATTTATAGTTTCCTAAAAAGTCTCAAAGATCCGTTTTATGAAATCCAATTAAATCTGCACTTTGTTCCTAATAAATCTCCTTGAGCTACGCATAATGATGAGGAATATCCAATAGGATCTCATCAAACCAAAACACATATGTCAAGAGATATAAAATAGCAGCGCCTGTTGTACCAGACTAAGATGTCATGACATCTGTCTTCGACATCTGTCTAAAACACATGACAGTAGTACTGTCATAACAGTTGATGAGGATGTTATAACATCTTGCTTAACATCAGTGTAGAATCATGTTTTACCAAAATTTAGCCAACCAAAGGATTCAAAATCAAGTTCACAAAATATGAATGCTTGATAGAAGACAAAGTCACTAATGAGGTAAAGCTAAAAGGTAAAAGGATCAATAATATATTCACGAGTTCTCTTGACAATTTGTCTTTGAAGGTTAAATGTCTCATGGCGAACAATAATGATTCCTAGTTATGGCATAAGAGATTTGCTCATATACACATGGAACATTTGAACAAGTTGGTTAAACATGATCTAGTTGTTGGTTTTTCTAAGATAAAATTCATCATGGATAAGTTGTGTGACGCATGTCAAAAAGGGAAACAGACCAAATCAACTTTCAAGTCAAAGAATTTGGTGTCCACTACAAGGCCACTACAATTGTTACATATGGACTTATTTAGTCCATCGAGAACAAAGAGCTTCGGAGGCAGTGTTTATGATTTGGTTATTATTGACGATTTTTCTAGATTTTGTTGGACTTACTTTTTAGTGCAGAAAAATGATGCCTTTGAAGCATTCAATTAGTTTGCAAAACAAAATGAGAAGTCTTTAACAATTGCCTCCATAAGAAGCAATCATGGTGGAGAATTCCAAAATGCTCATTTCAAAGAATTTTGTGAAGAATATGGAATCTCTCACAACTTCTCAGCACCAAGGACTCCTCAACAAAATGGTGTTGTAGAAAGGAAGAATAGGTCATTGGTGGAACTTGCAAGGATAATGCTTAGCGATTCGAATCTTCCGAAATATTTTTGGGCGGATGCGGTTAGTACAACATGCTTTGTAAGTAATAGAGTAAATATTTGCCTATTCTTAAAAAGACTCCCTATGAACTTTTCAAAGGGAGAAAATCAGGCATTACTTACTTTCACATTTTTGGATGCAAGTGTTATGTCTTGAACAATGACAAAGACAATCTCAGTAAGTTTGACGAGAAATCTGATGAAGGCATATTTCTCGGCTACTCTTTCTCTCCAGTAAGGCTTATAGAATTTATAGTAAAAAAACTTTAACTATTGAAGAATCAATGCATGTTAAATTTGATGAATCTGACCCCTTCAAGGAGGAAATTGTTTTATGTGATGATGATGATGATGATGATATTGTAGATGTTCCTAAAGAAGGTACTTCTCAATCAAATGATCAACCTAAGCATCAAGAAGAACCGATTCAGCAAAAGTCAAAAGACGATGATCTACCTAAGGAATGGAGAACACATAGAGATCACCCGATCGATAAAGTAATTGGTGATATTAGTCAAGGCTTTACAACTAGACTCAACCTCAAAGACGCATGCTTGAATATGGTGTTCGTATCTCAAATTGAACTTCCAAAGTTGATGAGTCCTTAGGAGACTACCAATGGATCATTGTTATGCAAGAAGAGTTAAACCAATTTGAAAGGAATCAAGTTTGGGAACTTGTTTCTAGACCAAGTGATAAATACATCATAGGTACCGGATGGGTGTTTAAAAACAAAATTTATGAGAATGGGATAACTATTCGAAACAAGGCAACATTGGTGGCCCAAGGATATAATCAAGAAAAAGGAATTCATTTCGAAAAAACTTTCACTCCGGTTGCAAGGTTAGAAACTATTTATTTATTACTTGCTTAAGCGTGTTCATTGAAATTTTAGTTGTACCAGATAAACGTCAAGAGTGCATTCCTGAAAGACTACATCAATGAAGAAGTCTATGTCAAGAAACCCCCTAGCTTTGAAGACTTCAAGAATCCATCACATTTCTTTAAGTTGAGAAGAGATCTTTATGGCTTAAAGCAGGCACCAAGGGCATGGTATGATCGGCTCAACAGTTTTCTATGCGAAAAGAGATTTGAAAAGGGTAAAGTAAATAAGACCTTGTTCATCAAGCGAATTAAGGACAAGACTTTATTAGGTCAAGTCTATATCAAGACGAATTATGGTTGTAAAGCAATGTCTACTCCAATGGGATCCAGAACTTATGTTGATCAAGACGAATCGAGTATTTCAGTTGATATCACGAAGTATTGAGGTATGATTGGTTCTTTATTGTATTTGACGGCAAGTCGTCCTGACATAATGTTCAGTGTGTGTTTATGTGCTCGGTTTCAAGCAAATCCAAAGGAATCACATCTCACTGCTGTAAAGAGGATCATGAAGTATCTCAAAGGAACATCCAATGTTGGACTATCGTATTTAAAAGGTAGTATCTTTAACTTAGTATGTTATTCTGACTCGGATTATGCAGGTTGCAAAACATATTGCAAATGCACGAGTGGAACATGTCACATTCTAGGTAATGCATTGTTTTCTTGGTCCTGTAAGAAGCAAGCATGTGTTGCTCTTAGCACGGCTGGAGCAGAATACATTGCGGTGGGAAGTTGTTGTGTATAGATTCTTTGGCTCAAACAACACCTACATGATTATGGATTGAATCTCGGATGCGTTCCTCTTAGGTGTGATAATAAAAGCGCGATCAACATTACAAAGAACCCTGTCATGCACTCAAGGATAAAAAAATTGATATTCGACATCATTTCCTATGAGATCACGTTCTCCAAAAAGACATTGAAGTTACTTTCATGGGTACACATAACCAACTAGCAGACATCTTCATAAAACTACTTCCAAAAGAAGCCTTTTATAAAATTCGGGGGAAACTTGGAATTCTAGATGAAGGTGATGTGTAAATCTTCAATAATAATTCATTATTTTTCTGAAAATAATGCCAAGGTATACTTATACTATATGCTTTATTATTTTCTATATGATCAAAGTTGAGAATTTTCACAAATTTTATTCTTACATGAGGTAATGTCCAATTTTATAACATGTTTGATATTTTCATATGTGCATTATATCTTATAATAACATGTTAAAATGATTCTTTATGAAAAAATCATGTTGGTTAAGAGATATGAAGTTGTTGTTTTTTGGCTTGTGGTAATCGATTACTCATTCCTAGTAACCGATTATCATTGTTGCTTTTTCACTTCTATTTGTTGTCTGTGGTATGGTAACCGATTACCCATTCCTGGTAACCGGTTACTACTGCTGCGGTTTTCAAAATTTTTTTCCTTAAAAAAGAATTGAAAAAGCCCATTAAAAGTCCACTTTATATTTCTTTTACTCTTTCAAAAGCACTTATTCAGACTTTAAGTCATTTTTGAATCTTCCATACTCATTCTCTTCACTCTTCCATCTTTTCCTCTTCTCCATTAAAGAGTGGGTCAACAATCTTCAATACCCACTAGAACATTTGTCTCTTTAAATACCTCAACAAAGCTCCTCTCTTTTCATATCAATCTGAATTTCATCTGTGAAACCTTAAAAGCTTCCACCAACAGCAATGGAACCTAAGATGCAAAACAAAGGGAAAAAGAAATTGGGAGAAACAAGTTCAGAACCCACTGAAGAAGAATTACCTCAAACTGTCAAGGCAAGGAGGCTGAACTTCAACATCCTGAATCGTCTACTGATGCCGGTAAAATATGTGAGTCTCAATTCCTTTCCTACTCATAACTTTGATTTCTCTGAACTTTTGAAATCTCAAGGCATAGATAAGCTTGTTAGTAACGTTGGACCAGTTTACCCGGATTTGGTTAAAGAATTCTTTACTACTTATAAGTTGGGACATGATGACTTTGGAGATTTGACAATGCAAACTACTATAAAAGGGGTAACAATTTCCATGAACTTTGAAGAATTAGGCCAATGCTTATGCATCCCTTATGAAGGAGAAAATATCATATATGGCATTCAATTAGAAGCTAACCCTTGGAAAACCTTTTCTAGCATGAGGTATTATATTGAAAATTTCCAGGATAACTCAAGAAGAGCTTTTAAGCAGACAAAATCCTGAAACCTCTAGGGTCTTTAAGCTGGCCAAAAATCTTACTGTGAGTGGTCGTATGTTACATTTCATCCTTGCTTATATACTTGTTCCAAAGCACTCCAATCATTCTCAGGTGTGTGATATGGAGGTTAAGCTCTTGTTTGCTATTAAGAAGAATTTGCAGGTCAACTGGGCATATGTGTTCATGCACCCTATGCGTCATATCAAGTCTCTTACTGGAGGACTTCCTTATGGGTGAATCATTTCGATAATTCTAGAGGCAAGCTCTATTAGTCTTCAAAGAGAACCACATACCATGATGACCGCAAGGGTTAATGAAATCAATGTCACCACAGCTACACAGAACACTAGTATTGTGCAAAATGGTGACAAACGATTTATCTACAAGGATGTTACATCTTATTCTACTGCAGCTCCTATTCCCAAAGAATGATACACAAATTAGGTTATCTACAAAAAGATAGTAGCTCTTGAAAACAAGGTTGATCTTGATACAAGGGAACATAGGAAAGATATGGCCTATATGCGTAAAATGTTCAAACAACTGGATATGCAACAAATCTGAGCTCTCTGGAAAGAAGAAGAAGAAGAAGAAGAAGAAGAAGAAGAAGGAGATGAAAATGAAGAAGAAGATGAAGAAGAGGATATTATGTTTGAAAGTGACTAAATAATAATTTCTATTATTATATTTTCATTTTATCTTCTAAGACCTTTTTGTTTATGTCTTATGGTTATGTTTTATGTTTTTATGATGTAACTAATACAAAATGTTTAGTTCCGTTTGTTATGTTCTGTTTCGTATTTGTGACGTATTCGTAAACATGTTGTATTCTGCTTTATGTTCTTGTATTTAGTCTTTTGTCCACATGTGTGTTTCTTGTTGAAAACCTTTTCCCATCCTTTTTGTTATTGACAAAGGGGAAGAAGAATTTCATGTGTTTGTATACTGTTTTTCTGCTCTTCTAACAAATTTTGCAGAAACTTTCACGACTCTCTTAAATCATAGATTAAAGGGGAGCATCATCTGAGGGGGAGCACTTGAGCATTTTTTAGAAAAGCCGCAAAAACTTTCAAAGAAGATGTTGTCATCATCAAAAAGGGGGAGACTGTGAAGACATGGCTTCTCAAACGGTTTTGATGATGACACACTCTACAACATACAAGGATGGATACAACAATCTCAAAGAAATCAAGTTTGAAAAACGTCAATTTCCAATCAATATGTCAAGACTTGATAAAGAATGAAGACAAAGTTTTACAAAAATGAAGGTATAACATTCAGCTTCAATATAGGTTGTACAAGTGTTCAACTTCATCTCTCATTCTTGCATATCATATTGAAAATATTTTAAATCATTACAATGCATGTTTGCCTTTATTTCAAAATGTTTTTTGCAAATTCTGTTTAGAGTAATCGGTTACTACTTCCTAGTAATCGATTACCCTGTGTTATCTTTCAATTTTTTTAAAACGATGAGGCTGGTAACCGATTACCTAGATGTGGTAACCAATTACCACTGGCGCAGTGAATCAGAAAAGTGCATCTGTTGGCCGAATTTTGTTTTCTCATTTCTTCTTGAACCATGGAAACTCTTGGTCATTTGCACTCTTTTGAAAAAGTGTTTAGAGGCATTTATATACCTCATAATATCAAACTTTGAGATTAACCTTCTTGCAAAATTCAAATTTTATTTTCATCTCTCAATTTTCAAATTTTCACAAGTGTAAAAAATCCTTCATTTTCAAGAGTGAAACTATTATACTTCAAATATCATTATTTCATCATAGTTTCATTCATCTATCTTTGAACACTTGTATTTGATATATAAGAGTTGGTATCTTAAGAAGAAGATCAGTCGCAAGATTGATATTTGAAGACTGCTACAACTTACTCAAATAAGAATTTATTTGCTCTTTGATTCATCTTATTTTTCTAGGATTGTTGGAAATAAGTTTGTAAGGTTGTAACCTTGTTGTCCAAGATTTTTGTGAGCAAGAGGTCTATTTTGATAGGATTTTTATCATTGTACTTAGTGAAAAATCGAAGAGGGTTCTCCTTGGTGTTTGATTGGTTAGAGTCTGTATAGAATGACTAGGTAGAAGTCTTGTCTTAGGATCTAATAATATTGAAAATTCTCTTTCGTATTGAAAGGGGACTGAAGTACTCTCAGACTGTTAGGGGAACCAAAATATATCACCATGTCTCTTTACTTTCCTTTTTTACTGCATTCATCACTTAGTAACTTTTAGGAAAGTAAAACAAGAAGTCTACATCAAGACCGGAAAACGATTTTGAGTACCTAATTCACCCCCTCTTAGGTTCAACTCTACTTACACAATCTAAATGTTGGACTTCCACATGAATATCTTTGTCACCCTCAAAAGGCAATCTAAATGTTAGACTTCCACTAGAAGATCATTGTCTCCCATAAGAATAAATACAAATGTTCGACTTAATTGAAAGACCCTTGTTAGCCCCAGTGGAAGTATAACTACTAAACTTCCATGGAAAAATCCCTCGTGAAGCATAAACTAATAAAATAGAGTTTCTAATGAGGGACTGTTGAAAGTATAATAGGTGGTGAACGTTGTTTTATCTTCTAAATAGGGATTATTCTGATATCACTTATCATTCTATAGTTTATGAAGTCTTAAGTGAGGTTTTCAAAGGTGTTTTGTTTGGTATCATAAGTTTTCACAAGATTTAGTAGTAAAGAGTAAAGTTTGAAAGATGTTTGTTTAACAAAGCATATCAAGAATAGATTTCATCAACCTAACTTGCATATATTCTATTAATCAAGTATGTGAATTTGTTTCTGATCAATATAATCACGTACCCTCTTAATATCATTTATGTATAAAACGGTTTTGTGAGTATTATTATATCCATCACTAGATGACGTCTCATGATAACAACCAATACAATAATCTTTAAGATTGATACAAAGAAAAATATCAACTCACAAATCTATGTCTAGAGTTTTTTTATTGATAGATGAATATCTTAGATCAAGTTTTGCAAAATCTATGTCTAGAGTGATTTGAATCAAAGATATATCATTAAGAGCAAAGATATTCACCATATATTAATCATCAACTTGTTCACATACAAAAGATTAAAGAAAACACATACAAGGTCAAGAAAGACTACATCTACCTTTGGTACAAAGGATTTAGCACCCATCACCATGGTAGCTTGCTTCACAAGGAAATATAAAAGATGAATGTGCATACACGATGAAGAATCAATAATGGATGCGAATCCAGCTTCGATTTGATAAAGATCACTTCTTGATGAAGAAATGAAGAACTTAGGGGTTTTTTGCTCCAAGGAAATGTTTGTGTAAAATAATATCCAGAATCACAAAAAGCAAGAAAAGTACATAAATATCTCTCAAAATATGTACTAGCTCGCACAACGAGCTCCATTTTTAGGCACTTCAAGTGCCTTTGGAACAGTTAAACCGCCCTTTAGAAATATCTGAGCTTGCACAATGAGCTATCTTGCCCAGGCTTTGCACAATGACCACTAAGGCCAAAAGCTACTGCCTCCAAATTTCTTGGCTCACATTCACTTTGGCTTTGTGCCCACACTAGGATCTCACCTTCACTTCGCTGGCAGCTCGCACAACGACCATTGACTTCTTATTTTCTTTAGCTTTCTTTTCCATTCTTTTGTGTCTTTTTCTATGATGTTCAAGCCTAATTCCTACACAATAACACACATATCAAGAAATCCAAAGGTATATGCAATTATATTGAAGAGTCACACATTTTCATGGAATAATTCAATTAAAACATAATTAAAGAGTTGAAAAACGCCAAGAAAGATGGTCTAGTTTAAGTCATATTTGGCATTCAACAAACTTTCCCCAACTAGATCTTTACTTGTCCTCAAGCAAAGTATGCCTCTCATGAAAATAAGAGGATATGCTCAAGCATAAAATTCAACCAAGAAAGGATTAACGGTTCAAATTCAACACAAGAATGCCCACAAGTAATGTTCACTACTTCCTAGAATCAAATAATGATAAATAATTCAATTCTTAAAATAAATATCATGCAATGCATTCAAATAACAACTAAATTCTCATACTTGAATCACTCTAACACTTCTCTTCAAAATAAGGATGAAGAAATTTACATTTTTGCAACCATGGGATAATTTACACTCATTTGAAAAATAATGCTAACAACAATTCAATTCATACATTCATCGAATAATCATAAATGAAATCATAGAAGCAAAAGATTATTGAAGGCTTGTAAGGTTGTAGCTTGGCCAGATTTCACAATAAAGGGTAATTTCTTAGAAAATTTAATAGAAGTTGCCACGCAAAATAAACATTCACTCTACAAGGTATATACACATCACAACTTCTTTTCACCAATTTCTTATCTCTAATGCTCACCCTTTCAAACTTCCTTTGCACATTTATTTTTCATCTTCTATTTTTCTCTTTCAAACAAGCATTTTTTTCTTTTCTTTTTCAAATCATATTCACAATTTTCTTTTTTATGCTTATTTAAAATTTTTCAAAATTTTTAGCAACCTACCATTTTTCTTTCATTCTCCCGAATATAATCAAACCTTAAGTGAATGTTCCTTACTTTTTATAGCAAGGAAATCAGTTTAAAACAATGATCAAAGTTCAAAGGTTTCAAGAACAAAATTTTTAGAATCCCACAAAACTCAATGATTAACTAAACTTTCAATTTTCTATATATAAATAAACAAAGTTCATCACCAAATTGGATTCTAATCTTTTAAGGCTCAAAGAGGTTAACGAATGCTCACTTCTTATAGGGTAAGTCACTTTTTGGATATGGTTGCTCTCAATTATCAACAAAGTTACTTGATCATTTCTTAAGCTTCCATAAAATCACAATCAATCAAAATATTAAGCATGAATTAAATGAGTTAAACAAAGTTATCAGTCATTTAAGCATTTAGTGCACAATGGAGGTTTTTCACAATTTGTGGCTTTTGGGACCTAAGTGACTCAAGCATTCAAATAAGTTGTAAAATGAAACAAGAATAACATTTATAAAAAGCCCAAAGTTCTTAGTCATTCTAACATTCTAAAAAGCGGTAACCATGTGCCTTGCTTGCATTCATCACATTCAAAATCCTATCATCACCATCAAAACATGGAAGAATGTTCATTGGATACTTTTTATGCAAAAGAGAAACCAATCTATGAAGTTCTCCTTATCACATTCAATGTAGAAGCATAAAATTCAAAACAACTTAAAAACCACAACAAAAAAAAACTAATTGAACATTCTAAAACTGAAACATTCAATTCATAAAACATGATGTAATGGTGTACACGCCAACAAAAGTAGTAGTACAAAGCAAAATAAATCCAACTAAATTGGATAAACTACAACATAAAAATAAAAGAAATAAAATACAACAACATCAAAATATAGCAATGATCATAAAGCTTAAACAAGAAACTTCACTTTGTTGAAACACAAGAAAGTAAGCTTTTAAGATCATGCTCCAAAAATATCAGAAACTAATCCTTCTTAGAATCGGACTTAGTCTCCTCAACACCGTAAGTAGAGTTGCACCTAAGAGGGGGGGGGGAGACAATTAGGTACTCAAATTTTTTTTTCGGTCTTGATGTAGATTTCTTGTTTTACTTTCCTAAAAGTTACTAAGTGTTAAATATAGTAAAAATGGAAAGTAAAGAGACACGACGATGTATCCTGGTTCCCCTCACAGTCCGAGAGTATTCCAGTCCCCTTTCAACACGAAAGAGATTTTTCAATATTGTTAGATCCTAAGACAAGACTTCTTTCTAGTCTTTCTTATACAGACTCTAACCAATCAAACACCAAGAACAATCCTCTTGGATTTTTCACTAAGTCCAATGAGAAAAATCCTCTCAAAATGGACCTCTTGCTTCCAACAATCCTGGAAAACAAGGTTACAATCTTACAAACATATTTCTAATAATCCTGGAAAAATAAGATGTAATCAAAGAGCAAATAATTTCTGATTTGAGTAAGTTGCAGCAGTCTTCAAATATCAATCTTGCGACTTATTTTCTTCAAGAGATATCAACTCTTATTTATTAAATACAAGTGTTCAAGGATAGAAGAATGAAACTATGATGAAATAATGAAATTTGAAGTATAATAGTTTCACTCTTGAAAATGAAGAATCTTTTACACTTGTGAAAATTTGGAAATTGAGAGATCAAAATAAAATTTAAATTTTTGCAAGAAGGTTAATCTCAGAGTCTGAGATTATGAGGTATATAAATACCTCTAAATACATTTTCAAAAGAGTGAAAATGACCAAGAGTTCCCATGGTTCAAGAAGAAATGAGAAAAGAAAATTCTTCCAACAGATGCAATTTTCTGGCTCACTACGCCAGTGGTAATCGGTTACCATATGTGGGTAATCGGTTACAAGTCTCAACGTTTTAAAATTTTTGAAAGATAACACATGGTAATCGATTACTAGGAAATGGTAACTGGTTACTCTGAACAGAGTTTGCAAAAACACTTTGAAACAAAGGCAAAAATGCATTATAATGATTTAAAACATTTTCAATACGATATGCAAGAATGATAAATGAAGTTGAACACTTGTACAAGCTATATAGAAGCTGAATGTTGTACCTTGATTTGTGTAAAACTTTGTCTTCATTCTTTACCAATTCTTGACATATTGATTTGAAATTGAAGTTCTTCAAACTTGATTTCTTTGAGATTCTTTTATCCATCCTTGTATGTTGTAGGGTGTGTCGTCATCAAAACTGTTTGAGAAGCCATGACTTCACAGTCTCCCCCATTTTTGATGATGACAACATCTTCTTTAAAATTTTTTACGAATTTTCTAACGAGTGCTCGAGTGCTCCCCCTCGGATGATGCTCCCCCTTAATCCATGATTTAAGAGAGTCTTGAAATTTTCTGCAATATTTGTTAGAAGAGCAGAAAAAAAAGTATACAAACACATGAAATTCTTTTCCCCCTTTGTAAACAACAAAAAGGATGGGAGAAATTTTTCAACAAGAAACACATATGTTGACAAAAGACTGAACACAAGAACATAAAGTAGAACATAATAAGTTTACGAATACGTCACAAACACGAAACAAAACATAACGAATGGAACTAAATATATTGTACTAGTTACATCATAAAAACATAAAATGAAAACATAATAATAGAAAAGATTATTTAGTCACTTTCAGACATAATATCCTCTTCTTCATTTTCTTCTTCATCTTCATCTCCTTCTTCTTCTTCTTCTTCTTCTTCTTCTTCTTCTTCTTCTTTCCTGAGAGCTTGGAGTTGCTGCATAGCCAGTTGTTTGAACATTTTGTGCATATAGGCCATATCTTTCCTGTGTTACCTTGCATTAAGATCAACCTTGTTTTCAAGAGCTTCTATATTTTTGTAGATAACCTCATTTGTGTAGCCTTCTTCGGGAATAGGAACAACAGTAGAAGAAGATGTAACATCCTTGTAGAGAAACCGTTTGTCATGATTTTGCATAATATCGATGTTCTTTGTAGATGTGGTGACATTGATTTCATTAACCATTGCGGTCATCATGTTATGTGGTTCTCTCTAAAGACGAATGGAGCTTGCCTCTAGAATTATGGAAATGATTCGCCTATAAGGAAGTCCTCCAGCAAGAGACTTGATATGACGTATATGGTGCATGAACACATATTCCTAGTTGACCTCCAAATTCTTCTTAATAGCAAACAAAAGTTGAACCTCCATATCACTCACTTGAGAATGATTGGAGTGCTTTGGAACAAGTATGTAAGCAAGGACGAAATGCAACATGCAGTCACTCACAGTAAGATTTTTAGCCAGCTTAAAGACCCTAGAGGTTTCAGGATTTTGTCTGCTTAAAAGCTCTTCTTGAGTTATCTTGGAAATTTCAATATAATAACTCATGCTAGAAAAGTTTATCCAAGGGTCAACTTCTAATTGAATGCCATATCTGATATTTTCTCCTTCATAAGGGATGCCTAAGCATTGGCCTATCTCTTCTAAGTTCATGGAAATTGTTACCCCTTTAACAGTAGTTTGCATTGTCAAATCTCCAAAGTTATCATGTCCCAACTTATAAGTAGTAAATAATTCTTTAACCAAATCCGGGTAAACCGGTCCAACATTACTAACAAGCTTATCTATGCCTTGAGATTTCAAAAGTTCAGGAGAATCAAAGTTAGGAGTAGGAAAGGAATTGAGACTCACATATTTTACCGACACCAATGAACAATTTTAGATGTTGAAGTTCAGCCTTCTTGCCTTGATAGTTTAAGCTTGTTCTTCTTCCCAATTTCTTCTTCCCTTTGTTTTGCATTTTAGGTGTCATTACTGTTGGAGGAAGCTTTTAGGGTTTCACTGATGAACTTCAGATTGAGATGAAGAGAAAGGATCTTGTTGAGGTCTTTAAAGAGAGAAATATGCTAGTGGGTATTGAAGATTGTTGACCCACTCTTTAATGGAGAAGAGGAGAAGATGGAGGAGTGAAGAGAATGAGTTTGGAAGAGTTAAAAATGACTTAAAGTCTGAATAAGTGCTTTTGAAATATTAAGGAAATATAAAGTGGCCTTTTCAATTCTGTTTTAAGGGAAATAAATTTTGACAAACGCAGCAGTAGTAACCGGTTACCAGGAATGCGTAATCGGTTACCATGCCAAAAATAACAAAAGAAGTGAAAACGCAACAGTGGTAATCGGTTACCAGGAATGAGTAATAGGTTACCACAAGCCAAAAAACAACAACTTCATTTTAACATGTTATTATAAGATATAATGCACATATGGAAAGATCAAACATGTTATAAAATTGGACATTACCTCATGTAAGAATACAATTTGTGAAAATTCTCAACTTTGATCATATAAAAAATAATAAGCATATAGTATATGTATACCTTGGCATTATTTTTATAAAAATAATGAATCATTATTGAAGATTTATGCATCACCTTCATCTAGAATTCCAAGTTCCCTCCGAATCTTGTAAAAAGCTTTTTTTGGAAGTGGTTTTGTGAAGATGTCTGCTAGTTGGTTATATGTATCCACGAAAGTAACTTCGACGTCTTTTTGGAGAATGTGATCTTGTAGGAAATGATGTAGAATATCAATGTGTTTTGTCCTTGAGTGCATGACAGGGTTCTTTGTAATGTTGATCGCATTTGTATTATCACACCTAAGAGGAACGCATCCGAGATTCAGTTCATAATCATGTAGTTGTTGTTTGAGCCAAAGGATCTGTGCATAAAAACTTCCTGTCGCAATGTATTCTATTTCAGTCGTGCTAAGAGCAACACATGCTTGCTTCTTACAAGACCAAGAAACCAATGCATTACCTAGAATGTGACATATTCCACTCGTGCTTTTACGATCTGTTTTACAACCTGCATAATCCGAGTCAGAATAACCTACTAAGTTACGGATACTATCTCTGGGATACCATAGTCCAACATTGGTTGTTCCTTTGAGATACTTCATGATCCTCTTTATAGCAGTGAGATGTGATTCCTTTAGATTTGCTTGAAACCGAGCACATAAACACACACTGAACATTATGTCAGGACGACTTGCCGTCAAATACAATAGAGAACCAATCATACCTCGATACTTCATTATATCAACTGAAATACCCGATTCGTCTTGATCAACATAAGTTCCGGATCCCATTGGAGTATACATTGCTTTACAACCATCCATGTCGAATCTCTTCAACAACTCTTTGCAATACTTGGCTTTGTTGATGAAGTTGCCATCCTTCAACTGCTTTATTTGTAATCCAAGGAAGTGATTCATCTTTCCCATCATAGACATCTTGAACTCTCCTTGCATCATCAACGAGAATTCCTCACAAAGATCTTTGTTAGTTGATCCAAATATGATATCGTCAACATAGACTTGAACTAATAAAGTGTTGTCCTTAATTCGCTTGATGAACAAAGTCTTATTTACTTTACCCTTTTCAAATCTCTTTTCGCATAGAAAACTACTGAGTCGATCATACCATGCCCTTGGTGCCTGCGTTAAGCCATAAAGAGCTTTTCTCAACTTAAAGACATGTGATGGATTCTTGAAGTCTCCAAAGCTAGGGGTTGCTTGACATAGAATTCTTCATTGATGTAGCGGTTTAGGAATGCGCTTTTGACATCCATATGGTACAACTCAAAATTCAATGAACATACATAAGCAAGTAATAAACGAATAACTTTTGACCTTGCAACCGGAGCGAAAGTTTCTTCGAAATCAATTCCTTTTTCTTGATTATATCCTTGGGCCACCAATCTTGCCTTGTTTCAAATAATTATCCCATTCTCATCAAGTTTGTTTTTAAACACCCATCTGGTACCTATGATGTATTTACCACTTGGCCTAGGAACAAGTTTCCAAACTTGATTCCTTTCAAATTGGTTTAACTCTTCTTACATAACAATGATCCATTGGTCGTCTCCTAAGGCTTCATCAACTTTGGGAGGTTCAATTTGAGATACGAACGCCATATTCAAGCATGCATCCTTGAGGTTGAGTCTAGTTCTAAGGCCTTGACTAATATCACCAATTACTTTATCAATCGGGTGATCTCTATGTGTTCTCCATTCCTTAGGTAGATCATCGTCTTTTGACTTTTGTTGAATCGGTTCTTCTTGATGCTTAGGTTGATCATTTGATTGAGAAGTACCTTCTTTAGGAACATCTATAATATCATCATCATCATCACATAAAATAATTTCCTCCTTGGAGGGGTTAGATTCATCAAATTTAACATGCATTGATTCTTCAATACTTAAAGTTTTTTTTATTATAAATTCTATAAGCCTTACTAGAGAGAGAGTAGCCGATAAATATGCCTTCATCAGATTTTTCGTCAAAATTACCGAGATTGTCTTTGTCATTGTTCAAGACAAAGCACTTGCATCCAAAAATGTGAAAGTAAGCAATGTTTGGTTTTCTCCCTTTGAAAAGTTCATAGGGAGTCTTTTTAAGAATAGGTCTAATATTTACTCTATTACTTATAAAGCATGTCGTACTAATCCGCCCAAAAATATTTTGGAAGATTCGAATCGTTAAGCATTGTCCTTGCAAGTTCCATTAATGACCTATTCTTCCTTTCTACAACACCATTTTGTTGAGGAGTCCTTGGTGCTGAGAAGTTGTGAGAGATTCCATATTCTTCGCAAAATTCTTTGAAAGGAGAATTTTGGAATTCTCCACCATGATCGCTTCTTATAGAGGCAATTGTTAAAGACTTCTCATTATGTATTTGTTTTGCAAACTTCTTGAATGCTTTAATGGCGTCACTTTTCTGAACTAAAAAGTAAGTCCAAGAAAATCTAGAAAATCGTCAATAATAACCAAAGCATAAACATTACCTCCGAAGCTCTTTGTTCTCGATGGACCAAATAAGTCCATATGTAAAAATTGTAGTGGCCTTGTAGTGGACACCACATTCTTTGACTTGAAAGTTGTTTTGATTTGTTTCCCTTTTTGGCATGCGTCACACAACTTATCCATGATGAATTTTATCTTAGGAAGAAAAATTATCTAGAGAAATCATGAATATATTATTGATCTTTTTACCTTTTAGCTTTACCTCATTAGTGACTTCGTCTTCTATCAAGCATTCATCTTTTATGAACTTGATTTTGAATCCTTTTTCACATAGTTGGCTTATGCTAAGTGAAATTCTGGTATACAGATCTCATATGTCTCAAGAACATTGATCTCTGCTCAACAAGGACGAGGACAGATCATAACCAATTTAAATTTCTTTAAATTGTCCCAATGTCATGACCAACGTCATGACGTCTGTTGTGACATCTACAGGCTAACAGACCTATTTATCTAACCATTTAAATTGTGCAAAATTGTAAATGCATAAAGATAAATAACACCAGTAATTGTTTACCTAGTTCGGTACAACATCATCTACATCTGAGGGGTACCAAGCCAGGAAGGAAATCCACTATTAGCAGAATTAATTTAGAGTTAAACCTCCACTTTACACTCCTCACTTAATCTCTACCCAATGCAATTTCAGCCTAGAGACACTCTAGTACCTGAGTATACCCATTCACTCCCCCTCAATCACACAACAGTGATATTAAACAATTACATAATTCAATATGAAGAGACACTTCATACACACCTTGATCTTGCTTCTCAGCTTTGATCAAGGAACTCACACACTTTTACTTCACAGCTTTGAGTGAGACACAGTCTAGAATCTACCAAACCAATGCAATCATCAACCAGACAATGACTTGGATTACAAGTATTCCTAAACAGACTTTACACGTGAAGATTAGTCTTCTTCACTTACAAATATGTCAACCACAATGTATCAAAAGATACAAAGGGTGACTTGCACACAAGGGACTCTCAAACCCTAGACCTTTATTTTACACTCTGGTTTTTCTTGATTTGAGTGCTTGCTTTCCTCTGCTTCTGCTCCTCCTTTTATAGTAGTGCAGACTGGGCTTGGGCTGCTCCAAAGTAACAAACATTAGGTTTAACAAAGTAAAACTAATTTCCACTGATCAAGGTGCTGTCAAATTAGGTCATGATACTGCTTAGAATCTCGCCTGAGATAACTAAGAGGCCATAACAGTTTTCCTGAAATTTAGCCCGAGATATATCAGGTATTATAACAGAAAAACACACCTAGCCCGTCTGATGTCATACGATCAATGTCATGACATTCAGTATGACATTCAGCTTTTAATTACTCTTAGCTGACCAGCTTGCCCTGCTGAACACTTCTGCAGAATCTTCTTCATGACAGTAGAAACACATGTTTTATAGTTCCCTAAAAAGTATCAAAGATCCTTTTTGTGAACACTCACTAAATCTGCACTTTGTTTCTAACACATCTCTTTGGCCTGTACATACTGATGTGGAATATCCAACAGGACCAAAACACTTCTGTCAAGAGATATAATATAGCAACCCCTGCTGTACCAGATATGATGTCATATGATCAATGTCATGACATTCAGTATGACATTCATGATAGCAGTTTTGTCATCAACTCCTTCTGCATCCATGACAACAGTTTTGTCATCTGCTCTTGTTAGCTTCTGCTGCACATAGCTCTTGCTACACCAAATATAATGACATCCTGTTTACAACACATGACAGCAGTTCTGTCACCAGCTCCTACTAGCTCCTACTGCATCAGTAGCTGTTTCATGAGTCATAAGCCCCTGCCACCACTACTCCTGCTGTTTCTCACACATGACAACAGTTTTGTCATGACAGCAGATGGATGTTGTGATGGATGTCACGATATTCAGCATGACATTCACATTAAAACACTCCACAACAGTTTTGTCACCACAACAAATGGAGATGTTATAACCTCCTACTTCACATTAATGTAGGATCATGTTTTACCAAAATTTAGCCAATCTTAGAACCATGAACAATTATATACCATGGAACTAACAATATCCCCCTTTGGCAAATTTTGGCTAAAACAACTTATCAGGTCAGCAACAATAGTTTTTCCAGCCTCACACACTATCATGCTCCCCCTTGATAGTTGCAATAGATAGCAGCTCTTAACAACACTTAACTCCCCGTTGGTTTAGTCAAAAATTGACAAAAATTGGAGTAAGTGTACATATATCAACCAGAGCTAAACTTACACACTGAATCAGAAGCATCATGCTTCAATGCAGGATTCAGTTGTCCTCCAGTCATCTCACCAAGAGATTCACAGGCTGCTTGACCTCTAATAAAGACTGCACCACTTCAGCACAAATCCATTGGCAAGGATTAAACCCCTCTGCTGAACTCAACATAACCAAATTAAAATTCGTCCTGAACCTTTGCTCCTTGAGAGTACATCCTGAACAGTCTTGAGTTCTTGCCTTGTCTGAAGCTGCACCTTCAGGAAAGACACTTTTGACATCCCCAATTAAAGGATAATCATTAAAGACTTGCCACAAGTAACAACTGATCTTAAATCCCCAATTTGAGACACAAATATTCTGTGGAGAAAAATAAATTCTCCCAGACAAAAACCAGTGTTGTTTCCTAGGTGAGTCATCAAGTCCTAGTTCAACATCAGTGGCCCAAGAACACAAGCTTGCCTATGTGTCGCTACCGCGAAAATAAGGTGCCGGCAAAACAGAAGAGTCGCCACCTTTCGTTATTTATCCCTCAGAACGGGAAAGGAAACGATCGGAAAAAACCTGACAAAGAAGGTATAAGACAAGGTCGTCGCAACCATTGCCTGGGTTCGCGAGTCGGTTACGCAAGGGGAAGGTATTAGCACCCCTCACGTCCGTCGTACTCGACGGGATCCACGCTTGTTGTGTTTACTGGACGAGTTGGTTTATCTATCTACCTATCAAGGCTGGTCTGAAAAGAAAAGAAAATGACTCGGCAAAGCGTCGCACTTTATGCCTACGTATTCTCATCAGAGACTGAGAAATCAGAGTCAACGTAGTTCGACCTACGACGGGTTACGGGGAAGGTGGCTCGCCAATACGTCAGTATTGTGCCTACGTACTCTCAACGGATATGAGAGATCAGAGCTTACATAGTTCGGGGTAATACGGATTACGGGGATTCAGATTCATCTGTTTTATCGAGTAGGGTTAAACAGCAGTTCCAGCAGTTAGGGACAAAGCCTGTTTGCGGTGGCGCTGAAGTTTAACGACACTCTTTTCTTCAGAAAAGCTTCCTTTGAATTATGGGCCCACGGGGCAAAAAGGTTTGAAGTTTGTTTTCTGTCTTTTACGAAAGAATTGTGTTTTATTGTGTTTGCTATTTCAATCGCACTAAAGACTATGACCTGAGAGTGAATGCGTCGCATGTCACCCAAAGGGTGCCATACTAAACATCCAGATTGTTGAAAAGAAGCTCTCCAACAATCCTTTCTCAGATAGCTTAAGGCTCGTAACGTACGAAAGAAATCATTCATGATTACTGTATCTTAAGCTGTTTTGAGATGAGAAGAGAACAGGCTCAACTACGGGGAGACTATCAAGTCCTAATGTCGTCATGCCAAGGATTCATCCTATGGTTGAAGTTTGAAACAGGGAACTCCTAGAAGTTATCATGCATAGGTTTCAACCTAGAGTTCTAATCATCACTTCCTTATCAAAGGAAGTGAGACTCCTATGGGATCATATCAGTGATAAACAGAAACAGATAAAGCATCAGCTTAAATAGTAAACAGTAAACAGTAAACGACTGTAGAATGCATGCAATGCAAGTGAGGGAGGAAATGTGTATGGGGCAGCAGCCTCCACAAGCTCATCTCAACCTCAAGCCAGGTATGATTAACAGTAATCATACAGAAGAAATAACATGCTATCAAGCAAGATAGAATAACAACTACAATCATACAGAAGAAATAAAATAAAATGCTATCAAGCAAACACAAACCACATGGGCAAGGGAGCTGGGCTCTACCGAATACCCGCAAACAAAGCCATACAGTAAAAATACAAGCAGAGGGAGCAACTCAACCTCTAGTGCAATCATGCTCCTAGCTTAAAGTCAGTCTAGATATGGACTTATTCTAATGCATCAAGCAAGTCAAACAAGGCACAACAATACAGAAAAGCAAACAGACAAGAGAGAAAGCAGATCAATAGCTCCCCCTTTCAACTCCAAGCTTCAGCTCTTCAGACAACAATCCAGTCTTCAGACTTCAACCACCCTTCAAGGCTATCATCCTTCATGCCAAGTATCAACTTGCTTCTCCAAGGTTTTAATCCATCCAACATAAGTATCAACTTATTCTCTCTTCTCCAAGCTTCAGCTCCTCAGTCAATTCCACCTTCAGGCTTCACTCTTAACTACAAGTATCAACTTGACTCCTTCAGGCTCTCCAATCATCAATGTAAGTATCAACTCATCCTTTATTCCTCAAGCCTCAGCTCTACACTCAATCTCAATTGAATCCTCTTCATAAGTATCAACTTAGTCCTCAAGCTTCAGCTCTCTTTGCTTTACCAGTATCAACTTGGTCTTCTTCTCCTACAAGCTTCAGCTTCTCAGAGTAATCTTCAATCACCTGGAAGTGTCAACTTCATCCTTCAATTCTTTAAGCCTCGGCTCTTCACTCAATCTCCACTGGATCTTCAAGTATCAACTTGTTCCTCTTGCTCTTCAAGCTTCAGCTGCAATGGCAATGCTCAAGGAATCATCCTCTTCCACACTCTTCAGTGAAGTCCTCATCTTCAAACTCAAGTCCAACATCTTTCAAGATACTCAAACCAGAAGACAATTGATTTAACAGAATGAGTGGAAATGATAAAAAGCTTATTGACAACCAAAGGAAGCCTGTAAGGGTTCATCATTATGAGAGACTGGTTCCCTCAAAGTTCTACTTCCCAGATAAAGCCACTCATCCCTCCAAAGGAGGGATGTGAATATCTTAGGAGGACTTTTAGTTATTGGGAGGAATGGAAGCACAAGATGCTTTCCATATTTGTGAAAGAAGTCATTCTAATTATAAGGCTCTCCCTATGTCTCCTACCTCCTAACTCTTCATCAGACACCTTCAGGCACAAGCAACTCCAAACTCCAAGCAACTTCAAGCATCCTCACCTTGTCTTCAACTTGTCTTCAATCTCAACCAAAGGCAAACAAAGCAAAACCCTAATCTAAGGGACTAAAGAAGTTAATCTAGTTGAATTAGTAAATTAGGATCACCTAAAACCTAGTACTAAAGTTAGTCCTAACTAAAATACTAAAACTAATTGTAAAATCCTACAAAAATAACTATGGGAACCTGGGTCAATCATGACTCTACCATATTAATTCCAGAGATCAAATCATCAAATAAGACCTAGAAATAAATTCTACACTACAAGATACTAAATCTAAACCCTAAAAGGAAGCACCTAAAGCTCAATCTAGAAAACACACCTATTTTCATCACAAAAATGTGAGAAAAATTCTATGGGAGCATACATGTCTAAAATAACAACTCACAAAAAATCAGGATCAAAATCATCACCACATGATCACACAAAATTCCACAAAATTAGGTATCAAACATAACCATTTTAATATCAATTAAAATATAAAATTCCCATAAAATCATAAAATGCATGAAATGAAAATATTTTTTATCTAAAAAATACTAGACTCAATCATGAGTATAATGAAAAAAGAATGGGATTAATTGGATTAATTTTCAATTTTATATGATTTTATCAAGAACCATGAATAAAATGAAAAAATAAAAGAAAATCGAACAAAAATAACAAATGCGTGGTGCAGCTAGCAATGAAAATCAGTTCATATGCAAGACTGGGCCATAAGTGGGGTGCGGATAACAAAGTTTCAACTAAGCCCAAAACAAACTAGTAAGTGAAACGCATCGTTTCACTTACTCAGACTCTCTCATGAATTCAAATTAATCTGGTCGTGGGATACATGGTTTAGTCAAAGTCCTCATGTTGATCCAATGGTGCTGTTCTAACATCATCTTCTTCGTTTGAACCAAAAATGGAGGGAGGAACGCCATTGAAACAGAGCTCTCATGCTCATCTTCATCACATTCACATCTCACCAAATCTCCATCAAAATCCATGATCTAAAACACTAAATCACTCTAAAATGAACACTGAATCTAACCCTAGCCTCAGAATTCATTGAATCAACCTCTAACCTAAAACACGATCAAGAATCAAAATTATGCTCAGACCTCAATTGTCACCATTCTTCAAATTGAAAGGTTCGAAATGTTCACCACATTACCCTGATCAGTTCTTGCTATAATACTCATATTATCTCTCAATATCCAGCATGTTCTTGATCCAAACAGAAATTGTGTCCCCTCATTGATCATCACGAAATCCTCTCTAAGTTTCCAGAAACGATCTCCTAACCACATACTATCAATCTAACCTAACAAATTAACCTAATTCTTCTTAAATTAAGGTGAGGGATGAAAGTTTCAAACCTGTGAATTCTTGAGTAACAGATGTAGCAATTCTTCACTTCAACCCTTCTACAGCTCCAAAATCATTCAATGTACCAAGTTCTTGCTTCTGTATGCAAGAGAATTGATGGAAAACGCCTGGAACTCCAAATCCGATGATGACTTGCAGGTGCTGAAAATCAATTGCAAGAACACGATCCTTCAAGGCTTTGGCTATGGAATTGATCTGGAATCATTCAGTATCCTCCATAGAAGTTGTTGAAATCAAAAGAAAGGAATAAGATGGTGTAGAATGCAGAAACCGATCTCAAGTTGCAATGAACAATGTGAAGTTGCAAACTCTCTTCTCTCCCTCAATTCTCACCAACCTTTCATCTGAACCTCTTCTACTCAATATATAGATGATGTTGGACCTCTCTAGAACCTTCTAGAATCATCCAAGGAGATGTTGAATTTCTCATATCATCCAAAATACCATATCATGCCATAATCACCCCAATTCTGGTTTCCCTTGTTGCAGCAGCTTGTTATGATCCCAAAATCTCTCCAAGTGAGATATTAGAGGTGTTACAAGGCCTTGGAAGCTTGTGTATTGATCTCTCATGTGTTTTGCAAATGTTACTTAATATGCAAGCAACTACTTTTCAAAGCAAGTCCACAAATTAGACCTCAAATCAAAATTGTGGCTAAACCAATGTTCTTAGAATGTTTTTTAGAGTCAAAATGATATATTACATGCCTTGGTTTGGATGTGTATATTGAAAATATCAATTTCCAACTTTGGTTTATTTAACTTATACCCTTATTTTAGGTCATTTTTGCAACTTTGAGCTACAAGCATTTCCAACATCTCACGACCTCTTTACTAGCCTTAAAACATCATTTTGAACAAGTTTTATGTTGAAAATGTTCCCATTTGAAGCTTGGAAATAGGAGTTATGGCCTTATGCTTGAAATGACCTGTAATCTCCAAATGACCAAAATGCCCTTGACTTGTCAAAGCCATAACTTGAGTTCTACAAATCCAATCATGGACTTCTAGTACTCTCTAGAAATCTAAGAGGATAAGGAACAACATTCATGTTTACCAAAAGTCCATAGGAATCATCCTTCTTAGGCAAAAGTTTGATGCAAGTTGGGTAACTTTCAAGCCCCCAGATTCACATACCTCAGATGACCTGTAACTTGTCAAAGTCATAACTTGAGTTCCACAAATCCTATCAAGGACTTCTAGCACTCAAATTAAAGCTAAGATCATGCTCTACAACATTCATGTTGGGGGTGAGATGAGATGACAATCACATCTTGAGCTAAACTGCCTTGAAGATAGGGGTCAAACTAGGGGATTTTACACTGTCAAGCCTTAGAAACCCTAGCTTGAAACTTCTCAAACTCTTCAATCATGATGATTTGACCTTGGAATCATCCTTATAACATCTCAATGCCTCAATCCATGATCACATGGCTCTTGAATTAGGTCTCAACCTTCCTCAAATCATCAGTTGACCTAGGGTTGACCCAGTCAAACCCTAGTTGCACCACTCATGGCTGAGTCTTCTTAATCTTGCACAATGACCTATCTAGGCCTCATGAGGGCTTTCAATACATATCATAATCTCTCTAAAGGCTTCAAGTCTAACTTCATGGCTTCAGAATCATCTGAGGACTTCCCACAACTCTCAAGTTAGGAGGCACACACTCTTGGTTTCAACCATTCTCTCTGAGGATCTTTTAACTTCTCTGACAAGGATATCAACCCTTGAGCACCTGAATAACCTTCTTAGATAGCTTCATAGTCTTGTATATCCCTTGATTGGTAATCATACCTCTTGATCTCCTGCATACATGTCAATGAAATGCAAATGATAATGCTAATGTGAATGAAATGAAACATAAGCTAGGTAAAGAAAAGTTGGGCAAATTTTGGGGTGCAACAGCTGCCCCTATTCAAGCGGCTTGGACCTGACTGGGTGAGAAGCGAACGGCTCTCAAACAATCAAGGTACGAGACGGTTGAATACCGACAAACCCGAAAATTTGCCAACTGCACAAGTACACGGTACTCTGATGGGAACAAATCTTCGAAAACTGAAATATTAGCTGCACGACAACTAGTTGGGGAATTGGTCGCACGGTAACCGGTGATACACGGTCGATCATGCCGTCAGGCATCAAGATTCCTCGGGACTTATCAGATCAACAATCAAGTTAACCACACCATCGGGCATTCAAAGAAATTTTCAGGCATCAGCCGGACTTCGTCGGCAAGTCGGGAATAGCATTCTCGGTCAATCATGAACCAATTGGGGATATCCGAACTTCTGCCATCAGGCACTCTGCATCAGCTGGGAGAACTGCTTCGTTAATACGGTTGGACTTCAATCATCAAGTCTTCGAGGGAAGTTTCAACTTCGCTGTTCAGAAACCTGCTGGGGATGACACATCTCCGCTGGGGATTTTGGAGAACTATCAAGTAACTCTGTTTCGGGGATCCAGGAATCATTCTGGGTGAATCATCTCTGCTGAGGAAACCAAGAGTCATTTTGAACAAATAACTCCGTGGGGACTTCAAGAATCATCCTGAACCAATGACTCTGCTGGAGATTTCAGGAATCATCCTGAGCAAACATTCTGCCGGGGACTCCGAGCATCAACTTGAGCAACCCTCTCTGGCGACTCCACCGGGGATTTTAAGAATCATCTTAAGAAAACACCTTCGCTGGAGAATTCAAGAATCATCTTGAGCAAACGACTTTGCTGGGGATTTTAAGAATCATCTTGAGCAAGCGACCCTGCGGAGGAACACCTGCAAAACAAGAACGGTAACGACCTAGCTCATGCTTCATATGCATATGCTTTGACAACGGCACAATGCTCCACATGGTGGAAATGCTACGCGTTTATGATACATGCTATGCAATCATGCAAAATGCTGCGATCCCGTCAGCAAAATAAATGCTGAAGGGAAAATCCTTCTGTCAAGGAGACAGAACCACTCTGGTGGAGAGGAGGAATCATCTTGCCGAGGAGAAAGAACCACACCAATCTCAATTGGACTCCGCCTGGGGAAACAAACTTCAGTCGACTGCTGCAGGGGAACGAAGCTCTACGAGAACCTGGACCTGCTGAGGAGAGTGATGTCAATCGCAGAAATAAACTGCACGACCTTCGCAGCCAAACCTTCCTGGAGGCAATGACTCCGGCGGGGAAATACAACATCAGCTATTCAACATTCTACTGGGGAAAACCAATCATGGCCTGAACTGCTTTCCAAGGACTCGACTCTCTTGGGGAACTGCAAACTCGGCTGGGGAAGAAGAAATCATCCTGCTTCGGGGGAGAGTATGACTCTGTAGGGAATCTCAATTCCGTCGGAGACTTCAGTCTGGAACTATCAATTGCTGCACACTTTAGTATATGACTCGGCTGGGGAGATGACATTCCTTCAGGATACATCTGATTGGGGAGAGAATCTTCTCTTCCTGGGGAAACATATCAATGCTTTACGATCTCCGGTTTAGACTCTGCGGGGAGAGGCTGCTGAACTTCGCTGGAGAAGAAGGAATCATCCTGTTTGGGGACGCATGCGGCGTACTACCCGGTATATGCTACACCTGCAACAACACAAACAAACAGACAAGATACCCTTCTCAAAAGGGACCTATCAAGGTTATCATCTTGTGACAATGTTCAAGTAATTCATTGTTTCAACAATCAGTGGCCTAGGCCAGTAAGTTTATGTATGCACATTTTATCAAAAACGTTGGCGTTCTTTTTCGCAAACAAACAGGTAAATGCTAAACAAACAAACAGAATTGTTGAATAGTATACATTTTATTGATAACGAACCCCTGAATGGGTAAAAATGTTTTACAACAGATGCAAGCTCCTAGAATGAGGAAGCCGCGCAAAAAAGGTAAAAACATAAATATACATCAGTATATACAAATGTCGGCAACGAGGCGTAGACGAACACCATGAGTTGATCCCTCTATGACCCACTCGACTTCGATACTTCTCCGATGCTTCAGCTTCAGAAGAGATTGATTCAGATAAACGGCCCTCAGGTCCTCCAAACCACTAAACAATGAAAGTCCACACGCGGAACACAGTCATTTGCTTTTTCAAATCCCTAACTTTTGCCTGAATCGCCCTTCCGGGTTTTCGATTCACCGGGATACCTTTTTTTGCCAAAGTCGCCCATCCGGGTTTTCGACTTTGCGGGTGTACATTCTTTTCTTTATATCCCTAATTTTTTCCCGAACCTTTTTCCTTTTTTATGGTTCGCCGGGATGCCCCATTTTTGCCTGGATACTCTTTTTCTTTCCAGCGGGTCATTTTTTAAGCAAAGTATTTTTTAACTGCGTCCGCATTCACCAGGGATGCAAAATCTTCGCCATCCATCGTGGACAACAACAAGGCTCCTCCCGAGAAGACCTTGCTAACGACGTACGGACCTTCGTAATTGGGAGTCCACTTGCCCCAGTGATCGGAGTGTGGAGGAAGAATCTTCTTCAGGACGAGATCACCCGTCTGAAAGCTTCTAGGACGCACCTTCTTATCATAAGCTTTCTTCATTCGGCTTTGGTATAAACGACCATACGTAATTGATGCTAACCTCTTCTCGTCCATCAGGATGAGTTGGTTCAGTCGGTTCTTAACCCATTCTGCCTCATCGAGTTTTACGTCAACCAAAACTCGTAAAGAAGGGATCTCCACTTCTAACGGTAGGACAACTTCCATACCGTACACTAAGGAGAAAGGAGTTGCCCCGGTGGACGTACGTACCGTGGTACGATAACCGTGCAGTGCAAATGGCAGCATCTCGTGCCAATCTTTGTAGGTCACAACCATCTTCTGAACAATCTTCTTTATGTTCTTATTGGCCGCTTCAACGGCGCCATTCATCTTCGGCCGGTAAAGAGATGAGTTGTGGTGTTCAATCTTGAAACTCTGGCACAGCTCTTTCATCATCTTGTTATTCAGATTCGAACCATTATCAGTAATGATCCGCTCGGGAATTCCGTAACGACAGATGATGTCCCTCTTTATGAATTTAGCCACCACCTGCTTGGTCACATTAGCATATGAGGCTGCCTCCACCCACTTGGTGAAGTAGTCGATAGCTACTAGAATAAAGCGATGATCGTTAGATGCAGTGGGCTCGATCTTGCCTATCATGTCGATGCCCCACATGGAGAACGGCCACGGGGAGGACATGACATTTAACGGGCACGGCGGCACATGAACTTTATCAGCATAAATCTGGCATTTATGACATCTCTTCGCGAATTTAAAGCAATCTGACTCCATCATCAGCCAGTAGTATCCTGCTCTCAGGATCTTTCTAGTCATGGCGTGCCCGCCGGCGTGCGTACCAAATGTGCCTTCATGGACTTCTTCCATGAGCATGTTCGCTTCTTTCTCATCTACACATCTGAGTAGCACGAGATCGTGGTTTCTTTTATACAAAACTCCATCAGGATTGAGATAAAAAGTTCCAGACAGCCTCCTCAGAGTCTTCTTATCCTGGGTCGACGCTCCTGCAGGATACTCCTTAGTCATAAGGAAATTCTGGATATCATGGAACCATGGCTTGCCATCGGAGGCTTCCTCGATCGCAAATACGAATGCAGGTCTATCAAGACGAGACAGGACAATTCTTGGAGCTTCATTCTAAAAATTGACTTTATACATCGAAGCCAACGTGGCTAAGGCATCAGCCATCTGATTTTCGGCCCTGGGCACATGATGGAGTTCCACTCGATCAAAGAACGGAAGCAGCCTTCTGGCATAATTCATGTACGGCACCAAATTCGATTGACGAGTCTCCCACTCCCCTTTAATCTGGTTGATCACGAGCGCCGAGTCACCATATACATCTAGGTTCTTGATTCTCAAATCAATTGCCTCTTCTAGACCCATGATGCATGCTTCGTACTCCGCTTCGTTATTGGTGACTGGAAACGTCAGTCTCGCAGTGAACGGGATGTGGGATCCGTGGGGAGTCGTGATGATCGCCCCAATGCCACTTCCGTAGGAATTAACCGCCCCATCAAATATCAATTTCCATTGGGATTTCCTATCTGGACCCTCGTCGGGCAACGGTTCATCGCAATCCTTCGCTTTAAGAAACATGATATCCTCATCAGGGAATTCAAATTTCATCGGCTGGTAATCCTCGATCGGCTGTTCGGCAAGGTATTCAGACAATACGCTTCCCTTGATGGCCTTCTGGGAAACGTACTGAATGTCATATTCCGTCAATACCATTTGCCATCTGGCAGTCCTGCCCGAAAGCGCTTGCTTCTCGAAGACGTACTTGATCGGATCCATCTTCAAAATTAGCATGGTGGTGTGGTTGAGCATGTACTGTCGTAAACGTTTGGCAGCCCAGGCTAGTGCACAACACGTCTTCTCCAGCATCGAGTAGCGAGATTCACAGTCAGTGAACTTTTTACTCAAGTAATAAATGGCATGCTCCTTTCTGCCCGTCTCGTCGTGCTAACCGAGAACACACCCCATACTATTCTCCAGAACTGTCAAGTACATGATTAGAGGTCGTCCAGCCACTGGGGGTATCAAGATCGGAGGTTCTTGCAGATACTGTTTTATCTTATCAAATGCCTTCTGGCAATCCTCGTTCCAGATAATCGCCTGATCTTTCTTTAGCAGCTTGAACATCAGTTCACACGTGGCCGTGAGCTGAGAAATAAACCTTACAATGTATTTTATTCTGCCCAAGAAACCACGAACTTCTTTTTCTGTTTTTGGCGCTGGCATTTCTTGTATCGCTTTAATCTTCACAGGATCAACCTCGATGCCTCTTTCGCTCACGATAAACCCCAGTAACTTTCCGGATCGTACTCCGAAAGTACACTTGTTAGGATTCAGCCTCAACCTGAACTTCCTAAGCCTCTCAAAAAGCTTCAGCAAATTGACCAGATGCCCCTCCTCCGTTTGGGACTTCGCAATCATGTCATCAACATAGACTTCAATCTCATGATGAATCATGTCATGAAACAAAGTAACCATTGCTCGTTGGTAAGTGGCCCCTGCGTTCTTCAGACCGAAAGGCATTACCTTGTAGCAAAATGTTCCCCAAGGTGTAATAAACGTAGTTTTCTCCATGTCCTCCGGCGCCATCTTGATCTGATTGTAGCCGGAGAAGCCATCCATGAACGAAAACACGGAGAACTGAGTTGTATTGTCGACCAACACATCAATATGAGGCAGCGGGAAATCATCTTTAGGGCTCGCCCTGTTCAAATCCCGATAATCAACGCACATTCGTACCTTACCGTCCTTCTTCGGTATAGGTACTATGTTGGCGACCCACGGAGGATAAGTAGTGACCGCTAAGAAGCCAGCATCAAGCTGCTTCTGCACTCCTTCTTTGATCTTAACGGCCATATCTGGTCGTGTCCTCCTAAGCTTCTGCTTGACGGGAGGACAATCTTCTCACAGCGGCAAGTGGTGGACCACGATGTCAGTATCAAGTCCGGGCATATCTTCGTATGACCAAGCAAAGATGTCACTATACTCTCTCAACATCTCGACCAATATCTGCTTGACATCACTCTGCAATGCAGCCCCTATCCTGACGTTCCTGACAAGTTCTTCAGAACCTAGGTTCACAATCTCGATTTCCTCTTCATGAGGCAGAATAATTTTCTCTTCTTGTTTCAACAAGCGGGCCAACTCTTCAGGAAGGTCTTCGTCTTCATCAATCTCTTCTTCGGCTTGATAGATCGGGCAATCAAAGTCGAAGTGAGCCGTAGAAGGTCCAGAGTCGATGTCATCTGCTATGTGGATCATGCAATAACAAGGGTTAAGCTTAAAACAAGGATATGCAGGTTAGCACAAACCTCATTGCCATTTTATTGTTTTTCAAAACAAATATAAAACAGGAATAACAGAGATCACAATATTTGAATACGAAGAAAAACGCCTTTTGATTTATTGATAAAATGCATGTACATAATCAAACAAGGCCCTGACAATAAAACCACTATGCCCCGGGTAGGACATAGGGTTGTACAATGATTGGAAAAAGTAAATCATTACTCTTTGCTTGTCATCTGGATGATATCCTTGACGGACCAGTTGTTGAGGCTCTCTCCTGGCTTGCTTGGCTGGATCCAAGAGTCTAGGTCACAGTCGATATCTCTGCTGTCTTCAGACACCGCGTTGACGCTTTCAAATATCACCCCGCCGCTGGTAAACTGGATCGGCCCTTTACCTCGCGACGCACTGCTAGAAGAGGAGGCTTCAGCTCCAGGAGAATACCTCAACCCGAACTTGTCTTGCTTGTTAGGTATCTCCAAAATTCGCCCCCAGCCTGGGGTAGATCCGGCTTGGACAACGGCCCGGGCTTCCTTGAAGGAAGAGAGAGTCATCTCTGGCTTCTCAGTGACTACAGGAGCTACGTCCTTGACTTTAACAGCTTCGAACGCTTGGCATAGGGTTTCGTGGATTTCCCCATCCATCTCAACATACTTGAAGGACGACAAATGGCTCACCATTATGTCTTCCTCGCCACATACAGTCACGATGCTACCTCCGACGGCATACTTGAGCTTCTGGTGCAACGTGGAGGTCACGGCTCCAGCAGCATGGATCCACGGCCGGCCCAAGAGACAGCTGTAGGCAGGCATGATGTCCATAATGTAAAAGACCGCATCGAATGTTTCCAGCCCAACTTGGATCGGCAACGTCACCTCCCCGAAAACATGGCGTTTGGTTCCGTCGAACGCTTTCACAACCAGATCACTGGGTATGCAAATCATTCCACGAGTATCCAACTTCATTAATGCCTTCTTCGGAAGAACATTGAGCGACGACCCTGTGTCTACCAACACGTGAGACATAATCGTTCCCCTACACTCTATCGAGATGTGCAGAGCGCTATTGTGGTTCTTCCCCTTCGGCGTCAGCTCCAGGTCAGTGAACCCTAACCCATTTCCAGCATTCACGTGGGCTACGACCTCTTCCAGCTGGTTTACTGATATTTCCTACGGTACATATGCGGCGTTCAACACCTTCAGCAGTGCGTTGCGGTGTGCTTCAGAACACAACAACAGGTTCAGGATGGAAATCTTCGAGGGTGTCTGATGGAGATGATCCACGATCTTGTAGTCACTCTTTTTAATCAACCTCATAAATTCCTCGGCGTCTTTAACAAGTAAGTCTTTTTCTACCCCACGAGGGATCTCTTCAACAACCTTACTCTTACCTTTATCAGTTGCATCAGCTTTGTCTGCTTTGTCTGCCACGACCTCAGGTGGTGCAAACACTCTCCCGCTGCGAGTGATTCCGCTGATTCCCGCAAGGTTATCCACAGCCGACCCATATGGTTCCAGTTCCAATTTCTGTCCGTTGCAGTAGACCTCTGCCCCGAAAAGTCATGGGACAACGTTAGTGCTCTCGAAAGGTATCGGCCCAGCTTTGGTGATGGTAATCGTGGGCGGCCTGGGTGCGGAAATAGTTATCGTCTGGCGAGGGATGGTGATGGTGGCAACCTCATCACCTTGCTTCAGCATTACCTCTCCTGATCCGCATTCGGCCCTCCGGCTAAACTGCAGGATTCCCTCAGTCATCAGACTTTGAATCCCCTCTAGCAACTGTTCACATCCATCAGGACTTGTCGCACAGCCTATGCACAGTTCTCCACAACCTGGAAAGAAACCTCTTTTCATCAGCTTAGCTTTAACGAAGCTAAGCGGTGTCTTCAGATCTCTAACGTCAGTCAACAAATCCAAACTCTCGTCTTCAATAATGGCGTTTACTCCACCTCCTCTATGATTCGGCATAGGGTTCTTCGTGACGTTTGACACATTATCTGAGAAATTGATGATCTTAGCGTCCACCATGTCCTGCACCTTGTGCTTGAAGGCTTTGCAATTCTCTATTGTGTGGCCTGGTGCCCCTGAGTGAAACTCACAAGTTGCATTCGCGTCATAACCTGGCGGAGGCGCCCCTGTCAAGGGAGCCAAAGTTCTCTTCTGGATCAACTGTAGCTGGAGCAGAGTCTGCAATAGTTGAGCGTACGACATGGGCGGTGTCTCGAGGTGATGGCTCGACAGAGGTGCCCTGTTCTAATACTTTCTGTACCTTGTTGATTCGGTTGTTGCTGCTGCTGCGGCTGCTGCTGCTGTGGCTGTTAAACTGCCGGGATAGTTATGCTGGCCACCTGTTGGTGAGGGCCTTTACCCTTCCTTCGAGCGTTGGACACAACGCTCGTTTCTCCTTCCCGTATTTTGCCACCATAAGGTTTCTTGCCTCCTCCTCCAGCTGAGGATGAATCACCTTGAATTTTCCCCAGTTTGATCCCATTTTCAATGTGCTCACCCGTGATAATGAGATCTGAGAAGGTTCCCGACATGCCGCTGACCAATTTCTCATAATAAACCCCTGGGAGGGTGGCCACGAACATTTGCACGAGCTCACGTTCAACCATCGGCGGCTGAACCCTGGCTGCCAATTCACACCACCGCTGGGCATATTCCTTAAACCCTTCATTGTTCTTTTGCGACAGATTCTGCAGTTGGACTCGGTTTGGGGCCAAGTCGCTATTGTATTGGTAGTGGTGCACAAATGCCTCAGCAAGGTCCTTCCACGTGCGCACACTGGCAGGTTCCAGACTCATGTACCATTCGAGGGAGGGTCCGGACAGACTGTCCTGAAAGAAGTGCATCAGCAACTTCTCGTCCTCAGAATGAGCTGACATTTTTCTGTAATATGATCTCAGGTGGACGCGAGGGCAAGTGGTGCCCTTGTACTTTTCAAAGTCAGGTACCTTGAACTTAGGAGGTACCTTGAAATCAGCAATCAGTCCCAACTTGGACATATCAACACCCAAGGTGTTCTGGTTCTCGATATTCCTCATCTTATCCTCGAGTGCCTTGAACCTTAGACGTGCTTCAGCAGTCAGCTCACCTTCGGCACTTCTCTGAGAGAACACATCGTCTTGACGATCTTCTAACCACGACTGAGGCTCGAACAGATTCCCAACACCTGCATTGCCGTTGCCCAGCCCAACATTGACGTTAGCTTCCAAATTTCCATTACCGACGCCCGTCGTATTGCCGTTGAGTCCCATGTTAGCTATCACATTGCCGTTGGCACTGCCATTCCCCCCGGTCACGGGGACGCCATTCTGAGGAGTTTCAACTGGTGGAGGGGTAGGCACGGTCCCACCATGGAGTACGCCATTGCTATCAACCCTTGAAATCAGAGGCTGAACCAAGGTTCTGAGCTGATCCTGGCCATTGGCGACCGCTTGCATGAGCTCCATGAAGTGATCCATTCTTTCGCGGAGTTCCTGAACATAAGTTTGCACTTGCTCCATGATTCTGGTTTGATTTGCTCTGGTCGGATAGCGGTGGATAGGTCTCTGATCAATCCTGGAACAACCTGAAACAACCTGAAAAACACAAGAGGGTTAGGAAAAAAAAGACAAAGTGCTCGTTATGCGAATGCTTCATGCAAATGCAAACGTGTGTCTGTGCGTTAGGGAGATTTCCCCCGATCCTAGTGCCTGAGTGCCAGTGCTGATAATAAGAAGTCTGAGTCCAGTCGTGGAAATAACATCTCATATATAAAGAAAGCCCATCAAGGCAGTACACAACATCAGTGAGTACAAGATGAATCAATAGCATGACCTCGACCAACAAGCCTGGTGATGGTCAGCATGCAACAATGATCATAACAATAGGAATACAAATAGTCAAGCACGGCCACGGGTGCGAAACTCTTCTAACAACCCCTTCGTTTCTGGATGATCAGGCCGAGTGAGCAACCCTTCGACGAGTAACTCCCTCTGCATAATGGTGTATTGAAGACCTTCGACCGAATCTTCCCATGCTCCTTGGCCGAAACAATCTTCTAACTTCCGCTTCTTGGACTCAAACGTCAGTTTGCGCTCCTTCAGGTTAGCAAGAGCCATGTTGAGCTGGCCTTCAGCGGCATATCTGCAAGCAGTTTCTTCATCAAACCTCTTCTCACTAGCCTTCACCTGGGCTTTCAGCTTGGAGATCTGTTGCATCAGCTTATCCTCCCGCTATTTCCTGTTGGCTAGGGAGGCCTTCCAGTGCTGGTTGAACTTGGATATCCTCCGATACGCTTCGTCCAAGTGCTGCTTCTTAGTGGCCAGTACATTGTTGACAGCTTTGAAGTCTCGACCCATGCGCTCACGCTCAGCTATCTGCTTAGTCAAATCTATCCCCAGCTGGTTCACCAGCTCGGTCTACCTTTTGAAGGAATGAACGACTTCGTTTCTCTCGCTTCTGAGTTGAACCAGCTCTTTCTCCAATTCTTCACTTGCCTGCTTTAGCTCATCTCTCTCAGCTAACACCTGATTATGCTGCTGAATAGGCACGGTAGTAGGCTCTTCAATCATTGGAGGGCTTTCTGGCTTGGTAGGAGGAAACGACATCCCTATAGCATCTGCTCTGGCTCTGATCCAAGTCACATACGGAGCGTAGGCTTGGCTATTACTTTTCCCCAGCAAAGGCTTTCCCCTCTTACTGATACCATTCCAAGCGCGCTGAAGCTTAGATAACACATCCCCTTCTAGAAGACCAGTGAGGTACAGAGATTCCTGCACCTCTTCATCCTTCGGCGGAGTTCTCAAAGCGTAAGCAAACTGTCGGACCAGCAAAGACGGATTATAGTTTATACAGCCCTTCCTACCTATCAAAGGCACGTTCGGAAACCCACTGCAGCTGAAGATAATCTTGGTACCCAACCTATCTCTGTCGAACCAGTCAATATCCTCCGCTGATAGACTCATCAAGCGCTCAGACCACTCAGTTGTGGCTGCAGACGAAGCAAAGGGACCCCTCTTGGGTAGATGACTATCAAGCCATCTATAAAGCAGGGGCACACAGCACGAGACATTCTTACCCCTTCTGTTCTCGTTTTTGTAGTGGATGGAATGGTAGACATCTCCTATCAAGGTAGGGACTGGATTCCCTGATGCAAAGATGCGGAAGGCGTCGAAGTCCACAAAGTCGGGCATATTGGGAAACAGAATGATGCCATATATGCACAGAGCGAGAATGGCGTTGAACACGACACAACATCCGTCTTGGGCGCACTGCTGAGCCTTTCCCACTAAGAACTGCAAGGAGAAACCGGGAACCTTGTTCCAACTAGACAATACCAACTCGGAGGCATCCAGATGAAGTGAGGGAGCTAGACTAGCCGGATCAGGCTCAGCATCCATATGAACAAAAGGCATCTGACTCTTGATAGGCACACCTAACAAATCAACATACTCCTCTAGCGTGGGTGCGAGAACAAAATCCTAGAAAGTAAAGCATCTCAATGGAGGGTCGTAGAACTGCAGCAGAGCGTGCAACCCATTCAACTCAAACACAGAGGGTTTACGAACCGAACTGAGCAATTTGCCGTAAGACTTTCTGAACTCATCTCTCACAGAATCATCTGCTAAAGATATCAAACCATTCAGCTGAACCACATCAGGGGCAGGGAGCTTGTAAGCCACAGTCTTCCTCAGAGAACCCATAATAATACAGTAGGAGGCAAGAAATCCTGAATCGGGGGAAACGGCACCTGCAACACAGACACACGTTAATGAAATGCAAATGAGTATGCAAAACAATGTAAAATGCAAACATGCGGCAGGAGATCAAGGCAACTGTGCTGTGTAGATTCTGTGTCAACAAAACCACGATACTGCTCTGTCAAGAACAACCATTATATCTGATAAGAAGAAAACCCTGGTATCGGACCACAAATCTGCTCTGTCAAGAACACACATATCTGACAATAAGGACCTCTGATACAGGACCATAAATCTGCTCTGTCAAGAACAAACATCTGATAAAGGACCTCTGATACAGGACCAAAACTCTGCTCTGTCAAGAACAAACATACATCTGCAGATGAGATCCTCAGATCCCAATCATAAACCTGCTTTGTCAAGAACAAATACACATCTCTGAAGATAAGGTCCTCTGATACAGGACCATAACTCTGCTCTGTCAAGAACAATCATATATCTGTTGATGAGATCCTCAGATCCCAATCATAAACCTACTCTGTCAAGAACAAATACACATCTCTGAAGATAAGGTCCTCTGATACAGGACCATAACTCTGCTCTGTCAAGAACAATCATATATCTGCAGATGAGATCCTCAGATCCCAATAAAACTGATTCACTATCAAGAAAACCAGGTGGTCTGAAGGTTAAAGTTTCCTGCAATAAACCCAGCCCTGCTCACAGGTATGGACCTAAACTGACACAAGTTCGGCATCCTATGCGGTCATCAGCGTCACAAACATTCAAGAGGGGTGATACGATACCCAAAAGGTGTGGCATCACCAGCTCATGAAGCGGCCTCACTCGGCTGAATCCCAAATGATCGGTCCCCAGAGTCGACAATCCTCCAAACCAACAACCCCCTCAACCCAAAGGGTTGAAAAAGAAGTCAACCGGGAGAACCTCGTCTGAGCGTGGATTTCATGAGACACTAGTGCCTGCCAAGCAAGCACGCACCCACTAATTTCCACAACTAATGCTAAGTTCACTCAAGCCTGGGTCTGGCTTCTCACTCTTCAGAATGGCCCTCCCACAACAGCACAAATAATCATATCATACTGAAAATAAAGTGCGGGAAATAAAATGCGATAAATACATACAACCCAACAAGTAATCATACAAGTGCTAGGATTGACTCTCGCAGGGGACGTCGGATCCCCAAACTGACTCGCATACGGGACGTTGGATCCCAGGAAACTATTAAGTCCCCAGCAGAGTCGCCAGCTGTCGCTACCGCGAAAATAAGGTGCCGGCAAAACAGAAGAGTCGCCACCTTTCGTTATTTATCCCTCAGAACGGGAAAGGAAACGATCGGAAAAAACCTGACGAAGAAGGTATAAGACAAGGTCGTCGCAACCATTGTCTGGGTTCGGGAGTCGGTTACGCAAGGGGAAGGTATTAGCACCCCTCACGTCCGTCGTACTCGACGGGATCCACGCTTGTTGTGTTTACTAGACGAGATGGTTTATCTATCTACCTATCAAGGCTGGTCTGAAAAGAAAAGAAAATGACTCGGCAAAGCGTCGCACTTTATGCCTACGTATTCTCATCAGAGACTGAGAAATCAGAGTCAACGTAGTTCGACCTACGACGGGTTACGGGGAAGGTGGCTCGCCAATATGTCAGTATTGTGCCTACGTACTCTCAACGGATATGAGAGATCAGAGCTTACGTAGTTCGGGGTAATACGGATTACGGGGATTCAGATTCATCTGTTTTATCGAGTAGGGTTAAACAGCAGTTCCAGCAGTTAGGGACAAAGCCTGTTTGCGGTGGCGCTGAAGTTTAACGACACTCTTTTCTTCAGAAAAGCTTCCTTTGAATTATGGGCCCACGGGGCAAAAAGGTTTGAAGTTTGTTTGCTGTCTTTTACGAAAGAAGTGTTTTTTATTGTGTTTGCAATTTCAATCGCACTAAAGACTATGACCTGAGAGTGAATGCGTCGCATGTCACCCAAAGGGTTCCATACTAAACATCCAGATTGTTGAAAAGAAGCTCTCCAACAATCCTTTCTCAGATAGCTTAAGGCTCGTAACGTACGAAAGAAATCATTCATGATTACTGTATCTTAAGCTGTTTTGAGATGAGAAGAGAACAAGCTCAACTACGGGGAGACTATCAAGTCCTAATGTCGTCATGCCAAGGATTCATCCTATGGTTGAAGTTTGAAACAGGGAACTCCTAAAAGTTATCATGCATAGGTTTCAACCTAGAGTTCTAATCATCACTTCTTTATCAAAGGAAGTGAGACTCCTATGGGATCATATCAGTGATAAACAGAAACAGATAAAGCATCAGCTTAAACAGTAAACAGTAAACAGTAAACGACTGTAGAATGCATGCAATGAAAGTGAGGGAGGAAATGTGTGTGGGGCAGCAGCCTCCACAAGCTCATCTCAACCTTAAGCCAGGTATGAATAACAGTAATCATACAGAAGAAATAACATGCTATCAAGCAAGATAGAATAACAACTGCAATCATACAGAAGAAATAAAATAAAATGCTATCAAGCAAACACAAACCACATGGGCAAGGGAGTTGGGCTCTACCGAATACTCGCAAGCAAAGCCATACAGTAAAAATACAAGCAGAGGGAGCAACTCAACCTCTAGTGCAATCATGCTCCTAGCTTAAAGTCAGTCTAGATATGGACTTATTCTAATGCATCAAGCAAGTCAAACAAGGCACAACAATACAGAAAAGCAAACAGACAAGAGAGAAAGCAGATCAACAGCTCCCCCTTTCAACTCCAAGCTTCAGCTCTTCAGACAACAATCCAGTCTTCAGACTTCAACCACCCTTCAAGGCTATCATCCTTCATGCCAAGTATCAACTTGCTTCTCCAAGGTTTTAATCCATCCAACATAAGTATCAACTTATTCTCTCTTCTCCAAGCTTCAGCTCCTCAATCAATTCCACCTTCAGGCTTCACTCTTAACTACAAGTATCAACTTGACTCCTTCAGGCTCTCCAAGCATCAATGTAAGTATCAACTCATCCTTTATTCCTCAAGCCTCAGCTCTACACTCAATCTCAATTGAATCCTCTTCATAAGTATCAACTTAGTCCTCAAGCTTCAGCTCTCTTTGCTTTACCAGTATCAACTTGGTCTTATTCTCCTACAAGCTTCAGCTTCTCAGAGTAATCTTCAATCACCTGGAAGTGTCAACTTCATCCTTCAATTCTTTAAGCCTCAGCTCTTCACTCAATCTCCACTGGATCTTCAAGTATCAACTTGTTCCTCTTGCTCTTCAAGCTTCAGCTGCAATGGCAATGCTCAAGGAATCATCCTCTTCCATACTCTTCAGTGAAGTCCTCATCTTCAAACTCAAGTCCAACATCTTTCAAGATACTCAAACCAGAAGACAATTGATTTAACAGAATGAGTGGAAATGATAAACAGCTTATTGACAACCAAAGGAAGCCTGTAAGGGTTCATCATTATGAGAGACTGGTTCCCTCAAAGTTCTACTTCCCAGATAAAGCCACTCATCCCTCCAAAGGAGGGATGTGAATATCTTAGGAGGACTTTTAGTCATTGGGAGGAATGGAAGCACAAGATGCTTTCCATATTTGTGAAAGAAGTCATTCTAATTATAAGGCTCTCCCTATGTCTCCTACCTCCTAACTCTTCATCAGACACCTTCAGGCACAAGCAACTCCAAACTCCAAGCAAGTTCAAGCAACTTCAATCATCCTCACCTTGTCTTCAACTTGTCTTCAATCTTAACCAAAGGCAAACAAAGAAAAACCCTAATCTAAGGGACTAAAGAAGTTAATCTAGTTGAATTAGTAAATTAGGATCACCTAAAACCTAGTACTAAAGTTAGTCCTAACTAAAATACTAAAACTAATTGTAAAATCCTACAAAAATAACTATGGGAACCTAGGTCAATCATGACTCTACCATATTAATTCCAGAGATCAAATCATCAAATAAGACCTAGAAATAAATTCTACACTACAAGGTACTAAATCTAAACCCCAAAAGGAAGCACCTAAAGCTCAATCTAGAAAACACACCTATTTTCATCACAAAAATGTGAGAAAAATGCTATGGGAGCATACATGTCTAAACTAACAACTCACACAAAATCAGGATCAAAATCATCACCACATGATCACACAAAATTCCACAAAATTAGGTATCAAACATAACCATTTTAATATCAATTAAAATATAAAATTCCCATAAAATCAGAAAATGCATGAAATGAAAATATTTTTTATCTAAAAAATACTAGACTCAATCATGAGTATAATGCAAAAAGAATGGGATTAATTGGATTAATTTTCAATTTTATATGATTTTATCAAGAACCATGAATAAAATGAAAAAATAAAAGAAAATCAAACAAAAATAACAAATGCGTGGTGCAACTAGCAATGAAAATCAGTTCATATGCAAGACTGGGCCATAAGTGGGGTGCGGATAGCAAAGTTTCAACTAAGCCCAAAACCAACTAGTAAGTGAAACGCATCGTTTCACTTACTCAGACTCTCTCATGAATTCAAATTAATCCTGGTCGTGGGATACATGGTTTAGTCAAAGTCCTCATGTTGATCCAATGGTGCTGTTCTAACATCATCTTCTTCGTTTGAACCAAAAATGGAGGGAGGAACGCCATTGAAACAGAGCTCTCATGCTCATCTTCATCACATTCGCATCTCACCAAATCTCCATCAAAATCCATGATCTAAAACACTAAATTACTCTAAAATGAACACTGAATCTAACCCTAGCCTCAGAATTCATTGAATCAACCTCTAACCTAAAACACGATCAAGAATCAAAATTATGCTCAGACCTCAATTGTCACCATTCTTCAAATTGAAAGGTTCAAAATGTTCACCACATTACCCTGATCAATTCTTGCTATAATACTCATATTATCTCTCAATATCCAGCATGTTCTTGATCCAAACAGAAATTGTGTCCCCTCATTGATCATCACGAAATCCTCTCTAAGTTTCCAGAAACGATCTCCTAACCACATACTATCAATCTAACCTAACAAATTAACCTAATTCTTCTTAAATTAAGGTGAGGGATGAAAGTTTCAAACCTGTGAATTCTTGAGTAACAGATGTAGCAATTCTTCACTTCAACCCTTCTACAGCTCCAAAATCATTCAATGTACCAAGTTCTTGCTTCTGTATGCAAGAGAATTGATGGAAAACGCCTGGAACTCCAAATCTGATGATGACTTGCAGGTGCTGAAAATCAATTGCAAGAACACGATCCTTCAAGGCTTTGGATATGGAATTGATCTGGAATCATTCAGTATCCTCCATAGAAGTTGTTGAAATCAAAAGAAAGGAAGAAGATGGTGTAGAATGCAGAAACCGATCTCAAGTTACAATGAACAATGTGAAGTTGCAAACTCTCTTCTCTCCCTCAATTCTCACCAACCTTTCATCTGAACCTCTTCTACTCAATATATAGATGATGTTGGACCTCTCTAGAACCTTCTGGAATCATCCAAGGAGATGTTGAATTTCTCATATCATCCAAAATACCATCTCATGCCATAATCACCCCAATTCTGGTTTCCCTTGTTGCAGCAGCTTGTTATGATCCCAAAATCTCTCCAAGTGAGATATTAGAGGTGTTACAAGTCCTTGGAAGCTTGTGTATTGATCTCTCATGTGTTTTGCAAATGTTACTTAATATGCAAGCAACTACTTTTCAAAGCAAGTCCACAAATTAGACCTCAAATCAAAATTGTGGCTAAACCAATGTTCTTAGAATGTTTTTTAGAGTCAAAATGATATATTACATGCCTTGGTTTGGATGTGTATATTGAAAATATCAATTTCCAACTTTGGTTTATTTAACTTATACCCTTATTTTAGGTCATTTTTGCAACTTTGAGCTAAAAACATTTCCAACATCTCATGACCTTTTTACTAGCATTAAAACATCATTTTGAACAAGTTTGATGTTGAATATTTTCCCATTTGAAGCTTGGAAATAGGAGTTATGGCCTTATGCTTGAAATGACCTGTAATCTCCAAATGACCAAAATGCCCTTGACTTGTCAAAGCCATAACTTGAGTTCTACAAATCCAATCATGGACTTATAGTATTCTCTAGAAAGCTAAGAGGATAAGGAACAACATTCATGTTGACCAAAAGTCCATAGGAATCATCCTTCTTGGGAAAATGTTTGATGCAAGTTGGGTAACTTTCAAGCCCCCAAATTCACATACTTCAGATGACCTGTAACTTGTCAAAGTCATAACTTGAGTTCCAAAAATCCTATCAAGGACTTCTATCACTCAAATTAAAGCTAAGATCATGCTCTACAACATTCATGTTGGGGGTGAGATGAGATGACAATCACATATTGAGCTAAACTGCCTTGAAGATAGGGGTCAAACTAGGGGATTTTACACTGTCAAGCCTTAGAAACCCTAGCTTGAAACTTCTCAAACTCTTCAATCATGATGAGTTGACCTTGGAATCATCCTTATAACATCTCAATGCCTCAATCCATGATCACATGGCTCTTGAATTAGCTCTCAACCTTCCTCAAATCATCAGTTGACCTAGGGTTGACCCAGTCAAACCCTAGTTGCACCACTCATGGCTGAGTCTTCTTAATCTTGCACAATGACCTATCTAGGCCTCATGAGGGCTTTCAAGACAACTCATAAGCTTTCTCAAGGCTTCAAGTCTAACTTTATGGCTTCAGAATCATCTGAGGACTTCCCACAACTCTCAAGTTAGGAGGCACACACTCTTGGTTTCAACCATTCTCTCTGAGGATCTTTTAACTTCTCTGACAAGGATATCAACCCTTGAGCACCTGAATAACCTTCTTAGCTAGCTTCATAGTCTTGTATAGCCCTTGATTGGTAATCATACCTCTTGATCTCCTGCATACATGTCAATGAAATGCAAATGATAATGCTAATGTGAATGAAATGAAACATAAGCTAGGTAAAGAAAAGTTGGGCAAATTTTGGGGTGCAACACTATGTATAAGGCTCCATATCAGCAGCTACACATCAGACAGATACACAGCACCTCCTGTCATGCATAATCAGCACTCCCCCTAAAAGAGAGCACCCAAGCACATGAAGCATCATCTTATCTTCATGTTCTCACACTGGTAGCACATGCACTTCTGCACCCCTTGGTTTTACAGACCACACCAGAACCAACCCTTATAGGAGAGGTAGTTGCAGGATACACAACTATCTTGTGAGTTCACTCAGATTCATCCTAGAAACTCCTTTAAGATGTCAGGGTGAAGGTCCTTCCATCTGCACAGGATCAGAGCTGATGATGTCTTGATCTTTGTCTTCACCAGACATACTAGGATAGAGGCCTATAAATTTGACTGGATCCATGAACATCCTAAGGACAGAACCAAAAGGAAGGCACTTGTCATGTTCACCATGAGCTAGGAGCAGTAACCCAATGTCACCACGTCTTGTCTGACATTCTATCTTCATAAAATCCCAAACTGTTTGAAATCACAAACAATCTTGGTACCAGCACTCTTGTAGCAACAGATTCTGGATAGAAGTATAACTCTCCTATATCAATGGTAACCAGTGCACACGAATGGAAAACATAAGACGCGTCTTCATGTCTTCTAAAACTCATTCTCTGTTTGACATACATGTTGAACGCATTCATTTACTGCTTGAACCACAAGCAAGTAGTACACCCATCAAATAGAAGCTCTCCCCCTATCTTTGATAATAGATGCTCCAAGATCACCACATTATCTCTCATGACCAACTCTATGCTCATACAGAGAGAAGGCACCAAACTGATCCACCTCTTCCTAGAGTTACTTATAGTAGAAGAGACCACTTCTCCACAAGTATTCTGGCCTTAGGCTGAGTACAAGATAGACACCGCATAATCCAAAACATTCTTACCTCATCATTCTCCCATATGATAAGTTAGAACATTCTTGATTCAACTAGGGACTTTATCACATCAGAATGCATTCAATACCTTCACATCATACTCCAAGACAATCCTTTTACCTTATCATTCTCCCGTATGACAAGATAAAGTACTTCTTAGCCAAGAAGTGAATCACTAGTTCCACAAGAGATCTTCACAAAACAGATGGTTCATATCACAGACACACCGTCCCATGGTTCTTTATGTGCCCATACTAGACTTATTGCTGCCTAGTAATCCAACAAAAGATCTTCATAGAACACATCTACATCAGCTTTGATCAGCTTGATCAACTACATCTCCAAAAGAGGATAATCTTCCATACACACTTTAGGGCTTCTACCACAAGCTCTAATGTACGAACAGAACCAAAATCTCATATGGTCCTCAACCAACTACCCTTCTGCACAAGAGTAATTAGTTCTAAGCATGAACAGATCCAGAACCTTCTTTGGTCTTCAAATAACTACCCTTCTGCACAAGAGTAATTTTCTCCAACCTCAGTACTTAAATAACCAAATGCCACTGTTTGGTTACTCAGCTTTTGGAGAATCTGCTAATCCACCAGACCACTTTGATCTTCAAGTCTCAAATTCTTCTTGCTCCAAAGCAAAGTATCTACTCCTTCACACAGCTTCTGCAAACTGCATGATATGAAGCATTAATTCTATTCATACCTGAGAAGATCACCTTATCTTCAAATGATGTGCCACAACATCACTTGAGGCTTTGAAGTTTCTGCTTGATGTCACAACTTTGGTTAAGACATTCAGCTGGAGAGTTCAGGCTTTCATTCTACCACTTAGAAGATTCTCTTTACTCAATTAGAACAAGAGTATATAGGCTTGATATCCAGTTGGAGTAAACACCCTCAATCCTGCTTTATTGTACCACAACAATTACCTTGAAGTGCATTTGCTTCATGAACTCCTCTTAAGAGAAACCAAACGTGCCAAGGCTTGACTCTTCAATGAGGAAGGGTCACAAGAGAAATCTTTACACAAGGATTCCCGCTTTCCTTAAGTAGAGACTTCTTTAGAGAGTCAGAGATAACTGCCACTTATCCTTGACCTCCAATATGACCAAGGTCATATGCTCCTATGTACTTAGATCAGAAATAAACTGACCCAAGCAGTGCTATTACCAGCACCATCTTCTAAACACATTTCTTGCCAGGAAAGTTTCTAGATGCAGATCATATACTGCTGCACTCCAATAACTGATCAAAAAGAATGTCTTCATCTTCACTCCCATCAGCACTCCATTCTAGCCTTAGTTTCTTGCCAAGAACCTTACTAGAATGAGTACAGATCCAACTATATCTCCTTTGATCTATGGATCAACAGAATTCTGCACAATCTCTGCTGATTGAATGTCTCAACATTTGGTTGAACATCAGACCTTTGATGTTGACCACACACGATAAGGCCCAGATGCTTTGTGCAATGACAGAGATTATTCTTCCTGAAGCCAGACTGGATCATCCACCTGATGAACCAATAGAGCTTTGACAATGTTGATCATTATGGATAATCAATTAAATACTTGTGCATTTCAAAAATAGAGATTGATCATAAATCCATACAACTTGTCAAGAAGGCCAGATGATTACACTTCAGTAATACCAAGAGTATTCTTTAGTATAACTATCTTTAATGTTGAAACAACAAGGTTGCCACCCTTGACTCAACCTCTCTATGCACTATGCCAAAAAAGACCATTAGCAGCACTTTTTTTGGCCTTTAGCAGCGCTTAAAAGCGCTGCCAAAAGTGGCGCTGCTAAAGGTAAAAGCAGCGCTTTTTTATGGAAAAAGCGCTGCTAAAGGCTCCCTTCAGCAACACTTTTAGCAGCGCTTTTATAAGCGCTGCATATTCCCCCCAACCACCCCCCCTTTAGCAGCGCTTTCACAAAGCGCTGTCTTAGACCCTACCTTTAGCAGTGCTTTTACAAAGCGCTGTCATAGCCCCCCCTTTAGCAGCGCTTTTTAGAAGCGTTGTCTTAGACCCCCCCTTCCAAACCTATAGCAGCGCTTTTGTAGCGCTATGTTTGTGACCTTTAGCAGCACTTTTTTGTAAAAGCGCTATCTAATGTCCCAAATTTTAATTTTTTTTTTAAATATTCACCCTGTTTTGTATATTTACCAACAACCTGCTTATATTACACAAAACTGCTTATAATTCATGCCTTTATTTCAACACTTTGGCCTTATATATACAATTCAAAACTTTGGCCTTAAATATATAATTCAAAACTTTGGCCTTATATATACAATTCAAAACTTTGGCCTTGAAGTATACATTGTAACTCATCACTTTGTCTATAATCATTTTAATACACATAAACCTGCTTAAATATGTTACAACAAAATCCGATCCTCAGAATTACAACATCACAAATACATTCAATTTACATATAATTACAATTCTTCCAATCCGATAACTTTATACAATTCTCAACTCAAGAATAAATTGACACCATTCCTCTTTAATTTCTTCCAATCTTGCTTTCGTGTAAGTAGCGCACTTGAATTCATCAAAATACTACATAATGTAACAGAACATGCAAGATTTAATTTTAAAACTAATTACTCAGATGAAGTATCAGATAATTATCAAAATGAATCATATAACTTATATAATGAATTGACCCATACCATGATTGGAATCTCAATTTGACCAGAAAGAATAATTTTCTTCATAAAGCGCAATACAAAATCAGGATAATCATTATCAGTTTTCATCCACTGTGGTGAATCTGCCGGATGTCGATACTTCCCATCTACAATTCTATCATCTGCATGCCAAGTCAGGTGTTTTGCATCTGTTTCACTATGAAACATGCGTCTGAATCTCGGAATTATAGGAAAATACCATAATACTTTTGCTGGTGACAATTTTTTCTTATACCGAGATACACCACATTTAGGACACTCGTTTAATGATGCATATTCATTTCGAAACAAAATGCAATCATTTGGACAAGCATGTATCTTATCATAGCTCATGCCAATAGAGCATAACATTATTTTAGCTTCATAGGTTCGATTGGGAAGAACATTATCCTCCAGAAGCATCTCTTGAAGTAGGGCTAACAACTCTGTGAAACTTTTATCCGACCATCCATTACCCGCCTTTAAATTGTACAACTTTAATACCGCGGACAATCTTGTGAAAATAGTGCAACCTTTATACAACAGTTTCTCTGCATCGCTTACCAACCTCTCAAACATCTTGGGACAATCTTGAAGATCTTCTTCAAGTGCTTCTACAATCTCATCGACTCGATCACAATCATATGTATCCCTGCCATTGTCCTTTGAAGCACATGTCGTATTATTCCGGGGTTCAACATTCTCGTTACTTATCTCACCATGTAATGTCCAACATGTGTAACTTCGATTAATTCCATGTCTCATTAAATGAGATTCTAACTGAACTGCGTCAACTCGACGCCCATAACAGCATCCTAAGCAAGGACATGTGATCCTACTGGGGTCTTTGGCGTGTTCAACAGCAAACTTAACGAACTTCGATACCCCATTTCGTACTCTTTTGACAATCGATTAGCAGACATCCATTTTTTATCCATACTAATTGAGTAATCTACACTAAACTATGAAAGTTAAACAAAACAGAGAATACCTGTAAAGAAATCGCTAACTTCTAAGAATGCTACACAGTAGGATGCTTGGAAATAATCACAACCTTGCTCTTCACAGGTAACCCCTATAACAGACAAAATTAATAACATCATCAGCATTAAATAATTCTTGGAAACGATCAAAATTAACAGACATAAATAATTCATTTACTTTCATCAACAACATCAACATCATTAACATCAACAAAAATATTATCGTTACTTAATTCAAGTTTCCATCAACAAATACCATTAACAAATATATGAAATTAACAAATATACGAAATTAACAAATATATGAAATTATTCGAGTAATTTAATTTTTCAACTAACAGTGGTATAAGAGATTATTTTTATGCCGCAAGCATATAACTTTCAAAGAAAATATTATATAAAAAATACTCTTATTTTTCTTGGGATTATAAAAAAGTATAATAAGTATATCAAAATGAAATGATTTTTTTTTTACAAAATGACATAAAGGAAGAATAATCAAATTTAAAACACATAAATCAACAATATTTAATCCTTTTGGTGTAAAAGAATGCACGACAAATCCACCTAAAATCATTCCATCAAATATGATCTTATTCTTGAAAATAAAATGAAGAATATATGTTTCAAAATTGAAGACAATAAGAACAATGAAAATATGCATTAACTCACAAATGTATTGTTGTGAGTTTTTACAACGATTAATTCTTCTTCTTCTTCACAAATTTAAAACACATAAAATGAAGAATACAAAGATTTTTAATTGACAGTTACTAAAGGATTAGAAAAACACATCCCTCCCATGGTTCATATCCATATATCGATCAATTCCTTTCTAAAAAAGCTCTTGATTCCTTTCTCCAAATCAAAGCTCACTTTCATTATTTTGATTACAAGGAAACCTAAAAGTTCATCTAAAACAAATCACTGTTATCGTTGTATTATTTAATGTAGCTACAGTGGTATAAGAATCACATTCCATTTGCAAGAAATAGAAAGAATCACATTCCATTTGCAAGAATCATATTCTACATCATCAAACTCCAATAATGCATTCAACTATCAGAATAATAAAAATGAAAAATGAAAAACTTCAAATACCTCAAAAATGGTGGAAATGCGCCATTGGTGGAAATGGACGGACGGATGAAAGAGACGACCGTCAAAAATGGACGGACGGTGGTGGAAATGCAGCAACAACGGATGAGAGTTAGGGCAACAGCGGAACGAGGCACGGACGGAAGCACAGACGGAAGGACGGAAGGAAAGTGTCGACGGAGTGAATAGGGTTCGTTTTCGCGTCTGGGAAAGAAGAAGATGAACATTATTATGTTTATGCGCTTTAACTGGGAATTTTAAAATTTATTCTACTTAAACCTATAGCAGCGCTTTTGCATGGCCTTTAGCAGCGCTTTTATAAAGTGTTGCTATAGGTTTGCCTTAGACAGGGCCTTTAGCAGCGCTTTTTAAAAGCGCTTTCTTAGACCCAGGCTATAACAACGCTTTTCTTGAAGGTGCTTTCTTAGATCCCTCTTTTAGCAGCGTTTTTTAAAAGCGCTGTCTTAGGCCCCCCCTTTAGCAGCGCTTTTTTAAAGCGCTGTCTTTGATCCCCCACTTTAGCAGCGCTTTTTTAGAAAGCGCTGTCGTAGGTATGCAATTTTTTTCTTTTTTTTAAGACTCTTTTAGCAGCGCTTTTTCAGAAAGCGTTGTCTTTTAATGCGCTGCTAAAAGTCATTTCTGTTGTAGTGATAACTTCCTCTGCTGATAGATTCCTTGTAAGTCATGAGTGGTGAAAATAAATCACCTCCCACACAACAGAACATCCCAAGCAATAGCTCAAGCACAACTTCCAGCACTCTGCCACAGCCATACATCAACCTGTATATGAGTCAGTCTTCTCCCAAGGGCATCAGAGTTCTTTTATCAGAGAAATATGCAGCGGAACCACCAAAAGAACATGCCCTAAACAAGATGTCTGATCATTCAACAGGTCATAGGAGAGAAGTAGACACTCCTCCTTTGGCAGAACATACAGCAGTTCATAGAAGCTCCTAGATCAGAGGGCACAACAGCAGATACAAGCTTCTCTTTAACTCCATGAGCAGTAGCTCAAACATTCAGCAAGATCAACAACTCAGCTACAACTTCTCCTTGTTCCAAAACACCAGAAAGCATCTCCCAAGATCTCATCCAGAACAGACAGGATGCCCGCTCTGATACCAATTGAAATTCTGGTATACAAATCTCATATGTCTCAAGAACATTGATCTCTGCTCAACAAGGATGAGGACAGATCATGAACAATTTAAATTTCTTTAAATTGTTCCAATGTCATGACCAACGTCATGACGTCTGTTGTGACATCTACAGGCTGACAGATCTATTTATCTAACCATTTAAATTGTGCAGAATTCTAAATGCATAAAGATAAATAACACCAGTAATTGTTTACCCAGTTCGGTGCAACATCACCTACATCTGGGGGCTACCAAGCCAGGAAGAAAATCCACTATTAGGAGAATTAATTTAGAGTTAAACCTCCAGTTTACCCTTCTCAGTTAATCTCTACCCAATGCAATTTTAGCCTAGAGACACTCTAGTATCTGAGTATACCCACTCACTCCCCCTCAATCACAACAGTGATATTAAACAATTACATAATTCAATATGAAGAGACATTTCATACACACCTTGATCTTGCTTCTCAACTTTGATCGAGGAACTCACACACTCTTGCTTCACAGCTTTGAGTGAGACACAACCTAGAATCTACCAAACCAATGTAATCATCAACCAGATAATTACTTGGATTACAAGTATTCCTAAATAGACTTTACACGTGAAGACTAGCCTTCTTCACTTACAAATATGTCAACCACAATGTATCAAAAGATACAAAGGGTGACTTGCACACAAGGGACTCTCAAACCCTAGACCTTTATTTTACACTCTGGTTTTTCTTGATTTGAGTGCTTGCTTTCCTCTTCTTCTGCTCCTGCTTTTATAGTAGTGCAGACTGGGCTTGGGCTGCTCCAAAGTAACAAACATTAGGTTTAACAAAGTAAAACTAATTTCCACTGATCAAGGTGCTGTCAAATTAGGTCATGATACTGCCTAGAATCTCGCCTGAGATAACTAAGAGGCCATAACAGTTTTCCTGAAATTTAGCCTGAGATATATCAGGTATTATAACAGAAAAATACACCCAGTCCGTCTGATGTCATACGATCAATGTCATGACATTCAGTATGACATTCAGCTTTTACTTACTCTTAGCTGACCAGCTTGCCCTGCTGAACACTTATGCAGAATCTTCTTCATGACAGTAGAAACACATGTTTTATAGTTCCCTAAAAAGTATCAAAGATCCTTTTTGTGAACACTCATTAAATCTGCACTTTGTTTCTAACACATCTCTTTGGCCTGTACATACTGATGTTGAATATCCAACAAGACCAAAACACTTCTGTCAAGAGATATAACATAGCAGCCCCTGCTGTACCAGACATGATGTCATACGATCAATGTCATGACATTCAGTATGACATTCATGACAGTAGTTCTGTCATCAACTCCTTTTGCATCCATGACAACAGTTTTGTCATCTGCTCTTATTAGCTCCTGTTGCACCAGATATAATGACATCCTGTTTACAACATATGACAGCAATTCTGTCACCAGCTCCTGCTAGCTCCTACTGCATCAGTAGCAGTGTCATGAGTCATAAGCCCCTGCTATACCACTACTCCTGTTGTTTCTCACACATGATATCAGTTTTGTCATGACAGCAGATGGATGTTGTGATGGATGTCACGATATTCAGCATGACATTCACATTAAAACACTCCACAGCAGTTCTGTCACCACAGCAGATGGAGATATTATAACCTCCTGCTTCACATCAGTGCAGGATCATGTTTTACCAAAATTTAGCCAATCATAGAACCATGGACAATTCTATACCATAGAACCATGAAACTAACACTAAGTAAGTTATGCTTTAGTCCTCCGACATAAAGAACATCTTCAATAGATGTGAAATGTGGTGCTCCAACTTTGCCTATGTCAAAAATATTTCCTTTGTTATTGTCACCATAGGTAACATAACCCTTGGCCTTAAGCTTTAGATTTGAAAATTTATTGAGATCACCGGTCAAATGCTTCGAACATCCACTATCAAGATACCAAAGATTTGAAGTGATTTTCAAGCAAACCTACAAAACAAGTTATTTCTTATTAGGTACCCAAATTGCTTTGGGTCCTTCATAATTAGTGCCTTTCTTAACCCACGCATAATGTTCACTTGCTATACTGAAGTTTCTAACATAACATGCATTAGGTGTATGGCCAATAATACCACAATAAAAACAAGTAGGTACAAAATTACTCTTATATCTAGGAACTAAAGATTCCTTTTCACAACCTTTTTCTTTTTATGATGACAATGCATAACTTTAGGCTTGCTCACTTTCTCTTTAGAAGTTTGGTCACTATCCTTAACAAAGATTGCTTTGCTAGAACTTGGTTTAGAAAACTTTGAATAACCAAGTCCACTTTTATCATTTGAAAATCTTTGTTGACTAAGGACCCCTTCTAAACCAATTTTTCCTTTTTCATGTCTTTCTAAAACTCTTTTAAGTTGAACAATTTGGAAAGAAAGTGATTCACAATTTTTACATACAAGGTTTTATTTTTCTTCACTAGTAACCTTTTACTTTTCATTCTTTTCATCTTTTTTTATAGTATTCACTTTTTCTTCTAGAGATGATATTTGTTTCTTTTGTGAAGATATGGTTTTACACAAAACTTTGCATTCATTTAAGAGTTCATTTATAACCTCTTGAGCATCATTATCATAAAGTGAAAAAGAAGTACTAACCTCATCATTTTCGTTGTCGAAGTGATCAGAAGCCATCAATGCCAAATTTTCACTTTCGTCACTATCTGATTCGGATGATGAACTTATGTCATTGTCTTCCCACACAACATAAGCCTTCTTATTCTTTGTCTCCTTCTTGCATTTAAATCCATTTTTTGCAGTAAGTTTTGGAAAATCCAATTTAATGTGACCTTTCTTACCATATTCTTAGCATGTGACATCTTAATTTGATGTGGAAGTCTCCCTTTAGACTTTTTATCTTGATGTTCATGTTTATCAAGGCGTCCAAGTTCTAACTCGTGTTCTTGAAGCTTTCCAAAAAGTGGTGCGGAAGTCATTCTTGAGAGACTTTTCTTCTCTGATATTGCCGTAACTTTGGGTTGTCAATCTCTTGTTAAAGATCTTAACACCTTCAGATTTAGTTCATCATTGGATAATGTCTTACCTAATGCAATCAAATGATTGGTCAAGTGAACGAATCTTTTCTGGAGACAATAATGGATTCTCTGGGCAGCATACAAAACATTTCATATTTTTGACATAGTGTGTTCAGCTTTGATCTTTTAACCTCGGCGGTTCCTTCATGAGTCTCCACCAAAGTATCCTAGATTTCCTTAGCCGATTTGCATTGTGAAATTCGGAAGAACTCACCCATACTTAAAGCATATTGTAAAACATTGATAGCTTTCTTCTCATTCAGAACTCTCTTCTTATCATCATCGTCCCATGCACTTTGAATCTTTGGAGTACCGACACCGTTTACAACACTAATTGGTACATGAGGGCCAGTTTCAGCAGTTTCCAATATGCCTTCTCCTTGTTCCTCTATATGTGCTTTCATGCGAATTTTCCAGAAGTCAAAATATTCTCCAGACAATAGAGGAGGTTTATTACTGCTACCGCCATCTTTGAAAACCGTGTTCGCGCTAGTGAAAGCCATCTGGATCTTTTAGAATAGGTTACCTATAACTTGCTCTGATGCCAATTGTAAGTAGAGTTGCACCTAAGAGGGGGTGAATTAGGTACTCAAAATATTTTTTCGGTCTTGATGTATATTTCCTGTTTTACTTTCCTAAAAGTTACTAAGTATTGAATGCAGTAAAAGCGGAAAGTAAAGAGACACGGCGATGTATCCTGGTTCCCCTCACTGTACGAGAGTACTTCAGTCTCCTTTCAACACGAAAGAGATTTTTCAATATTGTTAGGTCCTAAGACAAGACTTGTACCTAGTCTTTCTTATACATACTCTAACCAATCAAACACCAAGAACAATCCTCTTGGATTTTTCACTAAGTCCAATGAGAATAATCCTCTCAAAATGGACCTCTTGCTCCAACAATCCTGGACAACAAGGTTAGAACCTTACAAACCTATTTCCAACAATCCTCGAAAAATAAGATGTAATCAAAGAGCAAATAATTTCTGATTTAAGTAAGTTGCGGCAGTCTTTAAATATCAATCTTGCGACTGATCTTCTTCTTGAGATATCAACTCTTACATACCAAATACAAGTGTTCAAGGATAGAGGAATGAAACTATGATAAAATAATGAAATTTGAAGTATAATAGTGTCACTCTTGAAAATGAAGAATTTTTTACACTTGTGAAAATTTGGAAATTGAGTGATGAAAATAAAATTTGAATTTTTGCAAGAAGGTTAATCTCAAAGTCTAAGATTATGAGGTATATAAATGCTCCTAAACACTTTTTCAAAAGAGTGAAATGACCAAGAGTTGCCATGGTTCAAGAAGAAATGAGAAAAGAAAATTCTGCCAACAGATGCGCTTTTTTGGCTCACTGCGCCAGTGGTAATCGGTTACCAGCCTCAACGTTTTAAAATTTTTGAAAGATAACACATGGTAACCGATTACCAGGAAATGATAACCGGTTACTCTGAATAGATTTTTCAAAAATACTTTGAAACAGAGGCAAAAATGCATTGTAATGATTTAAAACATTTTTAATATGATATGCAAGAATGAGAGATGAAGTTGAACACTTGTACAAGCTATATAGAAGCTGAATGTTGTACCTTCATTTGTGTAAAACTTTGTCTTCATTCTTTAACATGTCTTGACATATTGATTTGAAATTGAATCTCTTCAAACTTGATTTCTTTAAGATTCTTTTATCCATCCTTATATGTCGTAGGGTGTGTCATCATCAAAATCGTTTGAGAAGCCATGTCTTCACAAACACCATCACCATCATCATCATCCACAGTATCAGCTACACCAGCCTCCTCTCTATCAAAACATCTAGCCTCAAGGCAACCTGCATGAGCTAGGAACTGCTCCCTATTCATAATAAAATGATCCATGGTAGGCTCATGGTTCTGTAGCAGCATCTGCTGCAAAGAATCATGTATAGAAATAATAGCACGCTGAGTCACCTGCATCTAATCCTAATTGTAGTTGTAGACTTCCCTTTGATTAGGGTCAAAACTGTGGAAGTTAGCTACTATAGATCTTGCACCCTCTCCTGCATCTGCAGCCTCTCTAGCTCTAGCTCCAGCTCTCCTATTTGGCTTGCAAAACCTAGACACATAAGCATTATTTATAGCAATAGTTAAGGTGACATGACGGCGGGATGGTAACTTTGCACGCTCGTGCACACATTAAGCCATGATCAAGCATGGGAAAACCAAGGGGCAATTAGATATGGCCCCTGGTTTTACACCACTCTCTACCACCACCCGCATCTCATCAGCAATGTTGCGTGCCACATCCATCTGAGTATCCAAAAAGATAATATGCATCAGGTGTGCCATCTCAATTGGAACCATAGAGGAATGCGTCATAAGCTTAATGTTATACAACACCAAGAGTAACACAGTTTGTGCCACATGACGTATGCCCTCTCTCTTCTACCTAACCAGAACCCCATATGGGTTCAACTCCACACTCTTTCATTCCCTTAGCAAATCAGAGGTCATCTCAATAATATTCCTATGCAATCGCAAGCCTCGATGGTACACATCCACTTCATTAGCCCCAAGAGTTAAAGGGTTCCCTAACACCTCATTAATGGTATCTCTGTCGAACTTCACATTCCTTTCGTTCACCCTCGTGGTCCATGTGAATATTTCCTCATCATCAGGGAGGGCATTTACATAGAACTCCCTCATAATGTTAACATTAAAACTCTCACATGGATGTATTAAATTATCCCATTTCTTATTTTCAAAAACCGCAGCGGCCGCTCGGAAGGGTCCTTTGGGATGAATGGTGAAAACCTTCTCAACAAAGATGCTCTTCTTCTCAAGGTTAAGATACCTTTCAGCCTTCTTGGGACCTTTAAAATGCATGTTGTCATAAGCTCTTGGTTGTGCTTGATGAGAGGAGCCTCCAGTAGTCTTTTGCTTCTTTGACGCGCTTGTTTTCGGAGGTGCCATCGGCACAACACAAAAAAAAACCAGCACCAGCATAACAACACATTAGACAAGCAAGGAATTAAAGAAAAGGAGTCAACATCTAAGCATAAAATAAAATAGACAACAAATGTTGTTGTCAAGGACGCCTAAGCTCGCACAACGAGTTGTAGACGAGCTCGCACAATGAGCTAAAGGCAAACCTGCGAAAATGTAGTTTTTCTAGGTTTTGCAGCAGGCAACACAACACAATTTCTTCATCCAAATCACATGTTTTCAATAATATATTACAACATCCAAACACCACAAGAAATTTTAACAACACCACAATTGACCTATGAACATGTAATTCAAAGTTATTAAAAGAACATCTTCATAATGCCAAACTTAAACCTAAATAAGAACTTGACATGCAACCATGGCTATTTCATAATCAGTCAATCCATATATCACAACACATACCAACTAAGATTCAAATCCTCACAGTTAATTTCTTCACAAAGTTCACTAAAACTCTAACCACATGTGATTTTCTAAAGTAAGAGAACAATGGCATGGAAATAGCATCAAACCTAGAATTTCCAAAGGTAGAGAGTATGGAAAATGAAAGTAGGAACTTGAAATTCACTTCTTCTCTTGGGTACATTTGAAAGAGACAAAGAGAATGCTTATTTTTGTTTGTGAGTGAGAGTGAGAAAACGTGAGAGTGAAAGGTCAAGTGTGAGAGGGAAAGGTGGGATAACCCAAAAAAAAATATGAAGTACACCAAATGGGCCCACAAGAACAACCCACACTAAAACAAAACAAAAGTGATATGGCCAAACTTATAACATCATGTCAGGATCGCGTAAGCTCACACTGCGAGCTTAAGGCGACCTCGCCCAAGCTCGCACAGCAAGCTGAAGGCGAAGGTGACAGAAATTTCAAAAATTCTGGTTTTTCTCAATTTTTTCACCACAACACTTTCTTATACTAACATAACACTTCTAAAAATGCAATAAAAATGAAGGAGTACTTATAATGTTAGGGTGCCTCCCAACAAACATTTTGTTTAACATTATTTGTACCTCCTCCACTTCCACTTGCATCATCACCCATATCTCTTGGATAGAATTGTCTATTCATAGGCCACTGAAGATTTCTAATGAAATCCTCTTTGGTATGTAATCGATCATAGGGAGAATGTGATTCTGGTATTCACAGTTCTAACATACTTAAGAATCATGTATAGAAAGCAAACATTTATGATATGCATCACTAATATCTCAACTATAAGAGAAATAGGTGCAAAGATTAGGCTCCATCGCATCTAGACTAGAAGATAAAACATCTAAAGTAGTTGAACAAATGCACGTTCTACAGATTTTTCTCCATAAACTAATGGAGGGCAAAACTCTCGTTCACTTTTGAGCTAACGCAATGATGGTAGTGGGCTTTGGAAAATCGACTTCCTATATTCCACATAACCCTTTGATTAATCCCCAAAATACTAGAGAACATTTAAAAAAACAAATGTATTATGGCTGCCAAGTTGGACAGTATTTACATCCAATGGAAGAATATCCATGCCAATCAATCGCGTTTTTAACAGGGCAAAATTTTTGGTCTCAACAAAACTGGCCAGGTGCTTCCAAATGTGGTTGGAAATAAAGGAAATTTTAATAAGCATGTCTGGAACTCAAAAAGACCAAGAATTTCATATGCACGGGTCATTAAGCTCAACTCAATCTCCCATTAGGAAGCAGGTAGGAATGACAATTTGCTGGTGTTTGGCAAGAGGAAGAATAGGAGGGAAGTTTTTAAGGACAAACCCAAGTTCGTTCATTTACAATTTAATATTGAAGAAGATGAGTATGTTAGGTTCACCAAAGCTTTTGTTGGTGAGGTGCTTAAATCTGGATCAACATGCAATGTGCAAGGAGATGTGCTTGAACTCGGGTGTTTCAGCGTCAAAGCTACCCCTTTGGGTGCCAATCTCTGTCTTTTGGAGGAATCTGAGAATTGTTACGTTCAAAATTTGATTGATGAAGAGAGGAACTGGGTGTCCAAATGGTTTTCAGATATTCATCATTGGTCTCTAGGGGACATATACAATGAGAGGTTAATTTGGCTTCGTTGTTATTGGCTGCCATGTCATGCCTGAGGTCATAAGTTGTTTCTCTTTCTATCATATCGTGTTGGTGAGTTCGTTTGTTGCGACAATGAAACAGAGAAGTTAGAGAGGATGGATGTTGCTCGTTTTCAAATTAAAAATAAGTATACTTTAAACCTCAATGAAGTTTTCGATGTTGAAATCAATAACAGAGTGTACAAGGTTAAATTGGTGGAGGATATACATGGTCCTAAAAGAATAGTAGATCATATGGGTGATGGTGTTGGTAATTCTTCTGAGTTATCTGATTTCAATGATGATGGTGGCGCGTGGCCTTCAACAGCAGCAGAGGAAGGAGAGGTAACTGGGAATTCTAACCATAGTACTGATCACATTCCTGAACATAATGTTTACTTATCATGTTGCAAGGATAGGTGAACCACTTGGGAATAACTCCTTCTTGGGTGATGGTACGACTAATGAGGTTTTAGGGGATAAGATCTCTCCGGTATTAGTACAGCAGGTTAAAAAGGTGTTTGTGAGAGGCTATTAAGCGGACAAGAGGGAATTTTTCTGCGGTGCTGTTCTGGAGGCAGGTAATAGGGTTAATAATGGCATATTGCTGACCTGTCAAGAACCTGATGGTCTTTTGGAAAATGCTTTGGTTAATTGCCAAACTGCTGGGATTCTAAAAAATAGTTTGGTCCAACTAGGAAGTCATGACATGGGCATGGGGCCCATTGAGTCTGACCCAATTTCTTGTTCACCATGTGGGCCGATTCCACTTCACATTAGGCCTAAACCAAAGAAAAAAAAATTAATTGATGACATATACAATAATATCAAAATTCCATTTTCCCCATCCTATTATTTGCGGCTTCTACATTCTAACAGTAAAGTTCCTTTGCCAATGATGTCGGTTATCTCCTGTTCTGAGGATAGAGTTTCTGTTCCTGTGGTAGAAGACTCCAACTCAAGGTTTTATGGGGTTCAATTTTATGTTGCGACTCCGTTAATGATTCAAATGTCAATCAAGGCACGTCAAGGTTCCAGAAATGAATCGAAGGTGTTCCTACTAGTATTTGGAAATCTATTAAGGAATTAGGCAATGAAGGAGAGGAAGAGACGAGCTTTTTGAAGGTTTAATCAGGGACATGGAGAATAGGGATATAATTGCGTTTGAAGAGATGAAGGAGGTTGCTACTTATGGAGAAACGAAACATGTGGGAGGAACTCATCAACTTGAAGAGAAATATCCCTAGAGAAGAATGGTTGTTGGGTGGAGATTTCAATGCGATTAAGTCTCCTGAAGAAAGGAATGGTAGGAGATCTTCACGCCTTGTGGAAATGGAGGAGTTTTTCTCTTTTATTGATCTAATGGAGCTTGTTGATCTACCCGTAGTTGGTGACAAAGTTACTTGGTTTAAGGCTAATGGTAGTTGTTATAGTAGGCTCGATAGATTGCTCTTGCCAGACAATCGTATTAATAGGTGGTGTGCGGTGGCTCAAATGGTGGGTGATCAGGATATTTCGGATCATAAACCGATTTGGATTTGTGCTAATCTTATTAATTGGGGGCCTAAACCGTTTAAAGTATTCAATTATTGGTACGAGCACCCGAAATTCCTTAATTTTGTTAACAAAGAATAGTCTTCATTTCAATTTGGTGGGAGTGTTGCAATTGTTCTGTTCAAGAAATTTCAAGCCTTAAGAACAAGATTGAGATGGTGGAACAAAGAGGTCTTTGGATGGGTGGATTTGAAAATCGAGGATGACATTCAAACTCTTAATGAAATCAAAGTTGATATGTTCAAGGAGGATAATCCAATCACAAATGATTTGCTAGTAAATAGGAGCATGGTTTATGATAATATTTGGAACAATTTGTTATTGAAGGAAAGTATTATTAAATAAAAGGTGAGAATTAAATGGGTGAGAGATGGAGATTTGAATACTCGCTTCTTCCATTCTTTGTTGAAAGGTAGAATGAGAAGGAATTTCATTTCAGCTTTGAAGGTGGGAAGCTTAATGTTGGAGGATGTTGTTTCAATTAAGAAGGTTGTTTCTGAGCATTTTCAAAACATGTTCGCAAAGGATATTGGCCAAAAACCTGAGATTGACTTGAATGGTTTTTCTAAACTCACTGAGGCTGAAAGTATGAAGTTGTAGGAAGCCTTTACAGTTGACGAAGTCACCGAGGCAGTGTTTGAATGTGACATGGACAAAATTTTGGGACCGGATGGGTTTAACTTGTTTTTCCTTAAGATCTATTGGGATATTGTTGGTTGTGACGTCTTCAATTTCATACGGGAATTTTGTTATTTAGCTAAGCTTCCAAAGAAAATGCTCTCCTCTTTCATTGCTTTGATCCCAAAGTTGGAGAGTCCGTAAGGATTGAACGATTATCACCCTATCAGCCTTATAGGTAGTGTTTACAAGGTAATTTCAAAGATTTTGGCGGCTCATTTTTGTAGGGTTATTGGTAGGTTGGTATCTTTTTCCCAAATTGTGTTTATCCCCTGATGTCAGCTTTTAGACGGTGTTCTTGTCGCTAATGAGCTATGTGATTTTGCTAAAAGAAACAACAGAAGTTGTATTTTGCTTAAAGTTGACTTTGGGAAGGCGTATGACTATGTTGATTGAAATTTACTTAAGAATATTATGGAGGCTATGGGGTTCGGTTATAAATGGTGGATTGGATCAATGGAGGGGTTTTTTCAAGCTTTATATATGTACTAGTCAATGGTAGTACTACTCAGGACTTCAAGGCATCAAGGGGTCTTAGGAAGGGATACCTTTTGTCCCTTTTTTATTTGCTTTAGTGGCAGAAGGTCTTGTTTTATAGTTGGAAAGGCATCAAGGTTAGGAATATGTGAAGGTTTTAGAGTTAATGACGACGTCATGCACAATTTGTTACAATTTGCTAACGAAACTATCTTTGTTAGAGAAGCATCTTGGTCTAATATTTGGGGTTTGAAGGCAATTCTTTGTGGCTTTGAATTAATTTCTGGGCTACAGATCAATGCTTCCAAAATTTGTTTGTACGGGGTTGGAGTGAAGGACTCATTCATGAAGGCAGCTTGGCGTTTTCTGGTTTGTTATAAGAAAAACTTACCATTCAAATTCCTTAGCCTCACAATTGCAGGAAATCCAAGGCAAGTATCACTTTGGAATCTGGTTATTGCTAGCCTTAAATCTTGTTTGTCATCATGGAAAGGTAGGCTACTTTCAATTGGAGGGAGAGTTACTTTGCCGAAATATGTCTTGTCTAGCCTCCATATCCCTTTCCTTTCCTTTTTCAAAGTGTCGGTGAAGGTCATTAGACAAATTACTTCCATTTAAAGAAGATTTCTTTGGTCGGGATTAGTGGAGAAACATGGTATGGTTTTAATCAGTTAGAATTCTATGTGTAAATCGAAGAATTTAGGCGGTTTAGGAATTAAAGATGTTGGTGCTTTCATTGTTTCTCTTCTGTTTAAATTGATTTGGAGGTTCACTAGGATTAAAATGCTTTGAGGTGGGGTTTCTTATCGGCAAGGTATGGGAATTTGATGAAAAAAGTTTTTTCTCATGTTGATTCCTCCTCTGATCACAATTGTTCAATCTAGTGGCGAGATTTGATGTTGGTAGGGGATTCTGTGGCAGTTGGTAGCTTCTCTAAGTTGTTAACTTGTAAAATAGGCGACGGCTCTGCAGTTCCTGTTTGGTTCACAAATTAGATTGGAAACTCACCTTTGGCTTTGTTACACTATGTTTTTTGACTTAACTATGAATGACAAGTATTCATGAGACTAGCCATAAATTTGCCACGTGGAAGACAAAAATAGAGTCAACGTGACTAATATGACTCAAGGTCGGGGGTCACCTATAGTGATTCTGGTTGAAAGTGGTGTTGTCGAAAATCCTAATGAAAAGCATAGGGACTTAGTGAATTAGGTACCATGCTACGGTAGCACTTAGTGAAATGGAATACCAGGTCATATTGGCTAAGTGTAGAGTTCACTACGATGGTGGGAAACATGTCGAAGCATGTTACTTTAATATATTGACGATGGAGGTTTTGACAAGGATTATTAGTTCTTGGTGCCAACAGAGCAGTTGAAAGATTCAAAAGAAGGAGCGAGGCAGGAACTATTGCATATGCGTCGACGATTACTCAAAATGTGGGCACGTCAAGGGAAAAAACCGCTACATGATCTGAAGACGTGTCATCGTGGGATAGTTTTTAGTTTTGTACAGTTATTTTAAACTTGCATATATAGAAACTTAGGTTTATTTTGTAAGGGGTCTGCAAGTTGTACACATTTCTGCTACATTTAAAGCACCAACACTGTGAGAAACGAGTGAGGAAAATGTACGTATGCGTTCCATCAATTTAATGCATTCTAGCATTTTTATCTTAAAACATCATATTTTTATGCATTTCAACCCTTTTTTACTTTCGACTGCCTTCACGTTTCCCGCACTCTATTTTCGACTGCCTTTATCTTTTCAGAAAACTTTACTTATCTGCACTTTACTTTAAAAGTCTTTTAACTTTCAGCCATTTATCTTACTGCACTTTATCTTTCTACGCAAGCGCTTTACTTCGTTTTACCTTGCATTTTGTTCGCATTTGCCTTGCATTTCAGTCACGTTTATTTATCACGACATCGTTTCCAAAGTTTGCATTGACTTCGACGAACACCCCTATTTTTGATCAAAAACAAAAGACAAAAATGTTCGGGAGATTTTCGAGTTTGATCCCTCAAGTATTAATATAAACTCACATTTGTTCTGTGAATTTTCACCGCAAACAAATTGGCACGCCCAGTGGGACTATTTTGTGTACCTGTCTTTTACTTTGTTATTTTGTCAAAAGAAAACTAGTGTTTTCTATGTGTGTTTTATCTACTTTTCCTATTTCTGTACGAGAGTGCATGAGATTTAGGTGTGATAAAATGACCAAGAGAGAAGTGAGGAAATTGGTTGTTCCTAGAAATAAACAGCCTTCAAACAACATTGGAACAAGAACAAGGACAATTTTTGCGATAGTAACTGAACATATTCCTTCAACTACTAGTACCACGGTGATGTCGTTGATAACGACGACATCGACAACTTCGCATGAAGGAACAATTGTTGCACCAATACCCCAGAGTCACCCAGTGACTCCCAGAACCTCTATGGCGACAATCTTTAGGCCTTTCGCCATAAATTTCACGATGCCCATGTGAGGGCGTAAACAACCATTTGGGATGCCAACGACAATTATGAAAAACTTGAAGAATAACCCCCTCGATGTTTGGGTATAATACCGCAAGTATGTTTTCGCCCATTATCGGGTCTAGATCAGCCATTCATGGGCGAAATGTGCCACCCCACATGGGGACATGTTTTGGTTCCTAAATTATGTCGGCCTTGACAACAAGTTTTATAATGGCAATGAGGCAGTAGATGGACGGGAGTAACCATGACATGATAAATACTCTAATGCACCAGATAGGTACAATATTTAACCCGTTGATTCAAAATATGAATCAAAGTTACCAGCAATCAACGACTCAAATGACACTAATAATTGATTTTTTGGTGCTCCCCCAGTTCAATTTCGACCAGGTACAACACCCTAGGTTGATAGACAGACTCAACATGAGGGAGTAGTCTTAGAGAAGATTGTGAACCAGGGGCAACAAGTGATTCCACAACACGTCAAGCAAGAAGTACCTAGTGAATACGGTAATTCACCTGTCGTGATGGTCAATCAACACCAGGATTCCGACCAGGTTGTTCATCAGGTTCGACAAGGAAATTTTTTAAGAGAAGATAACTTGACAACCATTGTCGAAAGGATAATGATGCAAAATGGGGTTAACATGGGCCTGCAAAGGCCAAACTATACATCCCCTTTGTCAGAATATGTGTTGCAAACAGAATTAATAAGGGGATGGAAAGTCCCCAAGTTTACAAAATTCACTCGCGACACCAACGAGTCAATTGTTGAACACATAGCTCGTTACCTAACTATAGCAGGCGACATTGCGAATAATGAGAATTTGAGAATGAAATATTTTCCTAGTTCTCTGATGAAGAATGCGTTCACATGGTTCACTATCACATCTCCTCATTTATTCCATACTTGGATGCACTTAAAGAGATTGCTCCATGAACATTTTTATATGGGGAAATCCAAGATTAGTCTGAAGGAGTTGTCGAGTGTCAAGCGAAAATTCGCTGAATCAATTGATGATTACTTGAACAGATTCAGATTATTAAAAACAAGGTGTTTTACCCAGGTTTCTAAACATGAGCTTGTCGAATTGGTTGTTGGTGGGCTCGAATATTCCATTAGGAAGAAGATAGATACTCAATACCTGAGAGATATGGCCTAGTTAGCAGATGGAGTTAGGCAAGTCGAGAGATTGAAGGTCGAGAAGGCCAAGACTAGTAAGGGTAATAAAGAGTGTCTGGCTTATGTCGACTTGCAAGACCACGACATAACATCTGAGGTCGAATATGAACATGTCGAGGAGTATGAGGTTGACATGGTTGAGCTAAAGCCAGGTCCTTCATATGTGTGTAAGTTACTCACGTCTGCAAATGGGAAGAATCCTCCAGAACCTAAAGAAAATGATAGATTTCCTAAGAAAATGTATACTTTCGACATAACCAAATGCGATGAGACTTTCGACTTTTGGTTGCAGTTGGCCAAGTACTCGTACCTCCTGGTGCAAAAGTACCACCATTGGAACAAAGAAAAAAACGAGGGTTTTGTAAGTATCACAACTTCTTATGACATAAAACCTCACAATGTTTTCTTTCAAGGATCTTGTGCAGAATGCTCTAAATGAAGGCAGACTCAAGTTTAAAAGAAAGGCTCCAATGAAAATTGATGATGATCCCTTACAGATTGGAGATACCAACTACGTAGAGCCTACTGTGGTCAATATGGTCGAAATCTTCGAGGATTTTGACATGAAAGAATTTTAAACTAAAAACCAGATCGAAGGCGTGTTCCCAAAAGTCGATGAAAATATTTTTAACTTTATTTACAAGTGTCAAGCTGATGACTCTGAAGTGATGTTGTGCCATAGATGCGGTGCTTTGTTTGACAAAAAAGCTACCAAGCAAGTTGAAGATGCTCAAAAGGCCAAATATAATGAGAGGGTCTGACCTCAGTACCACTTTAGCAAGGGAGGGGCACCCTAGAGGAAGGATTAAGCAATTGGAACAGAGAGGGAAAAACCAAACACCTATAAGCCTTCAGTCGACACCCCCCATGGGAAGTGGTCGCATCATGCTGTAAGAGAATGTAAGGGTCCTCTATGACATACAAGGAAAACTTTCGGATTTCTGAAAGATGTTCCTATGGGCCTAGCGCAAACTATAGGGGGAAGAATCCCATGACTAGGATCTAATGGCGTAGGTTTCATAGGAAAAGAAGGAAGAAAGGGATGTTGATGGGTCAAGTAATACCAGGCCACAACAAAAGCCTGAGGATGGTCAGGCAAATAAACCAGTTGGAAGGAAATTGTTTCCCTCCAGAAAGATCAGTAATGAAGAGCAAGTAAAAGAAGACGAGCTGGTAATAGATAATTTTGATTTTGAGTTAGAAGGCGACTATGATGTCCTATGTAATTTGTTCTATATATTGCCTTATGAGTACGACCACGTGACTGAGGTCACTGAAGAGGAAGACTATGAGGAAGTAAAACTAACAAAACACAAGCTAGTATGCTACTTTGTTATGAACAACAGGTGCATCGAAGAGAAAAATGCTTTCTTTGAGTGACCCCACGAAGGGATGAAGAGCCACCTGAAGCCTTTGTTCATAAGAGCTAAGGTCGAAGAGACTACCGTTAATAAGATACTAGTCGACAGTAGAGGTGTTGTGAACCTAATGCCATATTTCATGTTGGCTAAGTTAGGTATGTACAACACCGACCTTAAGCCCCACAATATGGTCCTTTTAAATTATGAAGGAAATATTGGCCAAACCATGGGGGTTGCTCAGGTGAATGTGACAATTGGGTCTATTACTCGGCCTACCATGTTCATGGTGATAGCCACAAGGGCTAGCTACAAATTGTTGTTGGGAAGAGAATGGATACATGACATATGGGCAGTCCCTACACCAGAGGATAACTATCTGGTGCGGAGATGGGATTGTCGAAAACATCAAAGCAGACCAAGGCAACTACATGGCTGAAGTTAACCATGTAGACAAAAGGAAGTTCGAAAAAAATTTGGCGAAGATAGCGCCATGCATACCAGCTAAAACTGGATATGAGCCTCTAGAGGAGGCATTTTTCTCCTTGAAGCTTCACCCCACTGACAGGTTTACCTGGGGAGGAGTGGTCATGGGGGAGGAAGTTTAGTATGCAAATGGAGTCCGGCTAACAAGCTAGGGAGACAAATTCGATGATGATAACTGAGTTCGAAGCGTTAGCTCGAATCACTACCTATGTGGCTGAGAACAGACTACAAGCGACATTAGAATTCGAGGTACCACACATGTCTGCTGAAGCCAACGATATAGAAGTGTTTGACGTAGGCGATATAATCAATGTTAAATCACATTCTATTGAAGAATTGCAGCCAGTAGGATCAGAGAGGGATGGTTTGAAGACCGGAGGCTTGATTGTATCTATGATGACGAGCCTTTAGGTTTTGAGAAGGACCCATTGGCATCCATAAACAAGATGCAGCCACAGGATCCACTAGAAGAAATATACTTGGGAGATGGATCGACCAAAAGGCTAACCTATATAAGCGCTAACATCGATCCAAGCCTGAGAGAAAAGGTAATAGAATTACTTAAAGAGTTCAAATAATGTTTTGCTTGGGATTATAACAAAATTCCAGGTTTAAGCAGAGAATTGATGGAGCTGAAGCTACCAATAAAGGCTAGCAAGAAGCCAGTCAAGCAGACGCCGACCGCGATTTTCTCCAGAGGTAATGTCCCAATTTAAGGAGGAAATTGAAAGACTTCTATGAAGCAGGTTCATAAGAACCGCCAGGTATGTCAAATGGCTCACTAATATCGTTCATGTTATTAAGAAAAACGGAACATTGAGGGTCTGCATAGATTTTAGGGATTTAAATGTTGCGATCTCTAAGGACGAATACCCAATGCATTTCGCTGAGATGTTGGTTGACTCAGCTGCGGGTTTTGAATACCTTAGTATGTTAGACAATTATTCTGGATATAACCAAATTTTTATTACAGATGAGGATGTGCCGAAAATGACATTTTGATGCCCTGTAGCTTTAGGCACCTACGAGTGGGTAGTAATTCCATTTGTCTTGAAGAAAGATGGGTCAACTTACTAAAAGGTGATGAACTCTATCCTTCATGATTATATTGAAACGTTCATGCAGATATACATTGACGATATCATTATTAAATCTGTGTCGGGCTATGGTCATCTCGACCATCATAGAATATCGTTTGAAAGAATGAGAAAATATGGTATGAAAATGAACCCCCTTAAATGTGCTTTTTATGTGCAGGCATGAGACTTCCTTGGCTCTGTGGTCCTCAAGAAGAGGATCAAGATAAATAATAACAAAACCAAGGCCATCAAAGAGGCAGAGCCACCGTCAACAAAGAAGGAGTTATAATCTCTTTTGTGAAAGATCAACTTTCTAAGAAGGTTCATATCGAACCTCAATGGCAGTGTTCAGACATTTTCACTGTTGCTCCGCCTGAAAAAGGAAGAGTTCATGTGGAGATCTGAGCACCAGAAGGTGTTCAATGAGATCAAGGGATATCTAGAAAATCCTCTTATCTTGTTTCTACCTATTAGGAATAAAAGTACGAAGAGGTGCATTTCTGTCTCATACTTGACTATAGGGAGCACGTTAGCCCAAGAGGACAATAATGGTGTTGGAAGAGCCATATACTACATCAGTTTATCCTTGAATGACGCATAAACTAAATATAGTCCAGTCGAAAAGATGTGCCTATGTTTTTACTTCTCTTGTATGAAGTTAAAGAAATATATACAACCAATTGACATTTACGTATCTTCTCATTTTGACATTATTAAACATATGTTGTCTAAACCAATTTTGCATAGTTGAATTGGAAAGTGGGCACTAGCTTTAACTGAATATTCCCTTACATATGTGCCTTTAGAGGCCATGAAGGGGCAAGTAGTCACATACTTCATCGTAGACCACACAGTGGTCGAAACATCTTTAAATCATTTGGAGACAGAGCCTTGGAAGTTATACTTCGACAGTTTTAGCCATAAAAATGGCACTGGTATTGAGATATTAATTATTTCACTAAACAAAGTGCCAACGAGGTTCAAATTTAAGATCGAAGGCATCTTCTCCAATAAGGAGGTTGAATATGAAGCCTTAATAGTTGTCCTTTAAGTCTTATTAGATTTAGGGCAAAGCAAGTGAGATCAGAGGAGACTTTGAACTAGTCGCGAAATAAATCACAAAAGAGTACAGATGTATCAAGGAAAACTTGATCATGTATTTCGTGATAGTAAACTGACTAATAAAATGTTTTGACTTCGTGGATATTCAGCATATTCCCAAGCTTGAAAAAATGAAGACAATGAATTAGCGCAGATTGCTTCAGGGTATAAGGTGCCAAAAGATAAGTTGGAGAACTTGATCGAAGTGAGAGGAAGAGTACAAGCAATAAGGCTCTCTCCATCAGATCTAGCATTGACGAAGTTGGGATTGGTGGATGCAGAAAACTTTGAGATCTCCACTGTCGAAGATTTACATAGAAATGACTGAAGGAAACCCATAATTAATTACTTGAAGAACCACGTCATGTCAACATATCGAAAGATAAGGTACAGAGTGTTGAGTTACGTAATCAGAGCATTGACAAAGTTGATTACTGAACTAGTTCTGTAAAGACGGGTTAGACAGGAACTGACTACCAGACGAGAGCTGGGCTTACCAAATGGTTGGTCAGGGACCAAAAAGTGGTTGGTCGGGAACCAGGTGTTGTAAAGAGCGCCGATAAAAGGCAGACTTACAACAAAGAGACGATCGTGAACCGAAAAGGGTTGGCAAGAAGTAGAATCAATGGACCTACGACCTAAAGACAAGATGACTCCTCTAGGGAAATGAGAAATCATAGACAAATAAACCTGCAGGGGAAAACAAGATAATTCCTCCGGAAGGAAACAAGAGTAACTTTAATGAGTCTGTTGGTTGGGGAAAAAGTTAAACGTTTTCTCCTAGATTACATCACTTTCTGTTGGGGATAGGTCGGGAAAAGAGGGTATCAAACTTGTCTTATGCTTCGAATGCATGTTTAAATTTTCTTTCTATGGCGTAATGCTCCAAATGAGATAGAAATACTAGACGTTTGAGGATGCAATGCAATGCTGCTTATGTATGCAAAATGCTGATGCAGGCTCGGACTACTGGGGATATGAGGATATGTGATCCAAGGATTACAATTGTGCCAAATACGGTTGGGTTTTAGATGTAAAGTACCAAGTGATGGTTTAAAAGTGTATACTACTAGGCAATAACCAGTGGCAAAAGGTTAAGTAGTCGAACGAGAACTAAATTCTCGTTTTTGTATCAAACATGAACTGATTTTGTGGTTTTCTAGACGAGAGCTGGACTTTGAAATGATGTTTACCAGATGAGAACCAGTGTTAAAGACATGCCAAAGATATGGTCACCATACGAGAAATAGTTTAAAAATGATTTTCTAGACGGGAATTGGTTTAAAAGTTGTCTACTAGACGAGAACTAGTATCATGATGTTTGTCAGACGGGAACTGGTAGTGAAAAGAAAATCGACCACCAGACGAGAATTGGAGTTTAAATAGTAGGCTAAAGAACAGTGATCGGACGGGTACTGGTTTTTGAAAGTTGTTGGTGCGGACTAGGCGAGAACTGGGTTTGAATGCCATCTACCAGACAAGAACTAGTATTTTGTGAAGGTTTGTCAGACGGGAACTGGACTTTGGATGAACAGTTGGCCAGACGAGAACTGGACTCTGAAATGGTTTTCCATATGGGAGCTGGACTTTGGATTATTGAGTGATATTGGGTTACAAGATCCTCTGATGTCATATCCAAGTTGTGGTATGTAGCCCAATGATATAATGCAATGCTTTATGCTTGGGAATGAAGCATGAGGATGATTTATTCAATGATTATGCAGGTTTCCAAAAAATGGAAGGAAGGTCTCTATAACAAGGCTTCTTGTTCGAAGGCAAAAAGGTACTTTATGGGGTAATAACATAATTCCCCAACACTCGTCTTGAACTTAACATTTGCTGACGAAATAGAAATGGCTTACGTAGCTTGAAAGCACAGAGAGGTCCTACTCGTATATAGCGTATTTTCCCCCAGTCTATCATGCCTTTGCATAATTTTCCCTGAAAATAAGTTTGGGAAATAGCTTCCCTAAAAGATTTACCTCAATACTCTAAACTTTGACACAAGCTGCCCTCGATTATCCAATTCTTAGAATGGCTGAATTAGCTGCACTCTCGAGGACAATTGATCTTAGTGAGCTCTTAAAGTGACCTGCCCCAGTATGAGCGTGAAAGCAAATTAACTCATTCTGAATGGGCGTTGGAAGGACTCACCCTTAGTCAACATAACCTCTGGATGGCCTACCCCTGCTTGGTAGAGTCTTGAGATGATTCTCCTATGACCACTGGCTCTTGGTTGTTTTTCCCCATAATCATCTGATGCTTTGGGGACTAACTGATTCCATACTCACTGGATGTCAATGCCCCAGATCCAAAGGACTATAAGGTACACTTGATTCTGATCCAGACTACTGAATGAACAAGTTCTCTTTGACTATTCCTCATTGGAATTTCCTTTATGCCAAGCACTAACCTGCAATTAAAAATTGGTCATATGTAAATGGTAATCTTAATGTGATACTCATGCAGATTCTGAAAAATCAATCATTATTAGAATGATGTGATACTGTGTGACGAATAGATCATTAGTCCAACGCAATACTAATTTACCTAGTGAAAGCAAGAAGAAGATTATCAAATCTTTAGGAGTCAATTTACACAACCTTACTGTAGTTTGCTTTCAGAATAGACCCTGCTTCAATTAGGACTTTTAAGGGTTGTAACATGCTCTGGCTCACGGTTATTGAAACAAAGGATGAAAGGCTCAAAGTTTGACTATTACCCACCCCTTCTTCGTGATGATCTCCAGTCTTACGTTCAGCTAACGTGTCACAAGCGCTCACCTTTCAAAAAGTTTATTGAGTGATGGTTAAGGAACCCACAAGGTTTTCGAAGTCACAGTCACCCCTCTTGTCTTTGGTGTTTGGTAGTCACCCGACTTATTCTTGCTCGAGGATTTTTATTTTGTAATCCTTTTTGCATTTATCTTTCCTTTTTTTTCCCTAATTTTTTCCTGGACTGATTCCTTTGAATTTTTTTTCGATTTTGAAGTCTAGCGGGATGCCCTAACTTTTGCCTAAGTCACTCATTTTCGAGTTTTCGACTTAGCGGGCCTTTTTTTTGTTTCTTTTTCTTTCGAGCAAAACATGTGACACTGATTGTCTTGATTTCTCCGAAAGGGTTATGACTACCTCATTTCTCACAATGAGGGATAACCGTCGTGGTTTCACATTCTCTTGACCTCCTGACGCATGAGGAATGCAAAGGTGATTGGTCCTTAAATGAATACTCCTTTTGAAATTTGAACGCCCGGTCAAATTAACTAATGACTACCCTGACCTAACTTAAGATGTGAGGGTTTTTTATACGAAAAGAAACTCCTACTTCCAGGCTCAAAGGGGTTAACGAGGGTCTATCTCTCTTATATCTCTAGTGTTTATGGGATTTGAAATAATGCTTGTACATCATCAATAGGATTTTATCTGAAAGTAAACTAGCAACAATTGTGGGTATTTCATTTTTGTCATCCTCCCTCCAGTCTTTGCTAAAACAATAGTTTGATAAAGAAAGTAGACAAGAGGTGTATGTGTCTGTGCTTTGCAATAAATGAGAAAAATGAGCGAATAAGACATGATTAATTCAAAAAATGAACGATCACTTCATTAATATTACCATTCAAAACAATAATATTAAAAACAAGTAGCACTTAACATGAAAGAAAATACAATGTGAATGATAAAAATGATCCAATGATTGCCAACTCGGAGGATGTCTTCTTATTTGAACCACTGGCTTAAGGAGATGACCCTTGAAGTCTTCGAACTCAAATAGATGAGAGATTGATGTGCACAACCAAATTTCCTTCTGGAAAGGATATGCACCCTTTATTAATTAACTGTTGCACTTTGGCTTAGAAGGATTTGCAATCTTCAGTTGAGTGCCCCATGGATCCTCCAGGATACCCAAATTGCATATTAGGATCGTACCGAGGAGGGTATGGCTCTGGCAACGACTTGAGAGTCTTGGGCTCCACTAATGAGTTTTGAATCAGATGTGGCAGAATTTGATTGTACGAGATAGGAACCAGATGAAGAGGAGCATTCCTTCTTTCCAAGTTGTTGTGAGGCCTATGTTGGCTCCGAGGCCGATAATTCTGTTGCTGATGAGCATAGGGTTGTTGTTACTGAACCGACTGTTGAGCAGCAATATTGGTTTCTCCTTCCTTCCTCTTGGTGAACTCAACATAAGGTTTCTTTGCATCTTCATAAGAACCAGGAGCAGCTTCAATCTTTCCCATTTTGATACCGCTTTCGACTCTCTCTCCTACCATCACAAGATCTGAAAACCTCGCTGATGCACACCCAACCAACTTCTCAAAATAAGGCCCCTAAAGTGTACCCATAAACATATCGATGAGCTCTCTCTCCATCATCAGGGGTTGAACTCTGGCTGCTAATTCGCGCCATCTTTGAGCATATTCCTTGAAACTTTCTTTCCCCTTCTGAACCATATTCTGTAATTGTGTTCTGTTAGACGCCATGTCACTGTTGTACTGATAATGCTTGACAAAAGCTTCAGAAAGATCTTTCTAAGTTTTGATATAATTCCTTTCTAACCCCATATACCATTCCAAAGACGCCCCAGCTAGGCTATCTTGGAAGCACTGCATGAGCAGCTTCTCGTCCTCGGAGTAGGCAAGCATCTTCCAACAGTAGGACCGGATGTGAGTTTTGGGACAACTTGTTCCCCTATACTTGTCAAAGTCTAGGACTTTAAATTTGGGTGGGATCCTCACATCTGGGACCAAACCAAGATCAATCACATCGAGACCAAAATCATTCTGGTTCTCATAAGCACGCATTCTCTTATTAATCATCTTGAGTTTCTTATCCGCTTTAGATGGGAGACTGTTAGATGCCCAATTGTGCTTATTTGAGCTATCAAATGTGGGCATCTTTCGCTCCTTTTTGTCTAGTTTCTGTTCAATATCGCCTTGCTTTTGTTGATATGCAACATTATGTGAAATGCTCTTGGTCCTTTTAATTTGTGTGTTATTGTGCAGTATTTGAGCATGAAAGAGTAGAATTTGAAGACACAAGAAAGTTGACAAAGGAATCAAGAAAGAACAAGAGCAAAAGCATGTTCTCTATGCGAACATCTGGCGAGTGTTGCAGCGAGCTGTTCGCTAGGCGAGTTCGTAGCGAGCTGCTAGCGAACACTCCCAGACTTGAGCAGAATCAAATTGGCATCATTCGCTGGCAGTGAGGAAGGTGGCGAAGAACTCGCTAGGCGAGCACCTAGCGAGCAAGTAGCGAAGCATTCCAAAATCTTTTCCTCAGTCCTCGCTAGCATGTTTGCTAGGCGAGACTATAGCGAATGTTCACTATGAGCTCGCTAAGCGAACAAGGTCGCGAGCGTGACAGGACATCAACTTTTTCTATAAGTAGCAATGTGTACTTTTTGAGACCATACCATATTTTTACTAGTTCTGCTCCAAAAGAGATTTGTGTGACCTAGAAACAAAATATCTCTCATTTCTTAACATTATTCTACAAAAAGAAGGTGGATTCTCATCCAAGTTGGATTCTTCGACTCAGATGTTCATCAACCTTCTTCAGAAACTTCTTTTGCAAGCTACCATAAAAATGAGTAGCTAAGTTCTTCATTTTGTCAAGGTTAGATGTAGGTGATCATTAAGCTTTGTATGTATATGGATGATCTTCATTTGTAAACTCTTTGATGATGAATATATGGTGAAAACCTTGCTTTATTTATAACTCTTTGTGTTGGTTTATGATTGAAAGATATTTTCCAACTCTTGACCTAGGTTTTCATCCATCTATTTTCTTAAGCTAGAAATAGTTTTGAATGTGGTTGTTCATGAAAATGTTAAACCTAAATGTTGTCATTTTGATAGATTGTAAGAGAAATCAACAATGGATCAAAATGGGAAAAATCACAATGTGAGTTAGAAATAATCACATTGGGAGGATGTTGTGAATGTGTTTATCATCTAAAGGAGTTTATGCGAATGGTGGCAATATCTCAAATTCCATGTGGATACGATAACAAAAACCTGACACTTTACCACTGTCTTAACAAAATGGCGTCGTTGCCGGGGATTTTGAATTGATATTGCGAGCATCGCAATAGTTGTTAAATTTTTAACTCTTGAATTTTTTTACTTGTGCTTGTTAATTTGTTTGGTTTAGTGTGCAGCTTTCGTTTTATGCTAGGGCAGATTCCTGAGGACCAAATTCTTTTTGATCCCGAGATCGAAAGAACCGCAAGGAGAATGAATAGCAGAACAAGACAGAGGAGGCAACAGGCTAGACAACGACAAGAACAAGGAGAAGGTTCTTCTACAACACCACCACCATCTTTCATACCTATCATGGATCCACCACCACCACCGCCCTTTTCCACATCATGGTAATATATTAACCTCTTGATGATGTGAATACTTGATATGTATAAGATCAATCCAAAACCTTGACTGATCAGTCCACAAGATTCTTGATTTTAATAGTGTGAAACCTTAATTCATCTGCATCTTGACAAAGACTAACTTGAAAGAGGTTAGGGTTAGATAACATATGCTTGATGCACCTAGAATGATAATGGAATTTAGGGGTCAAAATTTGGGGTTTGACAGCCCTAATTCTGACTTCTTTCTTCTCATCCTCGGTACCCAAATTGACGACTTCAATATCCTCTTGATGAGACAAAATGGTCATTTCCTCCTGCTTCAAAAGTCTGGCTAATTCCTCATGTAGGTCACTGTTTTCGTTAGTCCATTCTTCAGCTTGATAAATAGGGTTATCAAAGTCATACTGAGCTATAGCCGAATCAGAATTGATGGTATCTGAGACAAAAGACCTGCATGAGTGATGTTTTATGTTCATTATGAAATGCAATAAACAAACACAAACACATTGCCACTTTTCTGTTAAAAAAAATGTAAAAACAAAAAGGAAAAACAAGGATCAAAATATTTGAATGCAAAAACAAGTCCTTTATTTATGATGATGTTGAAAATAACAAAGGGGCCCTACAGAATGAGTCACTACGTCTTGGGCAGAATGTAGAACTGGACATAATAAAAAACAAATGAAAAATACTCTTCGGTGGTAACTTGAATGATTTCCTCGGTGGTCCAATTGCACATCTTTTGGCCAGGAATACAAGGACGGATCCAAGCATCCATGTCGTTGTCGTTATCCCCTTCACCGTCCCCTATAACATGAATTTTGTCAAAGATGACTCCACCACTGGTGAATCTGACAGGTCCCTTGTATCTTGGAGGGTCTTGAGAAGGGTTGGAGGGCTTGTACCCTAGACCGAATTTATCTTGTTTGATAGGAACATCAAGCACTTGGCCTCACCTCTGGGAAGTTTCAAACTCAACAATATCACGAGCTTCTTTAAAATACGATATTGAAACCTTTGGGCCTTTGAATTTGACAAGAGGGTTCTCCTGAATTTGTACAGCTTCGAAGGCTTGATAGAGCGTTTCATGGATATCCCCATCCACCTCTACATACTTGAAAGTTGATAGCTGACTAACCATTATACCTTCTTCCCCACATACAATAACAACCTTTACTTCTATCATGTATTTCAGCTTTTGATGCAAAGTTTACGTAACTGCTCCCGCAACATGTATCCATGGTCGGCCAAGCAAGCAACTATACGCCGTTTGGATATCCATTATATAGAAATTTGCATAAAAAACTTTAGGTCCCACTTGAATTGGCATAATAATCTCTCTAAACACAGACCTTTTTAAGCCATCAAATGCTCTTACTACCAAATCACTTGGTGTACAAATCAACCCCTGGGTGTCCAACTTCATTAACACCTTCTTTGGTAACACGTTGAGTGACGATCCTGTGTCAACTAGGACATGTGACAATAATGATCCTCTGCACTCCATGGAAATATGCAAAGCATGGTTGTGATTTCTCCTAGCAGGAGTTAAATCCAGGTCAGTAAAGCCTAAACCATTGCCAAAATTGACGTGCGCCACTACCGCTTCCAATTGGTTAACTGAAACTTCTTGCGGTACATACGCTGAATTCAAAATCCTCAATAAGGCATTACAGTGCGCCTTCAATCATAGCAACAAAGATAGAATAAATATTTTGGATGGAGTTTGATTCAAGTGATCCACAATCTTCTAGTCATTCTTAAGAATTAGCCTCATAAACTCCTTAGCGTCTTTAGAAAAAGAATCACTACTAGCATGTTGTTGCACATCCTCTTCAACCACTGCTTTCCCTTTTTCCTTATCAGTCTTGTCAACATTAGCATCATGAGGAGAAAATAACCTTCCGCTACGAGTGATCCCTCCTGCACCAACTATGTTTTCCACTGTAGAACCACCATATGACGAACTGGTCAGCTCTTGCTTCTTCCCATTATAGAACACTTCTGCCCCATAGTTCCATGGGATGGCTTTGGTGCTCTCATGCGAAACATGTCCGGGTGTAGTAATGATTATCGGTGTTGGCCTAGCGGGTGCTGAAATATTTATGGTCCAATAAGGAATCGAAATCGTGTTGATATCTCTTCCATCATTACTAACCCCATCATCAACATCTTCCTTAACAACTCTATCAAACTGTAAACAACCATCATTAATCATCTTCTGGATATCTTTCTTCAAAAGAATACAACCCTCGGGTTGCAATGCACACTCTGAACAATCAGAAAAACATCCTGGGAATACTCCCCCCTTCAACAACCTATTCTTCGTAAAACTTAAAGGTGTCTTCAATTCCTTAACATCAATTATCAGACTTTATCTCTCCCCACCAACTACAACATTTGTTCTCACCACGTCATGATTTGGCATTGGATTCTGGTTCACATTGGGACCCTCGTTGGTAAAATTGATGGCCTTTGAATAAATAAAATTTTGAACCTTGTGCTTGAATTCCTTGCAATTACCAATGTGATGGCCAGGAGCGCCTGAATGGAACTCACATCTTGCATTAGTGTCATAACCAGGAGGAGGTGCACCGATGAGAGGTGTCAGAGTCCTCTTCTAAGTGAGCTGCAATTGAAGCAAATGTTGTAGTAGTTGAGAGTACGACATGGGTGGGGTCTCAAATTGTCTGTTAGCCATTCTTGTTCTATCTTGGTAACGACAGGGAGCATTAACTTATTGTTGTGGTGCAGCCGGGATGGTTAAAATAGGAACTTGCTGATTATATTGAGGTTGTGCTTGGCCCTTACCTCTATAAGAAGAGATAGAACTAGAATCCCATTCCCGCTTCTTAGGTTTTCCAGTGTATGGTTTCTTTATTTCTCCAGACGAGGATCCTCCTCCACTTTGAATTTTTCCGGTCTTGATACCATTTTCCACTCTTTCACCTGCCATGACTAAGTCTGAAAAACTTCCTGACATACAACCAACCAGCTTTTCATAGTATGTTCCGGGCAACGTAGCCATAAACATATCAATCAATTCCCTCTCCATCATTGGAGGTTGTACTCTTGATGCCAACTCATGCCACCTCTGGACGTATTCTTTAAAACCTCCATTATTTCTCTGTGACAAGTTGTGTAACTGCACCCTATTTAGTGCCAAATCACTATTATACTGATAATGGAAAACGAAAGCCTCTGCCAATTCTCTCCAGCTTCTGACATGGGTTCTCTCTAACCCCATATACCATTCCAACGACGGTTCTGACAATCTATCTTGAAAGAAGTGCATTAAAAGTTTTTCGTCATCAGAATATGCAGACATCTTTCTATAGTATGCACGAATATGAGTTGAGTCCTAGGATTGGTTGTCCCTTTATACTTGTCAAAATCCAGCACCTTAAACTTTAGGGGGATCCTGACCCCTGGAACGAGACCCAAATCTGACATATCAAGGCCTAATGAGTTTTGATTCTCATAGACCTTCATCTTTTCCTCAATCAGCTTGAACCTTTTGTCAGCCTCCAACGGGAGACCAACACCCATATTTCTCATCAAAAAGACATCATCCTGATTATCCTCCTCTCATTGAGAGCCAACAGCCTCATGTACTGCATGCACACTTCCACCAGCACCACCCATCTGAACTCCACCATGAGCAACTCTGCCCGGAGGGTTAACAACAGTAGTAATATTATTGCCTTGTGGAATAGTGCCACCAACAGGTGGAGGAATAACACCAATTCCTCCATGTAAGACACTGTCTTCATCAACCCATGCTATCAGAGGTTGAACTAGAGTCCTTAATTATTCCTATCCATTAGCCACATTTTGCATCAACTCCGTGAATTGAGGCATGCACGCTCTAACTTCCTGAAGCTCATTCTGAACCTGATCCATTATCATTTGTTGATTCCCTCAAGTGGAGTATTTATGAAAACCTAATTCTGCAATCCTGTCAACTGATAAAGAAACCCAAGCAGAGATAAGAGTAAAGCCACCGAGAACATCTGTTATGCAAATGAGTATGCTGATGCAAAATGCAAACATGTCTATGTGTTTCAGGGATATCTCCCCCTTGATTCTAGTTTCACAAATAAAAAAGCGGTAGAGATAGATGGAAGAATCAAAGCTTTGCTCATAAATAAAATGAGAATAATAAGTTAGCATACACAATCCAAAGATAAGAAGTAAAACTAAATACAAGATCCTGTGATCTCATCTAACAAGTCTGGTGATGATTAGAAACAAGAAAGGAAAAACTACTGAGATACATCATTAACTGAAGATAACCTCCTCAACCACTGTGGTCTTTGCACCAAGTTTGGGCTTCCTTGAGCAGCTTTTCGTGTCTTGATACTCCGGTCTTGAAATTAGTTCTTGGATAAGGACGTCTCTTCTGTGTATGACATCTCTCAAACACTGACTATATTCCTTCCAAGCATCATCGCCAAAGACGTCCTCAAGCCTAGGCTTCTTCAATTATGCCCGAATCTTGAGCTCTTCAAAAGCTAATAAAGTTTCTTGCAGTTTCTTCTCACTTGTATATATGCCGGATGATTCTGCCAAAACTTCTTTTACTTTGACTTTGAGTTATGCCTTCAACTTATTAATCTGCTTATGAAGCTCATCTTCCCTGCTTTTGTTGGCAGTTACTGTAGCGTTCGACTGATCATTAAATTTGGATATCAGTAGATAAGCTTTGTATAAATCCTTCTTTCTATGTTTCAAAATGCTATAAGTACTCTTCAGATCCTGACCAACTCGCTCTTGCACCCTAATCTCCTAAGATAGCTTTTTCTCCATCTTGGGTAATGTTTCTGTCTTCACTTTAGCCAAGTGGACAACTCCATTCTTGCCATGCTTCAGCTGGATGATTTCCTTTTTCAATTCTTCGTTCTCTTTGCGCATCTCTTCCTTCTCTGCCTAAAGCTTATTGTACCTCAGGATATCAACTGTCGTAGGCTCCTCAACTACCAAAGGATACAGAGGTTCCTCAATAGAGAAAGGTAATAGTATCTCCTCAACCCTTTTCTAAATCCATTCCATGTAAGGATTATAGGGTCTACAGTCACCTTTACCCAAAGAAAGCTTCCCCTTCTTATGAAATTTTCCCCGTGCTTCAACAACTCTTGCCAGAATATCAGGGTCAGTTATACCAGTAAAGTATAAAGATTTTTGTACTTCTTCATCCTTTGGTGGTCCCTTCAAAGCATATCCAAATTTTCTGACGGCAAGTGAAATTCTAGTATGCAGATCTCATATGTTCCAAGAATATTGATCTCTGCTCAACAAGGGCGAGGACAGACCATGACCAATTTAAATTTCTTTAAATTGGGCCAATGTCATGACCAATGCCATGACGTCTGTTGTGACATCTGCAGGATGACAGACCTATTTATCTAACCATTTAACTCGTGCAGAATTGTAAATCCAGAAAGATAAATAACACCAGTAATTGTTTACCCAATTCGGTGCAACATCACCTACATCTAGGGGCTACCAAGCCAGGAAGGAAATCCACTATTAGCAGAATTAATTTAGAGTTAAAACTCCAGTTTACACTCCTCACTTAATCTCTACCCAATGCAATTTCAGCCTAGATACACTCTAGTACCTGAGTATACCCACTCACTCCCCCTCAATCACACAACAATGATTTATAATTCACAATTACAAAAATAATATGAAGAGATACTTCATACACACCTTGATCTTGCTTCACAGCTTTGATCAAGGAACTCACACACTCTTGCTTCACAACTTTGAGTGAGACACAACCTAGAATCTACCTATCCAATGCAATCATCCACCAGACAATTGCTTGGAGTACAAGTATTCCTAAACAGAATTCACACGTGAAGAACCAAGTTCATCACTCACAAATATGTCTACCACAATGTATCAAAAGATACAAAGGGTGACTTACACACAAGGGACTCTCAAACCCTAGACCTCTATTTTTCACTCTGGTTTTTCTTTATCTGAGTGCTTAATTTCTTATGCTTCTGCTCCTCCTTTTATAGCAATGTAGACTGGGCTTAGGCTGCTCCAAAGTAACAAACATTAGGTTTAACAAAGTAAACCTAATTTCCACTGACCAAGGTGCTGTCAAATTAGGTCATGATACTGCCTAGAATCTCGTCTGAGATGACTAAGAAGTCATAACAGGTTTCCTGAAATTTAGCCTGAGATATATCAAGTATCATAACAGAAAAGCAAACCCTGCACGTCTGATGTCATACGATCAATGTCATGACATTCGGTTTTACTTCCTCTTAGTTGACCAGCTTGCCCTGCTGAACACTTCTGCTGAATCTTAGTGACAGTAGAAAGAAATGTTTTATAGTTCCCTAAAAAGTATCAAAGATCCTTTTTATGAACACACATTAAATCTGCACTTTGTTCCTAATGATTCTTTTTGGCCTATACAACACTTCTGTCAAGAGATATAACATAGCAGCTCCTTCTGTTGTCATGATGACAACACACCTCACTCACCACCTGTGAGGAACTTCATCATAACTCAACTTGTTATCACAACTCAACCTGTTGTGGCTGCACTAGTAGCTCCTTCTGTTGTCATGATGACAGCACACCTCACTCACCACCTGTGAGGAACTTCATCACAACTCAACCTGTTGTGGCTACTGCTAACACATAGCAACTATTGTTGTACTAAACATTGATGTAATGATATTGGTCATGACATTCTGTCATCAGCTTTTGCTTTCTCCTTTAGCGATGTCATAACTATGGTAATGACATCCTGCTTAACATTAGTGCAGAGTCATGTTTTACCAAAATTTAGCCAATCATAGGACCATGGATACTCATAGAATCATGGCACTAACAATCTCCCCCTTTGGAAAATTTTGGCTAAAACACCCAAACAACTTATCAGGGCAGCAACAGTAGTTTACACAAACTATCATGCTCCCCCTTAATAGTTGCATCCAGCAAGCAACAGCATAGCAGCATCTCACTATCTCCCAAGAAATACACAAGTTGCTTGACCTCTATTAAAGACTGCATCACTTCAGCACCAATCCATGGACAGAGCCTTAATCCACCCTTGCTAAACTCACTCAGCTAGTGTAAAATCATTCCTGAATCATAGCTCCTTGAGAGTACACCCTGAACATTGTTGAGTCTTGAGGTCTTGCCTTGTCTGAAGCTGCACCTTCAGGAATGACACTTTTGACATCACCAATTTAAGGATAATCAATTACATACTTTCCAAGTAACAATTAATTTTTAATCCCCAATTTGGGACACACCAATATTTTGTAGAAAAATAAATTCTCCCAGACAGAAACCCATGTTGTTTCCTAGGCTATAGTCCTAGTTCAAACCAACATCAGTGGTCCAAGAACCCAAGCTTGCCTGAGGATCAGCAAACTTTATACAGGGCTCCACATCAGCAGCTACACATCAGACATGTACACATCACCTCCTGTCATGCATAATCAACACTCCCCCTAAAAGAGAGCACCTAAGCGCATGAAGAATCATCTCATCATCTTCATATTCACCCAATGGTAGCACATGCACTTCTGCACCCCTTGGTTTTACAAACCACACCAGAACCAACCCTTATAGGATAGATAGTTGCAGGATAGACAACTATCTGTGAGTTCACTCAGATTCATCTCAGAAACTCCTTCAAGATGTCAGGGTGAATGTCCTTCCAAATGCACACAATCAGAGCTGATGGTGTCTTGATCTTCATCTTTACTTGTCATACAAGGCAAAACACTTGGATAGAGGCCTACAGACTTGACTGGATCCATGGACATCCTAAGAACATAACCAAAAGGACGACACTTGTCATGTTCACCATGAGCTTGGAGCAGTAACCCAATGTCAAAACATCTTGTCTGACATTCTATCTTTATAAAATCCTAAACTGTTTGAAACCACAAACAGTCTTGGTACATAACTGCACTTTTGCAGCAACACATCCTGGATAGACGTATAGCTCCCCATATCAAGGGTAACCATTGCACATGAATGGAAAACATAAGACACATCTTCATGTCTTCAAGAACTCATTCTCTATTCAACACACAAGTTGAACGCATTCACCATAAGCAAATAGTACACCTATCAACCAAAAGTTCTCCCCCTATCTTTGATAATAGATGCTCCAAGATCACCACATTATCTCTCATGACCAACTTCATGCTCATACAGTGAGAGGGCATCAAACTGATCCACCTTTTCCTAGAGTTACTTGTAGCAGAAGAGTCCACTTCTCCACAAGTATTCTGATCTTAGGCTGAGTACAAGATAGACACCCCATAATCCAAGACATTCTTTCCTCATCATTCTCCCATATGATAAGTTAGAAAGCTTCTAAATTAACTGGTGAATCTTCTTATCAGAATCCAGACTTTCATGCAGTCAATCAATGATCCACTCCAGTCTTGTCCAATCCTTTCACATCATACTCCAAGATAGTCATTTTACCTCATCATTCTCCCGTATGACAAGATAGAGTACATCTTAGTCAAGATGTGAATTACATGTTCTGCATTATATCTTCAAGTTCTTTGCCAAGGAAAACCAAACCATATCCATTGGTTCACAGCTGGACTTACTTCTTTCTAGTAATCCAACTGAAGATCTTCAGAGGACATAGCTCCACCAGCTTGATCAACTGCATCTCCAAAAGCAGGTAATCTTCTATACACAGCTTAGGGCTTCTACCACAAGCTCCAATATATGAACATAAACAGATCCTCCTTTGGTATTCAACCAATTACCCTTCTGCACAAGAGTAATTAGTTCTAAGCATGAACAGTCCCAGAACCTTCTGTGGTCTTCAAATAACTATCCTTCTGCACAAGAATAGTTCTCTAAAGGCTCACTACTTAAATAACCAAATGCCACTGTTTGGTTACTCAGCATCTTTCAGAGCTCTAGAAAATCTTTCACCAAGCTACCTTGATCTTCGACCCTTCATGTTCCATGGCAGGACCACACTCAGACTTGAACCTGCACCATCTACTCCTTCTTACAGCTTCTGCACACTGCATGAGGTAGCATTCATACCTGAAAAGATCATCCTATCTTCAAATGATGTACCTTTACAACCAAGTTGAAGATTCTGCTTGATGTCATAACATTTCATCAGACATTCTGTGGTGAATTCAGTCGTTTATTCTGCCACTTAGAAGCACCTTACCACTCTTATCAGACCAAGAGTACATAGACTTGAGTTTGAGTAGACAACCTCTATCTTGCTTTATTGGACCACAACACAATGCTTGAAACACGTTTGCTTCATGAACTCCTCTTAAGAGAAACCAAACATGTCAAGGCTTGATTCTTTAATGAGGAAGGGTCACCAAAGAAATATTTACACAAGGATTCTCGCTTTCCTTAAGTAGAGACTTCTTTAGAAAGTCAGAGATACCTGCCACTTATCCTTGACCTCCAAGCTGAGCCAGATCTCCTGCTCCTGTGCACTTAGATCAGAAATAAATTAACCCAAGCAGAGCTACCAGCACCATCTTCTAGACCGGTTTCTTGCCAGGGAACTTTCTAGATATGCTTCAGAGACTAGAACACACCTGCTGCACTCCAATAAGCTGATTCAAGATAACTGTCTTCATCTCCGCTCCCATCAGCACTACATTCTAGTCTTAGTTTCTTGCCAGGAAACTTACTAGAATAGTGTCAGATCCTACCACACATGCGTATGGTACCTGTGATTCACTCCTTGAATCAACAGAATTCAGCATAATCTTTGCTGATGGAATGTCTTAGCATCTGGTTGAACATCAGAGAGTAGATCAAACAAATTAGGTGCCTTATGCTTGTGCTGCAAAATCAATCCTTCTCTGAACTTCAACAATCTTGAACTTCATGGATAACCAATTAAATACGTGTGTAGTCCACAAATAGCAATTGATCTTAAATCCATACAACTTCAGGTATACCAAGTCTTAAACATCAAGGCTGCCACCCTTGACTCAACCTCACTATGACTTCCTCTGCTGATAGAATCCTTTGCAGGTCATGAGTGGTGAAAATAAATCACCTCCCACACAACAGAACAGTCCAAGCACACAAGCAATAGCTCAGCAAAACATCATCTAGCAGGATCCACAGTTTGTCAGACCAATCAGAGAAGTAGAGACCACCATCTTGCACCCATCTACACACCTCCACAACTATATATCAACATGTATATAGGCCAGTTTTCTCCCAGGGCTATCAAAGTTCTTTCATCATAAACATATGCAGCGGAACTACCAAACGAACATCTTCAACATGACCTAAACTAGATGTCAGACCATCCTATAGGACAGAATTAGTCACTCCTCCTTTGGCAAAGGATACAGTAGGTCATAGAAGCTCCTATATCAGAGGGCACAACAACAGATACACAAAATCCTTTGCAACCTTCTCCTAAACTCCATAAGCAGCAGCTTAAAAGTTTAGTAAGATCAGCAACTCAGCTACAGCTTCTCCTTGTTTAAACCACTAGAAAGTATCTCCCAAGATCTCATCCAGAATAGACAGGATGCCAGCTCTGATACCAATTGAAATTCTGGTATGCATATCTCATATGTCCCAAGAACATTGATCTCTGCTCAACAAGGGTGAGGACAGACCATGACCAATTTAAATTTCTTTAAATTATGCCAATGTCATGACCAACGTCATGATGTCTGTTGTGACATCTGCAGGCTGACAGACCTATTTATCTAACCATTTAGCTTGTGCAGAGTTGTAAATGCAGAAAGATAAATAACACCAGTAATTGTTTACCTAGTTCGGTGCAACATCACCTACATCTGGGGGCTACCAAGCCAGAAAGGAAATCCACTATTAGCATAATTAATTTAGAGTTAAACCTCCAGTTTATACTCCTCACTTAATCTCTACCCAATGCAATTTCAGCCTAGAGACACTCTAGTACCTGAGTATACCCACTTACTCCCCCTCAATCACACAACGGTGATTTATAATTCACAATTACAAAAATAATATGAAGAAACACTTCATACACACCTTGATCTTGCTTCACACATTTTATTAGAACAGTGGTTAAGTGTCGGGTTTGTATTATCGTCTCCACAGGGAATATAAGATTTTGCCGCCGTTCAACAGTTGTTAAATTTATAGTTTAATGGTATCCAAGAGTTTGTGTTTAAGGTAAAAAGTGTTTTGCATGAAAGGAATAAATGCGATAAAAGTTAGGTTTTAACGGTTTGAATAAGGATTGTCAAAGTTAGGTTTCGGTAATCACTTTGCATGTATACTTCCGATCAACATTTAATAAACTCTTTCAAATGATCAATGCATTCACAATATCCTCTCAATATGATTATCTCTAACTCATATTGTGAAGTTTATCATTTTAATCCATTGTTGATCTCTCACACAATCTATCAAAATGACAACTTTACAGTTCAACATTTTAAGTGAACAAAATCATTCAAGACTATTTCTAGCTCAAGAAAAGAGATGGGTGAAAACCTAGGTCAAGAGTTGGTAAATATTTCTCAATCATTAACCAACACAAAAGATTATGAATAAAACAAAGTTTTCACCATACATTAATCATTCAATAGTTTACAAATGAAAATCATCCATACAAATACAAAGTTCAATGATTACCTACATCTATCTTTGACAACAAGATGAACTTAGCTACACATTCTCATGGTAGCTTGCAAAAGAAGTTTTAAAGTCGGTTGATGAACATCCAAGTCGAATGATCCAACTTTGATGATGATCCACCTTGTTGTTGTTTGATTATGTTAAGAGATGAAGGAAAATAAGCCAAAATAGGTTTTTAGGTCACAAAACCCTTTCTTGCAGCAAAACAATGTAAAAGTGAAAAAGAAGATATTCTCCAAAAAGTGGCCCAAGCTAATTATAATAAGTGACAATTCTGGGCACGCTCGCTACTCACTCGCTAGGCGAGCTGCTGGCGAATGCTCTCTACAGACTCGCCTAGCGAACCTGCCAGCGAGGTCTGCAAGTTTCATTCTGTTTTGCTTCGCTAGGTGCTCGCTGCAGCGAATGAGCCAGCGAAGGGTGCCTAGGACATTCTGCTTTGCTTCGCTAGGTGCTCGCTGGGAGTTCGCCTAGCGAGCCTCTTCGCCACTTGCTCGCTGACCAAGATTGATGTTGAAAACCATTCTGCCCAAGTCTGGAGCTGTTCGCTACGTGCTCGCTAGGCGAGGCTGTAGCGAACACTCGCTACTCACTCGCCAAGTGCTCGCTGAGCGAACCAACTTTTGTTTTGCTCTTTGCTTGATTCCTTTGCCATCTTTCTTGTGCCTTCAAATAATGCTCTTTCACACTTAAATCCTGCACAATAATACACAAATCAAAAGGACCAAAAGCATTTGACACAATGATGCACACTAACAAAAGCAAGGCTTAATAAATACGTTTTCGGCATAAAAAGAAGTGAAAGATGTCCATATTTGATAGCTCCAATAAGCACAATTGGGCATCTAACAACTCTCCTCAACTAGAATCATGCTTGCCCTCAAGCAAAGTATGCCTCTCGAGTAACCAAGAAGATTTGCTTAAAGAGTCAGGTTTTTCCGAGACCGGATCATATGGCTCAAATTGCAAGCGACTTGACCAGACACATGTTTCCAATGGTTAGAAACAAAACAATGCTTCCAGAACTAAAACTTTTAAGCAATACTAAACATTCATCAAATCACAACAATGATATCATGAACGAATCACCATAACTCTCCTCTTCGAAAAAGGATTGAAGAAAATGTCGCACATGAAAGCGCGGGGGAATTTTCACTCTCCAATAAACAATGTCAAAATCAACTCTATTCATACAATGTCTAACAATTCTACATGAAACTGTGGAAGCACGAAGATCACTAAGGTCTTTTCCGGTTATAGCTTGGTCGGGTTAACAAACAAGGGACATATCTAAGGCCATTGAACGAAGTTTCCGATGCAAAAGAGACATTCACTATACAATTATTTACACCTCTTCAACTTTGTTCCACCAATTCCTTATTTGAACCCTTCACAACTCCCTTTTGTTTTTCACACTTTTTCTACCAAGCAAGCATTTGTTTTCTTTTTTTTCTACACCATATTCACAAAAAAAGAGTGTTTCTCTTCTTCTCTTTTTTTTAGATATATGCTTGCTAGTTTAACAAGAGTTGTGACCAATTACTCTTTACAAATTTGTTCTCCCCAACTTGTCTTTTCTTTTCCCCTAAATGAATGCCCTTTTCTTTTCTTTTTTCATCAGAAGAACAATTAATCCAAATTTCCAAGGTTTCAAGAAAAAGATTTTTGACACTCGCTTTATTCCAAGCAAGGATTCAACTGCTTTAGGCTCAAAATTGGGTTACAAATACTCTCTCTGCTCACGGGTATCTTTATCTTTGGAAATGGTTATGCTCGAGAGAAACAAGTGCCTTGATCATATCAACTACTTCCACAGTTCATAATAATAAAAGACAACGCATGAATAAAATGAATCAACACAATTTATCAGAATCCAGCATTTAAGTACATAATGGAGGTTTCCTCACAATTGATGGTTTAAAAGTCCTAAGTGAATCATTCAATCAATTAAGTTGCAATCGGAAAATATTTTATCACAAAAGGAAGTGAAAGTTCCGCAAGCATTATACAGTTCTAACCGAAGGTAACAGTGTACCTTAGCTTTCATCACTTATTTAATTTTATCATCACCATCCAAGCTCGGATGCACCTTCATTGGATACTTCTTTCAAGAGAGCAACCAATCTAGAAGGTTTGGACAAAAATCAATCATAAAAAATTATTTAACCAAAATAGTTGAAAATCAAAAGTACTGAAATTAAAGAAATTAAAGAAATAACAATGTGCGTGGGGGACAAAACACCCCAATAGTACAAGTCAAAATCAAAACACACTGAAACTGAAAACAGAACAAATCACATCACTCCTCTCCGTCCTCAGACTCATACTCCGAAGTGCCCTCCTCATCAAAATCTTCTTCACCCTCAACCTCTTCATCATCATCATCTGCATCCGCACCTGCCCCCTCAGAGAAAACAGGCCTGTCCACAGGCCAGCTCGCGTGCTGCATGAACTGCTCACGCGTCATAATAGACTGCTCTGAAGTAGGATCATGGTTTTGCAACTACAAGACCTGCATCGAATCATGTAAGTCCACCATTGCGCGCCGAGTCGCGTCCATCCAATCCCAATTGTAGTTGCATACTGCTCGCTGGAAGGGATCAAACCCTAGAGATGAACCACCAGAACCATCAGTAGTCCTGGCACCATCAGCAGATGAACCACTCCTATCAACTCTTGGCCTACAGTACTTATTCACGTAGCTATCATCAATTGCAGCTGGTATCTTGACCAAACTTCTGGAGGGAAGCTTCAGCCTGGTTTGTGCACATAATGCCATAATGAGGCAGGGAAAAGCCAGGGGGCAATTAGCCCGCGCCCCCGACTTAAGCCCGCTTTCAATGACAGACTTCAATTCACGTGCAATAAGACCAGCCACATCAATTTGCACATTAGTTAAAATAGCGTGAACAAGTCGTGGCACTGGGATCGGCACGGTGGACGTGTGCGACTTCGGCTTAATGTTGGACAGAACCAACATCAAAATCAACTGAGCCATAGGTGTCATGTCTTCCCTTTTAAACCTAATAGCTTCACCAGAGTGATTCCTCTCAACAGCTTTGCCTTGCAGTAAGAGAGCAGCTGACATCTCATCAATCTTCGAATGCAACATCAGAGTCCTTGAATACGCATCCAGTTCATTAGGACCCAAGTGGAGGGGTTCTCCAAGAATATGGTTGATGGCGTTCCTGTCAAAAACTATCTGACGGCCGAACACCCTTGAAGACCAGGTAAACGGTTCATCATCGTCAGGCAGCGCATTCGCATAAAACTCGCGCACCACCTCTAAACTGTAGCTCTCCACAGGGGACGTCAACATGCCCCATTTTTTAGTATCAATCAACCCTACAAAGTTGCGGTATTCTCCCTCAGAGTCAATCACGAACCTTCTCTCCGGCAAAATCTTTCACTTTTGCAGCGCCTGGTACCGGGCAGCTTGCTTTGCCCCCACAAATTTGTCCGTGTCGAGCTGGATAGGAACCGTCCTAGAGGTGGATCCCACCTTCCGCTTTTTTCCGAAATTACCTGAGGCCATCTGCATTCATAACATCAGAGAAACAACAGCATAGTAAAACGTTAGTAAGCAGCATAGAATAGACAAAACAAAGTCTGCTACGTTCGCTACGGCTTCGCTTAGCGAGATGCCAGCGAATGCTCGCTGCGAGCTCGCCTAGCGAACTGCTAGCGAATGCTCGCTGCGAGTTCGCCTAGCGAACTGCTAGCGAATCGCTGCGAAATTTGCAGAACAGCGACTGCTGGTATCTGAAACCACTAACGGAAATCGAACAATCTAAACACCAGATACCATACGTTTACTATGCTAAGGTTTGTTCTAAATCCACATGCAACTCAAAATCTCTCAAACCCTAACATGCACAAAATAACCTAAATCCCTCAATTCAACAAAATAAAAAACAGAGAAAGTAAAGAGATGAGGAACAAGTCAAACCTGGTGCAATAGTGTAGATGATCTGAAGCACAATTAGGGTTTCAAGATTAGGAACAAGAGTTAGCTTAGAATAGAATAGGTGAGAGTGAAAGTGAGTGTGAGAGTGAGCAAGGGACGGGGGAACAAAATAAAAACAACTAACAAACTTTTGGGCCCAATAAGTGGCCCACCACTAAAACAGAATTGCCTGGTTCGCGAGGTTCACCTAGCGAGAAGCTAGCGAACGCTCGCTGAGTGCTCGCCTAGCGAGTAGCTAGCGAACGCTCGCTGCGTGCTCGCCTAGCGAGAAGCTAGCGAGCATGACAGATTTTTGAAAAAAAATAAAGCACAGCAGGCAGATCCCAATTCAAGCATAAATCAATATAAATCCCCACATAACACATTAGAAAACATAACATAAAGAAAAACTTACAATGTTGAGGTGCCTCTCAACCAGCGCTTGTTTAACGTCGGATAAGCTCGACGGTCCATGATGTTCAAGCTAGAACATCAAGGAGAATCGCACAGCTTCCTCGGTGCACATGCCCGCCGAGGTAAATCTTTAGGCGCTGACCATTCACAGTCCAGTTGTCTTTCCCATCCATGTCCTCAATTACCACAGCTCCGAAAGATTTCACTTCTTTGACGCGGAACGGACCGGACCACTTGGATTTTAATTTTCCAGGGAATAACCTCAACCTGGAGTTAAACAAAAGCACAAGCTGCCCCGACGCAAATTCTTTCTTGCGGAGCTTTTTGTCGTGGTACTCCTTCACTTTTTCCTTGTACAACCAACTTGAGTGGTATGCGGCATTGCGCATTTCTTCCAACACAAGAAGTTGCACTTTTCTCTTGTCACCGGCTAACTCTTGATCAAAGTTTAAAAATTTTAACGCCCACAAGGCCTTGTGCTCCATCTCAACTGGTAAATGGCAAGTTTTTACCAAAAACCAATTGGAATGGAGTTAGCCCAATCGGAGCTTTATAGGCCGTGCGATATGCCCATAAAGCTTCGTCTAACTTTTGAGACCAATCCTTCCTCGAGCTAGACACAGTTTTTTCCAAAATCCTTTTGATCTCTCTATTAGAGACCTCGGCTTGACCATTCGCCTGTGGGTGGTACGGAGTGGTCACTTTATGCGTTACACCATAATGTTGCAAAACTTTTTCAAGCGGCGCATTGCAAAAGTGTGAACCTCCGTCACTAATCAACACTCGAGGGGTTCCAAAACGGGAGAAAATATTTCTTTTTAAAAAGCTTATTACCGTTTTAGCATCCGCTCTTGGTGAGGCAATCGCCTCAACCCACTTCGACACATAGTCAACCGCTACCAACAAATACTCATTTCCAAAAGACGGTGGAAATGGTCCGACAAAGTCAATGCCCCAACAATCAAATAATTCTACCTCTTGAATATTTTGAAGAGGTATTTCGTCTCTCTTTCCTATTCCACCACTCCTTTGACAACTGTCGCAATTTTGCGCATGGGCATTTGTGTCTTTAAAAATAGAAGGCCAATAAAATCCCGATTGAAGGACTTTATTCGCCGTTCTAGCCCCATTGAAATGACCACCATAAGGCGAGTTGTGACAGTGCCATAAAATACTTTGGGCCTCATCGCCCGTAACACATCTTCTCAATAAATTATCACCGCCCAACTTAAATAAATAAGGATCATCCCACACATAGTATTTGGCATCCGAGATGAATTTCCTCTTTTGATTAGGAGTTAGGTCGTGCGGCACAAAACCGCTCGCCTTGTGGTTTGCAAAATCCGCAAACCACGGCCTCACTTGAACTTTAAAAAGCTTTTCATCAGGAAACTCTTCTCGGATGTCTTTTTCTAAGGCGGTCACCTCATCATTGACAAGGCGAGATAAATGATCTGCTACCACATTTTCGGATCCTTTTTTGTCTTTTATCTCAACATCGAATTCTTGCAACAAAAGGATCCACCGGATAAGCCTTTGCTTAGAATCCGGCTTGGTTAGCAAATATTTAATCGCCGCATGATCGGTGTAGACAATAACTTTTGAGCCAATTAGATATGAACGAAATTTCTCAAGTGCATACACTATTGCGAGCAATTCTTTTTCAGTAGTGGCATAATTAACTTGTGCCATGGTATAAATTTTTTTTTCTTTTCGTTGGCCAAGCACCGCTCCAATTGCATAGTCACTCGCATCACACATTAGCTCAAAATTCAAATTCCAATTTGGAGCGACTATGATAGGAGCGGTGACCAACTTCTCTTTCAATGTCTCAAAAGCTTTTAAACAATCATCAGTTAGGAGAAATACTTGATCTTTGGCAAGCAAATTACTCTAAGGTCTAGCCACCTTTGAGAAGTCTTTGATGAATCGCCGGTAGAAGCCGGCATGCCCAAGAAAACTTCTGATTCCCTTTAAGTTCGCCGGAGGAGGCAACTTCTCTATCACCTCAACTTTAGCACGATCCACTTCGAGTCCTTTTGACGAGACCTTGTGGCCGAGAACAATCCCCTCCGTCACCATAAAGTGGCATTTCTCCCAATTCAACACCAAGTTTGTTTTCACACACCTTTCAAGTACCATCGTCAAATTTTCCAAACATAAACCAAAAGATCCCCCAAACACCGAAAAGTCATCCATAAAAACCTCCATTGTTTTCTCTATAAGGTCGGCAAAAATGGCTTGCATACACCTTTGGAAAGTTGTCAGCGTATTACATAACCCAAAGGGCATTTTGCGGTAAGCGATGATTCCAAATGGACATGTAAAAGCCGTCTTTTCGTGATCGGCCGGGTCAACCGCAATTTGGTTGTACCCGGAATAGCCATGAAGAAAACAATAAAATTCTTGTCCCGAGAGTCTTTCAAGCATTTGATCCATGAACGGAAGTGGGAAATGGTCCTTCCGTGTTGCGGTATTTAACCGCCTATAGTCTATGTACATCCTCCACCCTGTTGCTACCTTAGTAGGAATCAACTCATTGTTCTCATTGCAAATAGCAGTAATGCCCCCCTTCTTAGGAACCACATGCACCGGACTTACCCAAGGGCTATCCGAGATAGGGTAGATCATTCCCGCATCCAAAAGTTTTACAACTTCTTTTCTCACAACCTCTTTCATTGTTGGATTCAAACGGCGTTGCGGTTGAGCTACCGGCTTGAAATCCACCTCCATTAAGATCTTGTGCATACAATAAGAAGGACTAATTCCTTTTAGATCGGAGAGAGTCCATCCCATTGCTTCTTGATTTTTCTTCAACACATCAATTAAAAGAGATTCTTCATTTTTTGACAAGAGGTTGTTAATGATAACCGACTTCTCCTCGGCTTCATCCAAAAATGCATATTTCAAATTGTTGGGTAAATCTTTTAATTCAATGCTTGGCTTTTCTTCATTGACCTCTTTTTTTAAGACTTCTTCCTCTACTTCCCACGGTTGCAAATCCTTAAGACTATCAAGCTCTCTCAAGCATTCATCTAGAGCTTCCTCTTCTTCAAGAGTGAAAACTTCAAAGGAGTCATTAAGGGCTAGCTCCATGGGGGTGATGTCGTTAACATGCTTTGCAACTTCAAAGGAAGCTTCCTCAATTACGTCAACTCGCAAACTATCATGCTTGTCCTTTGAATGCTTCATTGCTTCAAAAAGGTCAAAAGTGACCTCTTCATTTTGAACTCTTACCTTCATCAAACCGTCATCCACATCAATCATCATTCGAGCGGTTTTCATGAAAGGCCTTCCAAGAATCAAAGGCGCATCATCATCTTCCTCCATATCAATCACAATAAAATCCACCGGGAAGAAAAACTTTTCCACTTTAACCAACACGTCTTGAGCTACTCCATGAGGATGAGTAGTAGACTTATCGGCTAATTGTAACGTCATTCGGATGGACTTGATCTCAATGTTGCCAAGCTTTTTCACGATAGACAACGGGATAAGATTTATGCTTGACCCCAAATCAATCAATCTTTTTCCAACATAAACGTCACCAATGGTAACCGGCAATGTAACTCTCCCCGGATCAACTTCCTTTCTTGGTAGAGTACGTTGGATGATAGCGCTACAACTTGTGTCGAGTACTATTGCTTCCGGTTCCGTGTACCTCCGCTTCTTTGTAAGTATGTCCTTCATGAATTTGGCATACTTCGGCATTTGTTCCAAAGCTTCGGCGAACAGAATATTGATTTGTAATTGTTTAAAAATGTCCATGAACTGTGCGTAGTGCCGTTCATTTTCTCTCCTAGATGGAGCGTGCGGGTAAGGCAAATTTTGAACCGGAGTGGTGCTCACCATCTCCTTGCTTCTAGATTCTCTTGGGTTCCTTTCTCTTTTCTTTTTTACTTCATCCACTTTTTCTTTATCATTTTCATTATTTTCAACTTCACTATTTTTTTTATTTTTAACTCCAACCACTATGTCTTTTTCAACTTCACCATGTTTTTCTTTATTTTCTACTTCCTCCTCACTCCATTCTCCAACTTCACCATCAAGTTTATCATCAATTTTTTTCTCTACCTCTTTTTTTTCACTCTCGTCAATCAACTCCCTCCCACTTCTCGTCCTTATAGCCTTACAATGCTCCTTCGGATTTGTTTGCGTATTTGCCGAGAAAGATGGTCCGACTTGTTGTTCCGCTAATTGCTTAGCGAGTTGACCAACTTGAGTCTCAAGATTTTTTATAGCCGCATCATTACTTTTTTGGTTTGCCATAGACATTTGCATGAATTGCGTCAATGTATCTTCTAGCTTAGAAGTCGCAACCGGCGGTTATTGAGGTACATACAGATTTTGACGGTTAGAGTTTCCTCCCCCATAACCTTGGTTATTGTGGTAGTTACCTCTAGGTTGGTATCCTTGATAGTTTTGTTGTTGCTGTTGTTGAGGATGATGGTATGGTTGTTGTTGTGGTTGCCTTTGTTGGTAATCTCTCTGGTTGGCCATGTAGTTCAGTTCTTCGAATCCGGGAGGCGGACAAAATCCAGTATCATGTTCGCCTTTACAAAGCTCGCAACAAGCTATTTGTTTAGCTTTTGACGGTTCTTTTAGCTCCTTGATTTGTTGAGTTAAAAGTTCCACTTGTTGTGAGATGAGCTTGTTTTGCGCAAGTATAGCATCATTTGTTCCTAACTCAAGTACACCCGGCTTTCTTTGAGCTACCCCTCGGTTGTGGTTCCCTTGGTGATCATTAAGTGCCATTTTATCAATGATCGCAGTTGTATCTTCGGCGCCTTTTGACATTAAAGAACCTCCCGCCGTAGCATCCAATAAGGTCTTATGAACCGAAAGGAGTCCATTGCGGAAAATATGAATTTGCGTGAGCTCATCGAAATCATGTCCCTTACATTTTCTCAACATAGATTTGTAACGCTCCCAAGCTTCATTGAGTGATTCACTGGCTCCTTGAGAAAATACCGCAATTGCAGTTTTAGCCTCCATGAACCGGTTATGTGGAAAGAACCGTTCAAGAAACTTTTCTTCTAAAAGATTCCAATCGGTCATGACTGTTGTCGATTGGTCAAGATACCACTCCTTCGCTTTCCTAATTAAGGAATGAGGGAATAGTCTCCTAAACAATGACTCTTCGTCAGCTTCGGTAGCTCCAGTTGCGCCCGCAATCTCGTAAAATTTTGTAAGATGAGTAAACGGATCCTCATGGTCTAATCCCGTGAAAGGATTTTGATAGACAAGAGCTAGGATTCCCGTTTTCATCTCCGCTTGTCTTCCATTTTGGAGATTACGTGCAAACTGAGCTGTATGTCTGGGACTGTTTGTGCATGGAGTAGAAACTGGTGGAGGGGGTGGTGGTTCTGCCATGATTGGTGTGAAATGTGGTGGTGATGTGGTAGTCGAAGAACTTTCTCCTTGATTTTTTCTTTGCCTGGCTTGTTGCCTCCTGCGTCTTGCTCTACTGTTTAGTCTCCTTGCGGTTCTTTCGATCTCAGGGTCAAAAAGAATTTGGTCCTCAGGAATCTGTCCTCGCATAAACAAGGGCTGCACACTAACCAAACAAATTACAAGCACAAGTAAAAATTTTGAAACTAAAAATTCGGAAACTATTGCGATGCTAGCAATATAAATTTTTATTCCCCGACAACGGCGCCATTTTGTTAGAACAGTGGTTAAGTGTCGGGTTTGTATTATCATCTCCACAGGGAATATAAGATTTTGCCGCCGTTCAACAGTTGTTAAATTTATAGTTTAATGGTATCCAAGAGTTTGTGTTTAAGGTAAAAAGTCTTTTGCATGAAAGGAATAAATGCGATAAAAGTTAGGTTTTAACGGTTTGAATAAGGATTGTCAAAGTTAGGTTTCGGTAATCACTTTGCATGTATACTTCCGATCAACATTAATAAACTCTTTCAAATGATCAATGCATTCACAATATCCTCTCAATATGATTATCTCTAACTCATATTGTGAAGTTTATCATTTTAATCCATTGTTGATCTCTCACACAATCTATCAAAATGACAACTTTACAGTTCAACATTTCAAGTGAACAAAATCATTCAAGACTATTTCTAGCTCAAGAAAAGAGATGGGTGAAAACCTAGGTCAAGAGTTGGTAAATATTTCTCAATCATTAACCAACACAAAAGATTATGAATAAAACAAAGTTTTCACCATACATTAATCACTCAATAGTTTGCAAATGAAAATCATCCATACAAATACAAAGTTCAATGATTACCTACATCTATCTTTGACAACAAGATGAACTTAGCTACACATTCTCATGGTAGCTTGCAAAAGAAGTTTTAAAGTCGGTTGATGAACATCCAAGTCGAATGATCCAACTTTGATGATGATCCACCTTGTTGTTTGATTATGTTAAGAGATGAAGGAAAATAAGCCAAAATAGGTTTTTAGGTCACAAAACCCTTTCTTACAGCAAAACAATGTAAAAGTGAAAAAGAAGATATTCTCCAAAAAGTGGCCCAAGCTACTTATAGTAAGTGAAAATTCTGGGCACGCTCGCTACTCACTCGCTAGGCGAGCTGCTGGCGAATGCTCGCTACAGACTCGCCTAGCGAACCTGCCAGTGAGGTCTGCAAGTTTCATTCTGTTTTGCTTCGCTAGGTGCTCGCTGCAGCGAATGAGCCAGCGAAGGGTGCCTGGGACATTCTGCTTTGCTTCGCTAGGTGCTCACTGGGAGTTCGCCTAGCGAGCCTCTTCGCCACTTGCTCGCTGACCAAGATTGATGTTGAAAACCATTCTGCCCAAGTCTGGAGCTGTTCGCTACGTGCTCGCTAGGCGAGGCTGTAGCGAACACTCGCTACTCACTCGCCAAGTGCTCGCTGAGCGAACCAACTTTTGTTTTGCTCTTTGCTTGATTCCTTTGCCATCTTTCTTGTGCCTTCAAATAATGCTCTTTCACACTTAAATCCTGCACAATAACACACAAATCAAAAGGACCAAAAGCATTTGACACAATGATGCACACTAACAAAAGCAAGGCTTAATAAATACGTTTTCGGCATAAAAAGAAGTGAAAGATGTCCATATTTGATAGCTCCAATAAGCACAATTGGGCATCTAACACTTCACAACTTTGATAGCTCCATAGCTTATCTACGTTTTCTTGCAGTTTCTTCTCACTTGTATATATGCCGGATGATTCTGCCAAAACTTCTTTTACTTTGACTTTGAATTATGCCTTCAACTTATTAATCTGGTTATGAAGCTCATCTTCCCTGCTTTTGTTGGCAGTTACTGTAGCGTTCGACTGATCATTAAATTTGGATATCAGTAGATAAGCTTTGTCTAAATCCTTCTTTCTATGTTTCAAAATGCTATAAGTACTCTTCAGATCCTGACCAACTCGCTCTTGCACCCTAATCTCCTCAGATAGCTTTTTCTCCATCTTGGGTAATGTTTCTGTCTTCACTTTAGCCAAGTGGACAACTCCATTCTTGCCATGCTTCAGTTGGATGATTTCCTTTTTCAATTCTTCGTTCTCTTTGTGCATCTCTTCCTTCTCTGCCTAAAGCTTATTGTACCTCAGGATATCAACCGTCGTAGGCTCCTCAACTACCAAAGGATACAGAGGTTCCTCAATAGAGAAAGGTAATAGTATCTCCTCAACCCTCTTCTAAATCCATTCCATGTAAGGATTATAGGCTCTACAGTCACCTTTACCCAAAGAAAGCTTCCCCTTCTTATGAAATTTTCCCCATGCTTCAACAACTCTTGCCAGAATATCAGGGTCAACTATACCAGTAAAGTATAAAGATTTTTGTACTTCTTCATCCTTTGGTGGTCCCTTCAAAGCATATCCAAATTTTCTGACGGCAAGTGAAATTCTAGTATGCAGATCTCATATGTTCCAAGAATATTGATCTCTACTCAACAAGGGCGAGGACAGACCATGACCAATTTAAATTTCTTTAAATTGGGCCAATGTCATGACCAATGCCATGACGTCTGTTGTGACATCTGCAGGATGACAGACCTATTTATCTAACCATTTAACTCGTGCAGAATTGTAAATCTAGAAAGATAAATAACACCAGTAATTGTTTACCCAATTCGGTGCAACATCACCTACATCTAGGGGCTACCAAGCCAGGAAGGAAATCCACTATTAGCAGAATTAATTTAGAGTTAAAACTCCAGTTTACACTCCTCACTTAATCTCTACCCAATGCAATTTCAGCCTAGATACACTCTAGTACCTGAGTATACCCACTCACTCCCCCTCAATCACACAACAATGATTTATAATTCACAATTACAAAAATAATATGAAGAGATACTTCATACACACCTTGATTTTGCTTCACAGCTTTGATCAAGGAACTCACACACTCTTGCTTCACAACTTTGAGTGAGACACAACCTAGAATCTACCTATCCAATGCAATCATCCACCAGACAATTGCTTGGAGTACAAGTATTCCTAAACAGAATTCACACGTGAAGAACCAAGTTCATCACTCACAAATATGTCTACCACAATGTATCAAAAGATACAAAGGGTGACTTACACACAAGGGACTCTCAAACCCTAGACCTCTATTTTTCACTCTGGTTTTTCTTTATCTGAGTGCTTAATTTCTTATGCTTCTGCTCCTCCTTTTATAGCAATGTAGACTGGGCTTAGGCTGCTCCAAAGTAACAAACATTAGGTTTAACAAAGTAAACCTAATTTCCACTGACCAAGGTGCTGTCAAATTAGGTCATGATACTGCCTAGAATCTCGTTTGAGATGACTAAGAAGTCATAACAGGTTTCCTGAAATTTAGCCTGAGATATATCAAGTATCATAACAGAAAAGCAAACCCTGCACGTCTGATGTCATACGATCAATGTCATGACATTCGGTTTTACTTCCTCTTAGTTGACCAGCTTGCCCTGCTGAACACTTCTGCTGAATCTTAGTGACAGTAGAAAGAAATGTTTTATAGTTCCCTAAAAAGTATCAAAGATCCTTTTTATGAACACACATTAAATCTGCACTTTGTTCCTAATGATTCTTTTTGGCCTATACAACACTTCTGTCAAGAGATATAACATAGCAGCTCCTTCTGTTGTCATGATGACAACACACCTCACTCACCATCTGTGAGGAACTTCATCATAACTCAACCTGTTATCACAACTCAACCTGTTGTGGCTGCACTAGTAGCTCCTTCTGTTGTCATGATGACAGCACACCTCACTCACCACCTGTGAGGAACTTCATCACAACTCAACCTGTTGTGGCTACTGCTAACACATAGCAACTATTGTTGTACTAAACATTGATGTAATGATATTGGTCATGACATTCTGTCATCAGCTTTTGCTTTCTCCTTTAGCGATGTCATAACTATGGTAATGACATCCTGCTTAACATTAGTGCAGAGTCATGTTTTACCAAAATTTAGCCAATCATAGGACCATGGATACTCATAGAATCATGGCACTAACAATCTCCCCCTTTGGAAAATTTTGGCTAAAACACCCAAACAACTTATCAGGGCAGCAACAGTAGTTTACACAAACTATCATGCTCCCCCTTAATAGTTGCATCCAGCAAGCAACAGCATAGCAGCATCTCACTATCTCCCAAGAAATACACAAGTTGCTTGACCTCTATTAAAGACTGCATCACTTCATCACCAATCCATGGACATAGCCTTAATCCACCCTTGCTAAACTCACTCAGCTAGTGTAAAATCATTCCTGAATCATAGCTCCTTGAGAGTACACCCTGAACAGTCTTGAGTCTTGAGGTCTTGCCTTGTCTGAAGCTGCACCTTCAGGAATGACACTTTTGACATCACCAATTTAAGGATAATCAATTACATACTTTCCAAGTAACAATTAATTTTTAATCCCCAATTTGGGACATACCAATATTTTGTAGAAAAATAAATTCTCCCAGACAGAAACCCATGTTGTTTCCTAGGCTATAGTCCTAGTTCAAACCAACATCAGTGGTCCAAGAACCCAAGCTTGCCTGAGGATCAGCAAACTTTGTACAGGGCTCCACATCAGCAGCTACACATCAGACATGTACACATCACCTCCTGTCATGCATAATCAACTCTCCCCCTAAAAGAGAGCACCTAAGCGAATGAAGAATCATCTCATCATCTTCATATTCACCCAATGGTAGCACATGCACTTCTGCACCCCTTGGTTTTACAAACCACACCAGAACCAACCCTTATAGGATAGATAGTTGCAGGATAGACAACTATCTGTGAGTTCACTCAGATTCATCTCAGAAACTCCTTCAAGATGTCAGGGTGAATGTCCTTCCAAATGCACACAATCAGAGCTGATGGTGTCTTGATCTTCATCTTTACTTGTCATACAAGGCAAAACACTTGGATAGAGGCCTACAGACTTGACTGGATCCATGGACATCCTAAGAACATAACCAAAAGGACGACACTTGTCATGTTCACCATGAGCTTGGAGCAGTAACCCAATGTCAAAACATCTTGCCTGACATTCTATCTTCATAAAATCCCAAACTGTTTGAAACCACAAACAGTCTTGGTACATAACTGCACTTTTGCAGCAACACATCCTGGATAGACGTATAGCTCCCCATATCAAGGGTAACCATTGCACATGAATGGAAAACATAAGACGCATCTTCATGTCTTCAAGAACTCATTCTCTATTCAACACACAAGTTGAACGCATTCACCATAAGCAAATAGTACACCTATCAACCAAAAGTTCTCCCCCTATCTTTGATAATAGATGCTCCAAGATCACCACATTATCTCTCATGACCAACTTCATGCTCATACAGTGAGAGGGCATCAAACTGATCCACCTCTTCCTAGAGTTACTTGTAGCAGAAGAGTCCACTTCTCCACAAGTATTTTGATCTTAGGCTGAGTACAAGATAGACACCCCATAATCCAAGACATTCTTTCCTCATCATTCTCCCATATGATAAGTTAGAAAGCTTCTAAATTAACTGGTGAATCTTCTTATCAGAATCCAGACTTTCATGCAGTCAATCAATGATCCACTCCAGTCTTGTCCAATCCTTTCACATCATACTCCAAGATAGTCATTTTACCTCATCATTCTCCCGTATGACAAGATAGAGTACTTCTTAGTCAAGATGTGAATTACATGTTCTGCATTATATCTTCAAGTTCTTTGCCAAGGAAAACCAAACCATATCCACTGGTTCACAGCTGGACTTACTTCTTCCTAGTAATCCAACTGAAGATCTTCAGAGGACACAACTCCACCAGCTTGATCAACTGCATCTCCAAAAGCAGGTAATCTTCTATACACAGCTTAGGGCTTCTACCACAAGCTCCAATATATGAACAGAAACATATCCTCCTTTGGTATTCAACCAATTACCCTTCTGCATAAGAGTAATTAGTTCTAAGCATGAACAGTCCCAGAACCTTCTGTGGTCTTCAAATAACTATCCTTCTGCACAAGAATAGTTCTCTAAAGGCTCACTACTTAAATAACCAAATGCCACTGTTTGGTTACTCAGCATCTTTCAGAGCTCTAGAAAATCTTTCACCAAGCTAACTTGATCTTCGACCCTTCATGTTCCATGGCAGGACCACACTCAGACTTGAACCTGCACCATCTACTCCTTCTTACAGCTTTTGCACACTACATGAGGTAGCATTCATACCTAAAAAGATCATCCTATCTTCAAATGATGTACTTTTACAACCAAGCTGAAGATTCTGCTTGATGTCATAACTGAAGGTGAGAAAAATACTTAGAAGGAGGGGGGGTTGAATAAGTATGACAAATAATCAAAGATTCAAACACAGTTATTTTTATCCTGGTTCGTTGAACTCAACTACTCCAGTCCACCCTCTCAAGAGTGATTTGCCTTTCTCAGCCAAGGACTTAATCCACTATTTAATCAAACAGATTACAATAGTAACACCTAAGAACAACTGTTCTTAGTCTTCTCAAGAGCTATTGATCCCAACTGGATCCTCTTAAGGAAACCTTTTACAATCAATGTAAAACTATTACAAGAGTAAAAATGCTTCTAAAAAGCTATTATCACAACTGTGATATTTCTCTTAAGTTTAAGAACAATGTTACAACAAATAGAATATAAGAACTTTTGAGAGATTTGCTTTGAGTGAATTTTTGCAAGTTGTTCGTTATTGAAAAAGATGGAGTGGACTTCTTTATATAGGCACTTAGATCCATGAAGTCTTCTCAACATTGAAGGTTGTGCTGAAAAGCCTGGTGCCTTTTGTCTTCACATTGGAGGCTGTGCTGAAAAAGCCTGATGCCTTTTGTCTTTTACTTTGCAGAAACTTTCCTTAGAATGGAATGCACAGATAAAACCTTTTTGTCTGTGTTCTTGTGTCTAGCATAAAAGAGGAAAGAGCTGTTGAGATATGCCAACGTACATATTCAAATCTTCTTCACTAAGTAAGTTCAGCTATCAACATTAGAGTCTGGATCTTCAGAATCTCCAGAGTAGAGATCTTCTGGATCTTCAGAGTCTTGGGATGTTCTTCAGATTATGCTGAATCAGAGTATATGCAGCTTGTGTGCTTGAGCGTGTAGTTCTGTCAGAGCAGAGTCTTCTATATCAGATTCTCAATACTTATGCAGTGCAGTATCTTTAGAGTCTTCTGATGACTAAGCTTCTGAACTCTCAGAGTCTTCTATTCTTTAGAGGCTTCTGCTTCAGAGTCTTCAGTAGACAACACTCAGATTCTTCTGGGAGCAGCGTTCAGATCTTCATTTAAGATGCTCTTGAACTTTTGAAGCCTTTCATAATATCATTGTTCAGATCCAAATTTGCTCTTTTTAAGAATATTTTCTTTAGTACCTATAGCAAACAGTCTAGAACAAATTTAGAGTATGTAATTTTTGAATACAAAATTCATAAGTGTTATCATCAAAACATAGAGATATTACTAAGAAACAATATGTGTTCTTACAATAACATTTCATCAGACATTCTGTGGTGAATTCAGTCCTTTATTCTGCCACTTAGAAGCACCTTATCACTCTTATCAGACCAAGAGTACATAGACTTGAGTTTGAGTAGACAACCTCCATCTTGCTTTATTGGACCACAACACAATGCTTGAAACGCGTTTGCTTCATGAACTCCTCTTAAGAGAAACCAAACATGCCAAGGATTGATTCTTTAATGAGGAAGGGTCACCAAAGAAATCTTTACACAAGGATTCTCGCTTTCCTTAAGTAGAGACTTCTTTAGAAAGTCAGAGATACCTGCCACTTATCCTTGACCTCCAAGCTGAGCCAGATCTCCTGCTCCTGTGCACTTAGATCAGAAATAAATTGACCCAAGCAGAGCTACCAGCACCATCTTCTAGACCGGTTTCTTGCCAGGGAACTTTCTAGATATGCTTCAGAGACTAGAACACACATGCTGCACTCCAATAAGCTGATTCAAGATAACTGTCTTCATCTCCGCTCCCATCAGCACTACATTCTAGTCTTAGTTTCTTGCCAGGAAACTTACTAGAATAAAGTCAGATCCTACCACACATGCGTATGGTACCTGTGATTCACTCCTTGAATCAACAGAATTCAGCATAATCTTTGCTGATGGAATGTCTTAACATCTGGTTGAACATCAGAGAGTAGATCAAACAAATTAGGTGCCTTATGCTTGTGCTGCAAAATCAATCCTTCTCTGAACTTCAACAATCTTGAACTTCATGGATAACCAATTAAATACGTGTGTAGTCCACAAATAGCAATTGATCTTAAATCCATACAACTTCAGGTATACCAAGTCTTAAACATCAAGACTGCCACCCTTGACTCAACCTCTTTATGACTTCCTCTGCTTATAGAATCCTTTGCAGGTCATGAGTGGTGAAAATAAATCACCTCCCTTACAACAGAACAGTCCAAGCACACAAGCAACAGCTAAGCAAAACATCATCCAGCAGGATCCACAGTTTGTCATACCAATCAGAGAAGTAGAGACCACTATCTTGCACCCATCTACACACCTCCACAACTATATATCAGCATGTATATAGGCCAGTTTTCTCCCAGGGCTATCAGAGTTCTTTCATCATAAACATATGCAGCGGAACTACCAAACGAACATCTTCAACATGACCTAAACTAGATGTCAGACCATCCTATAGGATATAATTAGTCACTTCTCCTTTGGCAAAGGATACAGCAGGTCATATAAGCTCCTATATCAGAGGGCACAACAGCAGATACACAAAATCCTTTGCAACCTTCTCCTAAACTCCATAAGCAGCAACTCAAAAGTTTAGTAAGATCAGCAACTCATCTACAGCTTCTCCTTGTTTAAACCACTAGAAAGTATCTCCCAAGATCTCATCCAGAACAGACAGGATGCCCGCTCTGATACCAATTGAAATTCTGGTATGCAGATGTCATATGTCCCAAGAACATTGATCTCTGCTCAACAAGGGCGAGGACAGACCATGACCAATTTAAATTTCTTTAAATTGTGCCAATGTCATGATCAACGTCATGACGTCTGTTGTGACATCTGCAGGCTGACAGACCTATTTATCTAATCATTTAACTTGTGCAGAATTGTAAATGCAGAAAGATAAATAACACCAGTAATTGTTTACCTAGTTCGGTGCAACATCACCTACATCTGGGGGTTACCAAGCCAGAAAGGAAATCCACTATTAGCATAATTAATTTAGAGTTAAACCTCCAGTTTATACTCCTCACTTAATCTTTACCCAATGCAACTTCAGCCTAGAGACACTCTAGTACCTGAGTATACCCACTTACTCCCCCTCAATCACACAACGGTGATTTATAATTCACAATTACAAAAATAATATGAAGAGACACTTCATACACACCTTGATCTTGCTTCACACATTTTATTAGAACAGTGGTTAAGTGTCGGTTTGTATTATCGTCTCCACAGGGAATATAAGATTTTGCCGTCGTTCAACAGTTGTTAAATTTATAGTTTAATGGTATCCAAGAGTTTGTGTTTATAACTAAGAAGTCATAACAGGTTTTCTAAAATTTAGCCTGATAAGAATCATGTATCATAATAGAAACACAAACCCTGCACGTCTGATGTCATACGATCAATGTCATGACATTCAGTTTTACTTCCTCTTAGTTGACCAGCTTGCTTTGCTGAACACTTCTGCTGAATCTTCTTCATGACAGTAGAAGCAAATGTTTTATAGTTCCTTAAAAAGTATCAAAGATCCTTTTTATGAACACACATTAAATCTGAACTTTGTTCCTAATGATTCTTTTTGGCATGTGCAACACTTCTGTCAAGAGATATAACATATCAGCTCCTTCTGTTGTCATGATGACAACACACCTCACTCACCACCTGTGAGGAACTTCATCACAACTCAACCTATTGTGGCTGCACTAGCAGTTCCTTCTGTTGTCATGATGACAACACACCTCACTCACCACGTGTGAGGAACCTCATCACAGCTCAACCTGTTATCACAACTCAACCTGTTGTGGCTGCACACCTCACTCACCACCTGTGAGGAACTTCATCACAACTCAACCTGTTGTGGCTACTGCTAACACATAGCAGCTACTGTTGTACTAGACATTGATGTAATGATATTGGTCATGACATTCTGTCATCAGCTTCTGCTTGCTCCTTTAGTGATGTCATAACTATGGTAATGACATCCTGCTTAACATTAGTGTAGAGTCATGTTTTACCAAAATTTAGCCAATCATAGGACCATGGATACTCATAGAATCATGGCACTAACAGCAAGAGAAGGGTTATAGTTAATTCCTTCTTTCCTCCCTATCAAAGGTACATTGGGGAAGCTGCCACAACTAAGGTAATCTCTTTACCAAGCAGATCTCGGTTAAACTAGATGATATCTTTGACTGTCAAACCCATGAGTCTCTTTGACCATTCAGATGAATTCCTTAAATCAATGAAAGCTCCAAAATGAGGGAGGTGATCTATAAACCACTTGTGGAAAAACGATGTACAACAAGAAATAATTGTTCCTCTCCTCTTCTCACTCTTCCAGTGCACTGAACGGTATAAGTCTCCTAGGAGAATGGGTACAAGATTCTTGAAAGGAAGATACGAAAGGCGCTCATATCAACAAAGTCCGATATGTTGGGAAATAGTACAATGTCATAGATACACAGAGCCAGAATAGCGCTAAAAACCACTCAACAACCTCTTTGCCATATTTCTGGGCTTTATCCACTAAGAAAGATAGGGTAAAGCTAGAAATTCCATTTCTGCTGACTACATCATCAACCAACTCAGACTTGCTCAAATAAAGAGCATTGGTAAACTTCTCGAGATCAGGTTCTTCCTCTGAATGAAAGAACGACGCCTTATCTTGGATCGAAACTCCCAAGATAAAAGCAAACTCCTATAAAGTATGAACCAATAAATAATCCAAGAAAGTGAAACAACACAACGGAGGGTCATAAAACTATAATAAAGCGTGAATGGCTCCCTGCCCATAGCTTGTGACCTTACGGACAAAACTCAAAATCCTCCCATAATCCCTTCTGAAGACCTTGAGAACACTGGGACCAACCATAATAATTTGAGCAAATAAAGGTCCTAACTCTGGTGACGGAAACTTGTATATAATGATCTTCTTTCTCTCGGCCTCCATCTCTATAGAAAACCAAATAACCAGAATAGAAGGAGAGACAAGAACCTGAAAACACATAAACATGCAATGGTTAAGATGCAGAATAATTATGCAGATGCAAACACGGGATCAAGGTATCCAATGCTCAAGATTGTTGTTGTGCTGTTAACTGAATATAACCAGAGCTCCGCTCTAATAAGAAACCCAAAAAACCAGAACACTGAGGTGACAGAAAACTAGAATATCCTAGATCAAAAGTCCGCTCTAACGAGAAAACCAGAAAATCGGGTTGGTTGGAGGTCAAAGTTTCCTGCAAAACCCATCTCCTCTCACATGTGGGTTTTAGTCTTGGACCGTATGACAACTTATGCAGGTTATCAGTATCATGGACTCTCAGGTCGAAAAACGATTATATGTTCACCATTTCTAATTTGACATCATGGTCAACCAAGGAGGTCTCAACTGACTTCCCAATGAACGGTCTCCAGAGTCGTTACCTTTCTAATTCAACACTCCCTCAACTGCCCAAGATGCGCAGGATAGGATGTCTCCAAAGAAAACCTCGTATGGACGTAGATTTCACGCAAACTTTTGCATGTCAAGATGTCACACAAGTCCACACTACTCTCCATACTAATCCTATCTGTGTACTCAAGCCTGGGTATTGGGTTTATCTCTCGTGGAATAACCCACCCAACAGCACAACAACAACAGCATAATAGGATAATAATGATAAAGTGCAAAAAATAAAAATGTAAATGCAATACACCAGTAAATATACACATACAACATACATATGCACAAACATAAACACTTAAAGATATAAAACAGACAAACACTAGAATTAAATCGCATAGGGAACCAGGGTCCCCAACTGTCGCAACTGTAAAGAAACAACCGGCGAAAACAAACAAAAATATCACCACCGAACTTTAAATAATTTGTATTTAAATTCATTTTTTTTATATTTTAAATTTTGTTACTTATCAAATTTGAGGTAACACTTCTTGGACAAATTTTAAAATTTTTTATTTGATTCATATCTCATTTAATAACCTATACATATAACATGCATGCACCAGTTTCCTTGCTACCCACGTCACCTTTGATCACATTTTTTCACATTCAAATCTCTCACTTTGAAAATTCAAATTAAAAAAAAGGCTAAACAAAAGACATCTCTTAAGGTACCTCACTTCACTCTCTATCACTCTCTTTCCCACCCCATATACTTATTCCTTTCAAAATAATTTTTCAAAAAAAACCCATAATAAATAACATCACCTTAACAGTAATAATCAATCAAGATCCATATCTTATCATCTTTCCATTACTCGCATAAACACTCACCTGCATATTTTTAAATACACAAAAAGGACCTAACACATACGAAGGACCCACGCATCATGTAACTCACTCACCCTCATTATTATTATTATCATATTTCAACTTGACTTTCAATATACAACAACACCTCTTTTATGAAAATTTCAAAATACACTCTGCAACTCTCCTTTCACTCTCAACCATAATTTCATCACCTTCTTAATACATTCCTCTATTATCTTTTCAACACAGTAAAAAACCATTATTCATTTCTTGCTAGATACTCTCATGCACAAGTCTCTTTCTCTCTCTCATTGCAACGCATGAAACCACACATACACCATCACACTTCTTCTCCCATCAAATACTCATAAAACTCACCTAAACTACATTCACCTCCTTCATGAACAAACACACACCACATCTCATTAAAGTTACAACAACAACCTCCATATTTCTTCACATTACAACTATGTAAACACAACCATACTTACATGTCATTCTTCTTTTACGAGACTGAACACATTTCTTCTCCCAATCTCCATTGCCACACTTTTTAACCAAGCTACTGCAAATCCACAAAAATTTTCCAAAACAATTATTTTCACAACCACACATATATATCATGATATCAACAATACCCTTGATAGCACCACCATAACCCGCAGATTAGCTTCATCTGTGTACCACCGGAGCTTGCATTTTCGGCGGAGCTTTTCGATACTTTTTGTTTTCTAGTTGCTAATGCACATATAACTAACAGCAAACACCTATGATTGCACGCACCCCACTTCGACTCGTCTAATTCAAACGAACTTTGACATTTCCGCTACGAACTCAAACTCGAGACCCACCAGAAGCGTGCGTGTGAAATACAAGTCGCTCGAGTTGCTATTGTTGTTCACAGAAAGTGTCGCGGCTAGAAATTGTTGGTAACAGTTTCTTTCATTTTTTTCTTTTTGCCTTAATTAAATAATTTTTTTTTGTTTTGTGTGATAATTTCTTTCATTCATTTTTTGTTAAATTTTTTTTTATTTTTATTTTTATTAATTACTATAGATTATTTGTTTATGTTTTTATCAATTAGTATAATATAAAAAGAACAGATTTATTTGTTTTATTTCTTTTTCTAGTTAGTTTAGTCATTTGTGAAATTTTTAAAAAAATGTAAAACAGATTTGTTTTTTCTTTGTTTTTTTTTAATTTTTTTAATTTAATTTTTTAAATATTGAAAATACCAAAAATATTATAATTATTTATTTCTAATATTTTACTATTTATAGTTTTAATTAGTTAAATATCAAAAATGTAAAAAAAATTGGTTTTAGTTACTCTTACTTAAATATTAGGAAAAATGCCAAAAACATCTTATCTTTTATTTTAATATTTTCATTTCTCTAGTTTTAATTACTAATTTGGTTAATATCTAAAAATGTAAAAAATATGAGTGTAATAATTATTATTTGTTTTAAATATATTTATTTAATTTGATTAGTTAAATTATTAGTTAATCTTATTAAGTATTTATATTTAAATTAATTAACAATTTCTTGTCTTCTGATTCGATATATTGTCATGACTTGTCTGTGTCTCATTTTCTGAGTTGGTTCTATCTGGTTAATCCCTGATATTTTCTCCTTGATTAATTGTTGATTTTATCTGTTACTTTTATTCACGATATTTTTCCGTGTGTGTTTTGACTGTCTGTTGATTTTATATGTTGATTAGTTCTCACGATGTTGTTGTGTGCTTTCTATCTGTTTTCACAGTGATGTTTTGTCATGTATATTTGTTTATTGTATTCACGATGCTTTGTCGTGATTATTGTTGTATTGTTTGGGGATTTTATTCACGATGCTTTGTCGCGTATCTTTGTCTGTTGACTTTTTGTTGTTTGATACCATGATGCTTTGCCATGTATCTTCTATTGACTTTTCATTGTCTGTTACCATGATATTTTTCCATGCGTATTCTATGCTATTTTGTCTGTCTGACCATACATGATGTTTTTTCGTGTATTGTGTCTGTGCCTTATCTACTTGCCATGTACATGACGTTCTTCCATGTATATGTTGCTCTCTTTGATCCTTGCTGACTTAATCCAAGGGAAGAGATTGTATGTCGACTTATTGTCATTGTGCATATCCCTCGATTGTTCTTTACTTGTATTTGTTGTTCTTGGCTCTTAGAACCTGGAAATCCGTAGTTCCACGAACTACGAACGCTCTGATTTCTCAAGATCCTCTTGAGAATACGTAGGCACAAGGCCTCGATCCTTGGCGAGCACACGTTTCTTTTTTCACACTCTTTTTCTTTTTCACCCTTTTCTTTTTTCCACACGTAATTTCCGAACTATGATTGCTCTAACTTCCTATTAAGGATACGTGGGCATAGGATTGCAAGATCCTAGCGAGCTACCTTTTTTCTTTTTCCACCTTTTCTCTTTACTTTGCACATTCTTACCTTAGCAAACAATTTTAGCCAAAACACAAATATTTCAAGAGGTTCTTGTAGAGTACCGCAGATGCTTAGGATGCTAGTACTTTTCTTTAGTATAATCAACCCCCGTACCTTTGATCTCTCTCTTTTGCTTAACTTTAGACATTGCTTTTTACTTTGCATTTTAACTTGGGTTTTTGTTTGATCTTTTCTCCCTTCCCTTGGATAAAATAAAAGTTTGGTGGTGACATCATTGTTTTGTGAGCTAAGCTGATCTTATAGCTTTGGTATCCAATCCTCACCGCGACAAGGAGGTTTTGGTGGACTCCAAGTCTCTCTCTCCAACTATGTTCTTGTAATGATGGTGCAAAAATGTGAAATTAAAGGGGTTTGAGAACTGGAATTTCCAATCCTAATGGTGTTTCCCTTGATCAAGGTCCTTAGGTAAATTTCTTTAAGGAAGAACATTGGATCAATGATGAGATGTATGTTGAGGAAGTCAAAAGAGAGTGGCTAGTTGTGTTTACCGCGAGAAACTACATGTGCTTTCACATGCTTGATGACCAAGGAAGATGTAGTTCAGATGTACCACCAGAAGTTGTAACATCCTATTGCGGCAAATGTTATAGAACATTCTCTTGTGGTTCTTATGAGGCCAGTGCAAGGTGAAGTCCTAGTGGATAGAGGAACAAAGGGGAGAGGAGAGAAGAAGATTGTGGTGGAAGAGTCTGATAATGGTGATATACTCAGTCAACACCCTGCTAATTTGGTCAGCTCAGATGTTGCTTGTTAGAGGAATCTCTTTTTGTTTGCATAAGGTTTCATGTTGGTACTATGTTGTTAAATAGGATGTCTTGACATTGTGCTTTTATGTAGAAGCTCTTTTAGTTCTTGATGCGTGTGAGAGTTTATTTCTCTCTGTGAATATTTTATGTGAGTGTCTCTGATCTGCCCTTGCAGTTTGCTCTGTTTCTGTTATGTTTAAATTGTGGTTCTCAAGTAGTTCATGAAAATGGATGTTCCTGGGTTGCTATAATGATAGCAGAACATATGAATGTTAACTCTAGAACCAAAGTTAATGGCTCAATCATTGTGATAGGGGATGATGTCCGAATAGATGTTGGAACATCATCTCAACTGTATAACCTCCAGAAATTAATAGAGAACTCTCAAGACTACAATTTCTTCTCTAGAGTCAGAAAATTTATACAAGGGAATTGAGGATTTAAAGCTCATTATATGTAGCCGGTGTTCACCAACAGATTCAGAATTGAAATATCTAGTTCTGGTGAAGTTTGGAGTAAAGTTTTGGCCAAGTCTGGTAGTTATAATGGCTTTGATAGTGCTGAAAGGAAGGATCTGTTATGTATTGCAACATGACATATTTGATGTCATGACATCTTGCCTACATGAAGTGCTTTGGAGAACTCTGGTTTCTCTTAAATGTTTTTTAGGCTTATTTTTCTTCTATTGTGCATACACCTCTGATATGTGAACTGGGACAATTCATGATTACATGGGTATGTACTTGAGAATAATGATATTTGTACCTGGGAGAATCTATCTTTCCCTGTAGTGGATTGTGGTCTTCAGGAGGAGTTGTTGTTGATCTGTAATGTCAGACTGGATGTCTTGACCTTGTGTTTAGCTATTCAGTTGTACTTTAATGAATTCTTAAGCTATGTAATTTAGAGGGAATTTGTTTTGTTATTTTTGTATGATGTTCTTATGGGAGTTCTATTTTGTGTCCATTGTGTGTGTCCTTGTGTGTTAAGGATATTTCCTCTTAAGAAATAATTTTGTCTTTTGGATCAGCAAGAATATAATTTGGGTTTTTCTAGTTTAAGTATATTGTTGAGGAAGTTATTGTTCCAAATTGAGTTGGATGCCGAAATAATACAATCTCAAACGGGATATCATAACATTGTACTGTGAAAAGCTGGTCACAATTAGGTTTTTCAAGGATTTTCACTCTGCACAGTTGGACAAGGTCATTGTAACTGGTCATCATTTTATCAGGGGTGTTTTGGGAATTTGTACTAATAAAGAATTATAGCAACTACAATTTGGGATTTTTCACCACACTGCCCTTGTTTGAAATAGAAAATCCCACAATGCCCTTTCTGAAAACTTATTTACAAGCCTGCCCTAGTTTAGAAGGAGTTCGTCCATTGATTGGACGAACTAGTGAATGCAAAGAGGAAGTTCGTCCTTCTGTTGGGCGAACATGTGAAGAAGACGTTTCCATGCATAAGTTCACCCATTGAATGAGCGAACTAGTGAAGAAGATGGTATTTTTTTTTGTTTTTTAATTTTTTAATTTTTTGTTAATTCTATTTAAAATATATTTAAATAATTTAATATAAAAAATATTTAAATAATTTAATATAAAAACTTTTAAATAATTTAATATAAAAACTATTTAAATAATTTAGTATAAAAACTATTTAAATAGTTTAATATAAAAACTATTTTATTAATTTAATTTAAAAACTATTTTATTAATTTAATATAAAAACTATTTAAATAATTTAATTTAAAAACTATTTTATTAATTGATTAAATAATTTATAACAATAAAATGATTGATCAAATACAAAAGTAGTACAATATAATTATCTATTCGGTCGGTTTGACGGACCGGCAACATTGGGACATTTTCTACGCATATGACTTATTTCTCTGCAAATCCCACACCGTCTCTTCTCTTTTTCTACGTCGTCCATCTCAGTTCGGATTCTACTACTTTTTGGACTCCCCTTTTTATTTCTTCTCATTGAATCGTCGTGGCAGAGAGTGAAACCTTCATATTTTGGCCAATTCTCCTCGTGCGGTAGTCCCAGGAAGCTTTCCTTGTAGACCTGGAATACGTTAAGTATTGTGAAGACCTCTGGAATGTGAATTGCATAGTCTTGTCGTATGCTAGAACATGCCGCTATCACGTGGGAGCAAGGCAAGTGGAACATTTGAAATTTTCCACAGTCACACCTACGATTCCTCAAGTCAACGCTGAAAGTACCCTTTGGACGACCATCGTTGTAATTAATCTTTTCTTGCACCATGAAACAAAATCTTTCCCGATCAAATTGCATGACATTGTGTGTGTTAGCCTTGGCTACCTCCTCGGCCATTCCCTTGTTACAACCATCTGTGAAAACTTTGCCTGAAGATAGCATTTTTGTCCATTTGTGTCCTCGTTTACCAAATAGTGAACCCATTCGATAATATGTAGACTGGACTAATGCAGTGATGGGAAGGTTTCTTGTGGCCTTTAATACAGAGTTTATTGCTTCTGCTAAGTTAGATGTCATATGTCCCCAACGTTGTCCTCCGTCAAATGCTCTAGCCCACTTCTCCCTAGGAATATTGTCTATCCAATTTAAAGCCTCAGCGTTGGATCTTCTGATTTCTCCGCGATAATAATGAAATGAGGCCTCCGTCAATGCGTAACCTGTATCCGTCAATGCGTTAGAAAAAATGAAAAGAAAGTGCTTATATAATTTAGATAAGCGAAATTTTTTCCTTACCCATGTTAACAACTAATTTTCGTAGAACCTTGTCCTTAATCTCGCGCATGAAGTTCTGAGCGATGTGTCTTATGCAGTAGACATGCGAAGATGGAGGATTTTGCCAACCGTTTTCTGGATTGTTGTATTCACTTTTTATCGATTCATGCCTATCAGATATTAGACATAAATTCGGCTGTGGTGTCACGTGTAATCTTAGGTTCCTCAGAAAAAAAACTCCAGGCTTCCTTTGTTTCTCCTTCGACCAAAGCGAATGCCACTGGGAAAATATTTGCGTTGCCATCTTGTGCCACCGCCGTCAATAGAGTTCCTCTGTACTTGCCATACAACCAAGTTCCGTCTACCTGCACAATGGGCTTACAATAGGCGAAACCATTTATACACGGACGAAATGCCCAAAACAGACGAAGGAATGTTCTTTTTCCGGAGATCTGGGAACCATCACTTGATATGGCAGGTATGGTTTGCAAATCCATAACGGTTCCGGGAAGAAAGGTTTTTATTACCAGTATCCACTGCGGTAGGTCGTTGTAAGATGTTTCCCAATTGTCGTAAAGCGACTCTACCGCCTTGCACTTAGCGATCCACGCCTTCCGGTAAGATATAATGTACCCGTATTTTTCTAGAATATGGGCAATGATCACTTTTACCTTAAGTGAGGCGTCGCTGTTTACAAGTTCTCTGATGTTATGGCTAACCATTTCTGAACTGAGCTTGCTATGGTCTTGTGCCAAGAAGATGTTTTATTAGAAGCTAAACTTTTTATTTTGCTCGTGATCGCAACGGTCTTGTTTCCTGACAAAACTCAAAACCTTTGGCATTCATCTTGGGTCCCTTTCGTGGGGGATCTCATTAAATGTGGAACATATAGTTGGGGTTCTGCATGCCTTGCGAAATTGTACAGAGAAATGTGCAAGGCAGCAGAAAAAGATGTTAGGAGCATGAGTGGTTGTGCTCTCCTACTAACTTCTTGGGCATTCACACGCATCCCATTGTTCGCTCCTATCAATATTGTGGAACCATCGTTTCCATATGCACAAAGGTATTTTTGTAACACTCATATTTATGTACGTAATATATATATATTTCTTATTCAACTATGTCTAACAATATTAATATTTTTTTTGGGTTACATAAGGTGGACACAAAGGGGAATGAATTACCGTGCAACTCCTCGCTTCCATCTCCAAGGATATCGAAACGCGTTGGATCATATGCAAGAAAAAGATGTAAGTTTTAAACCAATTGAAAATAGTGGCCGGTTCTTCAATTTAAAGTTATCTTAATTTTATTTGTTATGTGACAGTTTATATGGAGGCCGTACATTCAGTACCCGGTGCCGCGTCTAGAAGATAGCCAAATCTGGAGTGCAACAACTTACCTTGTCTGTTTCTACATCATTGAGATGCATCAATCAGATAGGGTAACACTCCAGTTTGGATTTGACGAACAGATCCCTCCACTTCCTAGGTGCTTGAAGGAACACCACGCAATTACCATGCGAAAAGCGCAAAAAGTTCATTGGCAACAGTTAAACAAGGACGAGGTGCGAGAATGGAGACACAGAAGAGATGTGATTTTGCAGGGGGGCGCTATATTTGGTGAACGCAAACCAAGTCAAGAGTATTTAACTTGGTTCCGCGCAATTCCTTATGTTCATGTTGCTCCGGATCAATTTCTAACCGACCCACGGACGCAAGCATCATCATCGACACAACAAACTCCCGCATCAATGCATCAGCATGTCCCACCAACCCAAACCTCTCAATTTGGGGGGTACCCATCCTCTTCAGCTCAACATAACTATAACTTCCCCCAGTTCGCCCAACAATATCAGCCCTAACCCTACCTCCGACCACCCAGACAGTTCACCCCATGCACAGCCCCCAACTTTCAGCAGAGCAACCCTTATTTCCAATATCCTACAAATCCTACCTTCAACACTACCTTCTCTCAACCCGCCTTCACGCCCGATGACGTATACATCCCAACCATGCAACAACCCCAAGCCGATACCTACCCACAACCACCACAACCATCACATTCATTTCAATATTTTTTACTGACAGAGGAGCAACTGACGCAAATGCCAGATTTTAACATCGAAGATATTCTAAATGATGATGACCCAGGACCCTCTTCAAGGCAAACAATCCCCCCGAGAACACATCATAATGAAGATTTGTCTTCAGACTCCTCTCAATCAGCTGCAAACGAGCGTTTGGGCGGAGGACACCGACAGCGAAGGCCCCCTAGGTGTGGAACTGGAGGTCATCTCCGATGAGATGTGTATTTATTTAATCATTTATATTGTTGTAATTTAATCTTCTAATTTTATTGTTGTAAATTATTTAATCAATTAGTAAAATTGTTTTTAAATTCAATTAATAAAATAGTTTTTAAATTAAATTATTTAAATAGTTTTTATATTAAATTAATAAAATAGTTTTTAAATTAAATTAATAAAATAGTTTTTATATTAAACTATTTAAATAGTTTTTATACTAAATTATTTAAATAGTTTTTATATTAAATTATTTAAAAGTTTTTATATTAAATTATTTAAATATTTTTTATATTAAATTATTTAAATATATTTTAAATAGAATTAACAAAAAAATAAAAAAAATAAAAAAACAAAAAAAAAATACCATCTTCTTCACTAGTTCGCCCATTCAATGGGTGAACTTATGCATGGCAACGTCTTCTTCACATGTTCGCCCAACAGAAGGACGAACTTCCTCTTTGCATTCACTAGTTCGTCCAATCAATGGACGAACTCATTCTAAACTAGGGCATGCTGGTAAATAAGTTTTCAGAAAGGGCATTGTGGGATTTTCTATTTCAAACAAGGGCAGTGTGGTGAAAAATCCCTACAATTTAAGAGGCTTAAAAATGTTTTTTTAGTTGCATGCGTTTTTAAAAAAAAAACAGTTTTTCGATGACATGGAGAATGTCATTTCAAATGATGCAGTCAAAGCTTGGAAAGCGAGAAAGAGGAACAAGAGAATGTCTCTGTTACCAAGAGTAATTTCTCTTACTTCAACAATTCTAATCTTGATTGATCGGTCGATACAAGCGAGGTCATTTTTTTTATTAAAAGCCAAGACCTTACTACTTCTTCCTCCTATCGAGTTATGTTTCAATATAAGCCAGACCTCCAAAAGTACTGATACTGAAAAGGATCTTGTGTTGGATGCCAAGAAGGATAAGAGTGCGGATCTAAAGAAAGTGGAGTCTGAAGTTGTGACATCGGTTGGAACATCTAGGGCAGGGAAAAATTATGTGACAAAGATGAAGTCCTTCAAGAAAAACCATGCTTAACTACATGACTTTGATGAGGATGCTGATGAAGATTGGGTTAATTTCATTAACTCGGGTGGCTGGAATGGATAGTTGGCTCCAAAGAAGGATTTTTTTTTTGCTGTTTTGATGTTTGTATTGTAATAATTTCCTCAAATTATTTGCTTTTGTTTGTTACTTTGTGTTTTCATTTGTTTCCATTAGAACTGGTTGTTTCCACTGCTACTGTGTGCTTTCATTTATTGTTGTTTACATTTACTCTATTTTTGTCAATTTTGGCTAAAAAGGAAGAGTAAAGTGTTAGTATGATTACTGTTTCTGATGTTGGATCAAGTGTCATAACTTCATGTGATGTTTTAGGGGTGATTTGTGGTTGCTTGCTGTATGCAACTGTTTAGAGGGAGCATGATAGTCTGTCATGCTTGTTGTTGTTGTTGCTGCTTACAAGGGAAGTAATGTATGTGTGCAATGATGTTGTTGACAAGGGGAGTAATGCATGTGGGCAATGATGTACAATCACATGTTTTGACATGGTGTGTTTATGGAGAACCTTGGTTACTCTATGGTAATCTATTACTCTGATACTCTGAGTAATATGTGTGGCTTCTGCTGTATGTGTTTCTAATATGTGTGGCTTTTGCTGTATGTGCTTCTAATGTGTGAACTTGGATAGTTCATATTTGTCTGTCTTGTGATTTGGGTTTTCCCCTTGAGAGGGATGTGTGAACTAAAACAGTTGAGGTGTAGATTTCTTATGATTTGGGTTTTTCCCATTTTTCCCTTGAGGGGGAGTATTGGGTATGTGTGAGGTTGCTGTGTTGGGGCTGTGTTGATGTGATGTCAGACCACATGTCCTGACATCTGATTTTTGGAGTTTGAAGGAGTTGTGATCTCTAATGATCTATAACTACATTTTATCTCTGATATATCTTTTTTTATCATGTAGCTTGCTTCTGCTTTGCGATTCTATTCCTCTCTCTAGGTTCAGTAAATAAATGATGTTTTAGCCAAAATTTGCCAGAGGGGGAGATTGTTAGTTCCATGGTTTTAGGATTGGCAGCAATTTTGCTAAAACTTGGTTCACATAAAGATGTTGGGAGAAATGTCCTAACTTGCTGATCTGTCAACATTGAAGACAAATGTTCTGACAGATGCTATGACATGTTGTACCAAAACATCAATACAGGCTGTAGGTTTATTTTTGACAGATTTGTTTTGATTTCGTGAGATTTCTTTTGGATTTCCAACTGTTCATAAGTTTCTAAAATTAGATGTTGAGACAGTTTAGGAAACTTGATGATTTGTTCCAAGATTTAAGGAGATTTTTCTGCATAATTGATGCAACCCTCAGCGTGTGGATCAAGTAATATCTGAGTGAAGATTTTGAAGCCCATGGGCTGATGAGGAGTATTTAAAGAGCAACTTAAACCTAATGTATTTACGACTTTCACTTTTGTAAAAATAATGGGAGATTTTAGAGTCTTAGGTTTTGAGAGTCTCTTTAGTGTGACTTTGTAAGTCACTCATGTATCTTTTGATACGCCGAGGTAGACTGATTGTATGTTGTTAATTGTTCATTCTAAAGCTTTTAAGCAAGAGTGTATTGTCCTTAGTTTAAAGCTTTTAAGTATAACTAAGTATTGTTCTTGGAAGAGTGTTCTTCTATTTTGGGTTATTGTTGAATTGTCACTAGTTTCTGATTGTTAGGAAGTGAGAGGGGGATCTCATATCTAGAGGGTTTCTAGGTAGAAGTTGCACAAGGTAATGATTAGGCGAGAAGTTGTAAACGGTGGAGTTTAGCTTTGAACTAATGCTATCATAGTGAATTTCCTTCCTGCCTTGGATGCCCCCAGATGTAGGTGATGTTGCACCGAACTGGGTTAACAACTGACTGTGTTATTTATCTTTCTGCAATTTATTTTCAATTTCATTTATTTGTTCTGTCAGATAGAAGATGTTGTAACATCTGTCTTGGCATTATATTCTGATGTGAGGACATCAATATTAACATGTGTTAGAGTGCCAGAATCTTAATTTATCATATTATTTTAAATTTTTAATAATATTAAAAAAAATTAAGGATCTAATTGTTGAGTTAAGAAATAAAAAATATTTATATTAAAATGAATAGAAATATAATAACGATGTATTTAATAAAATTGATTATATATATATATATATATATATATATATATATATATATATATATATATATATATATATATATATATATATATATATATATATATATATATATATATATATATATATATATATATATATAAAGAGTTAAATTGGTATGCACTCATAGTGTAAAATAATTTTACACTATCATTTAATAAAAATATATTAATCTGCCATGTCATACAATTAACTTAAAAGTTACAGTCTGATATAACGAAATGCATGAAAGTGATTGATTGTTGGTGCAAAATAATTTTACACAGTCAATGCATATCAATTAAATTCAAATATAAATTGTGTGGATGGAGCAAGGTGAATACTAATTATACATGCTCTTTTTCATATTCATTTTACATGGTTTTATAATGAATAATTTGTGCAGATATCAATATAGGATGATTCTATTGTTGTCCCTATTAGAATTCTTATTGTTCGATTCTATATTTAGTACATTTTTTTTTTAGGTTTTAAGGTTTCTTAAAAAAATAAATTAGTTATATATTAATATTTTTTAGAATTAATTTGTCATTTTAATTTTTTTTATTTTTTCTTAATTATTTTTCTGCTGTTTCGTTTTTCTCTCTCTCTTCCTTTATTGTTATTTTTCTCTTTCAATTTTCTTTTGTCATTTTTTTTTAGTTTTACATTTTAAATTTAAAACATCTCACTGTTCTAGTTTTTTAACATGTATTTTTTTTTTTGGCAAATTCATTTTGTTATAATTTTTTTTTTATAAATTTTTCCTATATTGATATATTATTATACTAAGAATCTCAAAACTTAAATAATATTTCAAAACTTTTATATCTGTCACATTACCCAATACATACAATTTCAGCGTAAAACTAAAAGCTTCTATATTACAAGATGGAATTGCAAAAAATAATTACAAAGCTCTTTCTAAAACCAGCTCTTTAATTATTATTGTTGTGGTAGTGCAATGTGAGGAGTCAGTTTTTTTCTGTGTCGTAGAGGTTTTCTATGAATACACTTTGGTGTGACATTTCTAACGGTTTCTTTTCTCTCTCAATACCCTTACAAAGAATAAGTGTAGAGGGAATGAGGTTTTTGAGAATTAGAACCTGCCTCAAGCATATATCAGATGATCCCACAACCTTTTGGTTTGACATTTGAACTGGTTTTAGTGGAGTTTGAAATATGATATTATTTAGACAATTTATGTGCATTTCATTATGTGTTTTGTGTTGTTGTTCACTAAAGATGTTCATAACTATCATGATTTCTTCAAATCCATCATTTTAAGAATACGCAAATAAACATCTAAGAATGTTGTTTAATTTTATTTTATTTATCAAAATAAGTAATTCTAATAAATAAATAAATAATTTTGGTAAATTCTTTTTATTATATTATTGATATATGATATATTATTTTTTTATTATTTTGTTGTGCTTCATATAACAAAGCAGACACAAATTGAACCACGCACATGTTGTTTTGGTTTGCATGGTTCTGTCTCTTAATTGTTTCATCCATTAACTTGGGTAAAATTTTGTGTAATTTTAGCTACGGTTCGTAATTTTATACAAAGTTTAATATTTTGAGTAAGTCAATTAAAATAAAATGTCACTAAAGTGATCTTTTTTTTGAGAAATTGCTGATAAAAAATGTTAAATGCTTTTCTTTTGTGTGTTTATCAATGAGAGTATCAATTGATCCAAAAGACAGTTAATGTTTGGCCGAATTTCATAGACACATGTGATAATTATAAGGTTTCACAAGTGAATGATAAATCAATCCGAAGAGAGGTTTATTATTTGACATGTTTTTACTATCAATGTTTGATGATTACAACATGAGTGTCACTAGTAGTCAATATTACTACCAAAAGACTTCTATTGATGGTACAATAGATATCTTGAGATAGGTTATGTCGTAATTTGAATATATTAAAGATTTGATCTATTTTTGTTATTCTGAGTATATTTATAGGGTTTATTTATCCTTTTTTTCAGCTACAATTGCTTTGATGTTTGCAAATATGAATAATATTCAGGTCCTTAATGAGATAAATTTTAAGGAATGGAATGAGAACATGAAAATTGTTCTTGATTGCGTGAATTTTCTTTCACCTTGCATTAAGGATGAAGCAACCACCTTCTCCTTCGGAATCTGGTACCTCTGAACAGAGGAAAAATTGTGAGAAGTGAGATTGCTTCAATCACATGAGTCATAGTTTGGTCTACTTTGAGGTTAATTTACCTTCAGTACCTATAAACACTTGGTGATTAGACTTTAGAGCAACTAATAACATCAGTGTTTCAATGAAGGGTTGTCTAAACTACCGAAAGTCAAATGATGTTGAAAGATACATCTATTTGGGAGATGACAAGTCAGTGGGTGTGGAAGCTATAGGGAATTTTAGATTATTGATGTGTATCATATTTTATTTGGATTTGAAAGAGACTTTTGTAGTTCTGCCATTTAGATGAAATTTAATTTCAATTTCATCTTTGGATAAATCAGGTTATTCATGTTCATTTGGAAACAATATGTTCAAGTTGTCTTTCAATTCATACATTGTTGGAACTTGTTCACTTAAGAGTCATGATAATCTATATTTGCTTGACACAATAACTACTTATGGTGAAATCTTGAATGTGGAATCACGTGGTATTAATCGTAAAATTGATAATAACATTTCAGGAGCATTATGGCATAAACGCCTAGGACACATCTCTAAAAATAGAGTTGACGGAATAATGTTAGATGAAATTTTGGATTCTATTGACTTCACAAACTTTGATGTTTATGTTGAATGCATTAAAGGTAAACATACCAAAATAAAGAAATTTGGTGCATATAGAGCTACATATGTTGAAGGTTCCATGGTCTTAAGATTGACAAACATTTTGGTAAAACATGGTTATTTTATAGAACATATAACACAACAAGAAGTTGAGCAAGATGTCGTGACATCTTGACTAATTGATACAACAAAGTCTGCTGATATGTTTCCTGACATATGTTATGACAGATATTGTGACATGTTATTGATCAGTGCATTTTGATGCACGTTCTTCCATGTTTGTACTCAAGCATTTCTTTGATTTTATTTATTTATTTTTATGTTTTAACGTGTTTTTATATTTTATTTTATTTTTGCATTTAATTGTTTTTCGTATTTATTTTTCAGCTTTAACAGCTTTCACGAGAAAAATCATAACTGGAGTTTCGGGAGTCCGTTTGAGGCGTTATAAAAATCGCCGGAAAGCTAAGAGAGAGAGCTACAACTTTCGTGTTGGAGTCGAAGTCAGATTCGGAGCCCAAAATTCCAGAATTTCGTTTGAAGTTGCAGCATTAGGATATTGTTTTAGTTTTGGGTCATGTTTTGGGCCTGAGTTATATTTTCGACCCAGTTGGGTTTTGAACCGGATCCATTGTTTTCCTTTTTAAGGAGAACTCATGTTACTGTTCATATTATTCACATTTCACGAAAAAAGAGAGGTTGGAGAAGAACTCATGGAAAACTAATACCTTCGGGCAAATCCTGTTGTGTATGGTTTCAACACTTTGAGGTTATTATAATATCAATTTAAATCTGATTCCTTTCAATCCTTTTCTATGAAGTCATTTGCTTAATTGGATTGCAATTATTTGCTTAATTCAATTATTGTTCATAGGATAGAATTGATTAAATTCGATTGTATGCATGTTCCTAAATTTAATTGCGTGTTACCGTTTGCTTAATTCGTTAATTCGTCATATTGTTAACCGTTTGCTTAATTCGGTAAACAGGAACATAATTCATTTGATGTTAGTAAGCGCTTGTCTGATTAATATCATAATCGAATAGGATTGGAGCCGTTTAGGGATTGATGTTATAACAGTCGATGATAAGTCGGAACCCGAATCAGTAGGATTAGTCGTTTTATCTTATTTTAATAAGCATTTTTTTTATAATCACTTATTTTCAGTATTTTTTCTCTTAATCAAAATTCAAACCCCCATAAATTATTACTTTATTGGTCAATCACTACAAGAATCCTTTTGAGAACGATATTTCGAGTCACTGTCGCTATACTAGCATTTTTATAAAAACACTCGTTTTTGATCCGCGAGCGACCGCGGATCAGTTATACAAGAACTTCAATACAGTTTTGCAATTTAAATCTTGAAGATTTGATTTTGAAATAGAATATTCTGGATGTCTTGTGTTTTCATTCAGGCGCAGCTAAGCAAGGATGTTTTAGGAACATTGCAGTTTTGGTTTGGTTTCATAAAAAGGTTCTTGGAAACTTTTTAGGAAACTTTGATGATGTGTTCCTTTTTTTGTGGAGAAGATATTGCAGGTGGTTTACAACTGAAAGAGTGGATTCGATTGAAGAGTCCAAGCTCATACTTCTAGAGCTTATATAAAGAAACTCACTAAACCTAAAAATAAAAATAAAAAGCATTATTTGGAAGAAATCGCGTGTTTATAAATAAGGGTTTAGGGTTTGAGAGTTCTTTTAGTGTTCTGTTGCATTGTGTGTCACTCATGTGTCTACTGATACATTGAGATAAACTATTTTGTTAATTGTGAGCCATTAAATCATCTTCAAGATGTTTGACCTGAATTGATTGTATTGAGTTGTAAGTGTTTACTCTAAGCTTTTAAGCAAGTGTGAATTATCCTTGATTTAAGCTTTTAAGAAAGATCAAGCATTGTCTTTGAAGTGTGTCTTATATCGATTTATAGTTAAATTTATCACTGCTGTTGTGATTGAATGGAAGTGAGAGGAGATTTTCATATCCAGGAGTGTCTTAGGTAGAAGTTGCACTGGGTAGGGATTAAGTGAGAAGTCGTAAACTGTGATTGTTTAGCTTTGAATTAATACTACTAATAGTGGATTTCCTTCCTATCTTGGTAGCCCCCAGATGTAGGTGAGTTGCACCGAACTGGGTTAACAATTGCTTGTGTTATTTATTGTCTTTTTACTGTGTTTATTATCTTGTCCTTAAGTGTTTAACAGTTCAAATATTAGTTTCGTAACATCTCCTTCGACATGTTATATCTGATACCAAAATTTCATATGTCTTAGAATTGATACATTTTTGGACCATTTCCTGCACCTTCTTGGAATGGTCAACAATATTTTATTCATAGACGATTATTCTAGATAAGCATGCATATTTCTTATACATGAAACGTCTCAATCGTTGGATGTGTTCAAATTATTTAAAGATGAAATTGAGAACCAATTCAACAAAATAATTAAGATTGTTAAATCTGACCGTGATGGTGAGTATTACAGAAAATATGATGATTCATGTAAACAACGTCTGAGGCCTTTTTTCAAATACTTAGAGGAACGTAGAATCGTCTAACAGTACACCATGTCAGGGTGACCTAACATGAATGGTGTAGATAAAATATGAAACCAAACTTTTAAGGATATTGTAAGGAGTATTATTTGTCATTCTACCTTGCCAGAGTCACTCTTAGGAGAAACACTAAAGACTACAACATTTCTAAATAGAGTACCAACTAAGGCAACTGTCAAAACACCTTATAAGCTTTAAACTGAATGAAAAATTAGTTTAAACCATTTTCATGTATGAGAATGTCCAGCTGAGGCAAGGCCTTATAGGCCAAATGAAAATAAATTAGACTCCCGAAAAGTGAGCAACTACATTATTTGTTATTCTGAAAGATTCAGGGGATACAAATTTTATGTTCTCAAATTAAACTCACTTTTTGAGATAGGAACAACCACATTCTTTGAGTATATTGATTTTGGGGGAAAGAATAAGGTTAGAGACTTTGTTTTAGAAGAAGAATTAGTAACAATTCCAGAACCAATTCATACATTTGCTTTTGATCAAGAAAATATGGAACCTTCATAAGACATCGTTGAATTTCCTCTTATTCAAGATGATTTGGTAATTGATGAAGAAAAAACTTAAGATCCTTAAGAAAAAGTGTTACAAGAACCAATACTTTTGCGGAGATCCACTAGAGAAAAAAGAAATGTTATTCCAGATGATCACATAGTCTTTCTCCAAGAACATGAGAACAATAATGGTATGATGGAGGCTAAACAAATCAACTTCCAAGCCATATGCAGGATTCCAATTCAGAAAAGTGGATTGAAGAAATGAATGGGGAGCATAAGTCTATGTAAGACATTAAGGTTTAGGAACTTATCCTGTTACCAGAAGGTGTGAAACCCATTGGTTGCAAATGGATTTTTAAGGCTAGGTGATATTTTAGCGGTAATGCGGAGAGGTATAAGGCTCGTCTTGTGGCTAAGGGTTATACTAAAAAAGAAGGGATTAACTTTAAACAATTTTCTCTCTAGTATCATCAAAAGACTTTTTTAGAACAATCGCGGCTCTTGTTGCACATTATGATTTGTAACTTCATCAAATGGATGTTAAGACAAATTTTCTCAAATGCAACATTGATGAAGCAATCTATAGGGTTCAACCAAAACACTTTATGTCAAGAGACTCAAATAATATGATTTACAAATTGACAAAATCCACTTATAGACTAAAGTAGGTGTCTCGTCAGTGGTACCACAATTTTTATGAAGTAATTCTCTCATTTGGTTTTAAGGTGAATATTGTTTAGGATTATGTGTATCAAAAATTTAGTGGGAGTAAGTACATATTCTTAATCTTGATATTGATGACACAGTGTTTGCCACTAATGATATATTCATGATGCACAAAACTAAGAAATTTTTATCAAAAAAATTTGAAATGAAAGATCTTGGTGACACCTCTTTTATATTAAGAATTCAGATACACCTAGATTGATCTCGAAGTATTCTAGGATTGTCACAAATGAGATATATTGATCAGGAACTTAAAAGGTTTGACATGCAGGAATGTAAACTAAGAGATACTCCAGTTTCAAAGGGAGAAAAACTTAGTCTCAGTGAGCGTCAAAAGGAAATTTAGAAATTAAAGAAATTAAAGAAATGAAAAATATTCCTTATTCATGCATACTATGATTATGGATATTTTTCCATTTATAAATGTGATATTCACCTATTTACATTTTATACAATAAGGTCATTGAATGATCTCATTAAAGTAAAGTATGATCAATTGAAAACCAACATGTACAGATAAACTTTATGTGGTTTTTATGCTACATGTACATTTCATGATGAATCTATATCATTTAGTTAGTCAATATTAGTGATCATTGATGAGTTTAGTTATGGTTGATATAAAGAAAATCACTTTGGTTATGTATACTCGCATGACTAATGGACGAGTTAATTTGGATTATGCTTGAAATATGTAATGACAAATTTTGAGCTCATAAAGTCTAACACATGTGTAAAGTTACATATGTGACCGTTGTGAGACTGTTAGAATTTTGGATCGCAAATGTAATATTAAACGTGTAGGACCATTATTTAATAAGGCAAAACTATAATGGTCGGATAATATTTAGTTTGTGGCTAAAAATCTAAATGTCATCAAAGGTAAGGTTATTGTGTAGATACAACAAGTTAATATCTAATTTGATGATGGTTCAAATTAGAATAATAAAAATTAATAAATAACACTAGGGTTATTTATATAGGTTATGGTTCCCATTTGTAGAGCAGATAGAAAAACACATTTCATCAAGATTCTTTTTTCGTCCTCGTCAGAAAAGATTTTAGAAACCTTAGGGAACTCTATAAATCAAAAGATCAAATACGCGTACATGAGAGAATCTCAATGAAAAACACAATTAAGCTTCTGCTTTCATTGTCTGATTGAATTTTGATATGAGTTGATGAATTATCGACTCATATGACTTAATTTAGAGTTATACTCTTATTTCTATATGAGTAGAAATCATAAAGATATCCACCTACAAAATATTTTATAAAAACCTTATGAGTCTTTTTGGTGCGCAGAATACGGTAAAAACGTGATAAAATATAAAACAAGATAAGAATAGGATATGATATAGACATGATAAGGCTTATCCTATCATGTGTTTGATTCACACAACATACCAAATATATATATATATATATATATATATATATATATATATATATATATATATATATATATATATATATATATATATATATATATATATATATATATAAAAGAAAAAGTTCATTTTGCTAAGTGATTTAGTGACGTGCTAATCACGTGAAAAAAACACGTTGCCAAGTGATTCCCACGTCACTAAACCATTTAAATAATAAATTATTCAGACCTAAAATCTTCAATCAAAAATTGGAATTTTAAGAGGGAGGGAAGTTTGAAATTTTAAAAAATTCAGGTGTGGCGTGTAAAACATGTGGGAACTGAAAATTCAAAAAGTCCCTTTATTTCCCACGTGTGTAACATGTCACAAGTTTTCCACATGCAAAGTACATCGCAAAACTATAAATAAAAAATATCTCAACTTTTCCATTAACTTTGGAGACACATTGAATATTGGAATGGAATGTGACAGGTTTGTGACAGGATTACCACATAGCAACAAACAAAATGCATTGGGAATGTTCCGGAATCACGTGGATAACTTCCACAGGTAACACAGCAAACTAAATGCATTGGGAATGTTCCAACTTGGAAATCACGTGGATAACTTCCCACAGGGAACTCACGTCGCAAATGCCCAAATGATTGTTGGTTCCGACATGGGAATCACGTGGGTACCTTCTCAATTATTCACCACGTCACACGACTCCCTATATATTAATTCACAAAATTTTCCTTCATCCCAGGTATTCACCACGTCACACGACTCCCTATATATTAATTCACAAAATTTTCCTTCAGCAACATGTCGTTTTATTCCTTCGTTGCTTTCTTCTTCCTTCTTCCCCAATTTTCTTCCTTCATTATCACTGCCTCCATCACAACTCCATTTTCAAAGAAAATTTCACAAAAAATTTAAGGTGATTGGTCTATATTTTGTTTTTGTGAATATTTTACAGTTTATTTTATGTTTATCTAATTATTAATTGTTGATTTTTATTTTCACATCTAGGATTTAAGAAGTTCAATTGGAAGCTTTGATAGAGTTAGCACATTGAGGTATTTAAGCATTTCAATTAGTTTATTTTTGAGATTTTGGTGATATATGAAATATAATTTTAGAAGAAAATTTTAGATTTTTTGTTGATATATTATTGTGTTGGGTTGTTGTTGATATATTATTTTGTTGATATATTATAAAATTTTAAATTATTTATATTTATGTTGTTGTTGATATTTTTTTGTTGATATTTTATAAATATTATTTTTGTTTATTGTGTTGTTGTTGTTGAAAGAAAAAAATAAAAATAATTTGGAGTAAAATATATATTTTTAGAATGGGTAGAAATGATATATTTTTTAAGAAAGGGTTGATATCGTCTCGATTTCTATAAATAAAAAGTGAAAATGTTTATTAATATGTTTTAGACTAAATCAATTATATAGATACATATACTTTTTGAAATTATGAAATTAATTAAATATTTATATACAAAAATTATACTTAAGTATAATTCATTTTTTTTAGAAAATGGAGAACGTCTCTACATAACTAAGAGAGTGAATATTTAAAGAATAGTTTCAGGCATATTTCCCTATTTTTCTTCTTTATTATGGTCTAACGACTAAATGAGAGGAGTCTCATCGGTTGAATCATGCTATTCATGTGGGTGTGATACCATTCATTGACCATGAATATGGATAACAATTTGTTTACCTTCTATCGAAGATGAATATGACAGTTGCTTGTCATGTTAACATGCATATTAGATTAAACATATTTATATTTGTGACGTGAATTTCATGTAACTAAATATTTATATTTTTTAATGTATATTATTTTAATTTTTTAAATTTTATAGTTAATATTTAATATTTATTTTAATTTTATAGTTGTTTTTAGTTAATATTTATTTTTATATTTTTATTATTAAATTTTATAGTGAAGTGCAAACAATGTCACTATTATAAAATATATTTTTGTTGTGGCATGTATACCACGTCACTAATTAGTGACGTGAAAATCACATGGGAACCAATTTAATTAGTGCCAGAATTCACGTGCAAAGTCATTAGGTTCCCACGTGAAAACTAAATCACAAATTAGTGACGTGAGAATCACATGGGAACCAAATTTAATTGGTGTCAGGCAGGCGTGCAGACAAAATTGGTAAAGCTAGTTTCCCACACACTACAAGAAAACATTGTTTTTCCCTAGTGAATTAGTGACGTGGTAAACACTTGGGAAAAAAAATTGCGTTGCCAAGTGATTATCACGTCACAAACATTTTTTATTAATAAAATTTTTACCTCTAAAATACGTGCAAAGTCATTGGGTTCCCACGTGAAAACTAAGTCACAAATTAGTGACGTGAGAATCACATGGGAACCAAATTTAATTGGTATCAGGCAGGCGTGCAGACAAAATTGGTAAAGCTAGTTTCCCACACAAAAAACATTGTTTTTCCCTAGTGAATTAGTGACGTGGTAAACACTTGGGAAAAAAAATTGCGTTGCCAAGTGATTATCACGTCACAAACATTTTTTATTAATAAAATTTTTACCTCTAAAATCTGGAACGAAATTTTAGATTTTTAAGAGAGGGGGAATTTTGAATTTTTGACAAATTCTGTTGTGACGTGTATTTCACATGAGAACCTAAAATTCAAAAAATAGATTTCTGTTGCCACGTGATTAACCTGTCACAAAATACCCGCATGAATAACACGTCGCAACCCACTTACATTAATACCATAGATTTGGCATTTAGTGGAGCAACGGTAAAAATTTAATATATGGGGATTGTTCTGACCTTGCTTCCACGTCGCAAGATTACGAAGTGCTTCCCACGTCGCAAACTTTGAAAAGCAAAAATGACATTAATGGCATAACGTTAACAATTTAATACATGGGCTGTACCGACTTGGATATCACGTCGCAAGCTTGCGAAGTAGATGCCACGTCGCAAGTTGCGAAGCAGTTATCACGTCGCAAATTTCCCAAAGGATGGCCACGTCGGAAGGCTTATTATATATAAAAATTTGCAGAATTTCTTTTGCACACAACGTTTGAGATAATTTCCAGACTGTTTCTTTCTTCTTCCCCTTTTCTTCTTCCCCTTCGTTCAACTGCTACCTCCACTCCAGCTCCTTAATGACTTCATACTTCTTCAGTTAATTTTTTCTTCTAAATTTAAGGTGAATGTTTGTAAGTATTTTCCTTTATAGTTTATTTTATATTTTTCTTATTATTAACTGATTTTTTTTCCAGATCTAAGAATATTAATAGATTTATAAGAAGTTTTATTTGGAAGCTTTGAAAGAGGTATTTATGCAGTTTAATTTTTTATATTTATTGTGTATTATGTTGTTATTGTTGAAAGCTAGCATTGAGATTTAGGTTAGAAAATTTGTGATTTTAGTAGCTTTGAAGTAATGCTGTTGTTGTTGGAAATTTTAAGACTTTAGTAAATTTGAGATATATATTGTATTGTGTTGTTGTTGATTTTGAAGTTAGACTTTTTCAAATTTTTATAGAAAATTTTCTTATAAAAAATTTGGTATAATATAAAACAGATTTTATTAAATTTGAGATATAAAATTTTAGTTAATAGCTTTTAGAGAAAAATATTTGGTATAATATAAAACAAATTTTATTATAAAAAATATTAGTGAATATATATTACTTTATTATTTTAGTAAAATAAAAAATATTTTAGTGAATATATAAAACAGATTTTATTAGAAAAATAAATTATAGAAAAATATTATTTTAGTGAATTTATTATTTTAGTATAATATAAAAAAGATTTTATTTTAGTGAATATAAAAGATATTTTAGTGAATATAGAAAAACAGATTTTATTACAAAATAGATTTTAAATTTTTTCTTCAAGATTATAAGTTATAGGTATTTAGTGAATATAATTTGCTAATGGTATTAAATTATAGAAAAAGATTTATTTTAGAAAAACTGAATTTTAAAAGAATATTTATTTTAGAAAAACAGAAAAACAAAAAAATATTTGATATAATATAAAACATATTTTATTATAAAAAATATTAGTGAATACATATTACTTTATTACTTTAGTAAAATAAAAAATATTTTAGTGAATATAGAAAAACAGATTTTATTATAAAACAGATTTTATTAGAAAAATAAATTATAGAAAAATATTATTTTAGTGAATTTATTATTTTAGTATAATATAAAACAGATTTTATTTTAGTGAATATAAAAAATATTTTAGTGAATATAGAAAAACAGATTTTATTATAAAACAGATTTTATTAGAAAAATAAATTATAGAAAAATATTATTTTAGTGAATTTATTATTTTAGTATAATATAAAACAGATTTTATTTTAGTGAATATAAAAGATATTTTAGTGAATATAAAAAAAGATGCTATCAGTATCTGAACATGCTAAAAAGATGAGGGCATCTGAAGCAGGTGGCTGTCTTAATACAGTTGGAAGTATCAGTATCGGCGAAATCGTCGACGAATGGTAATTATAACTATTTTTTAAAGTTTTTTTTGTATTATTATATATATTTAATTAAACTTCATTATTTTAATTAGAAAAAGGACTTGGGGAGGGAGCCATGAATTAATGAGCTATTTGTGAAGACTCGAACCAAAAAATCTGGCGACTTTGTTGACGGTCGTTCCAAATCAACCTTGGTAACTTGTTTATTTTTGTAGAATTCTTTTAATTTCATAATTACTATATAATTAAATTGTTTAAATTATATTTAATTTAATTTTTTTTAATGTGTGTGTAGGAGTTGTACCAGACATTGCTTGCCCAATTTCTAACTGAAAATCCTCAATATACGCTGATTGGGGATGCACCGCTTGATCCGCGCGTTGATCTTTATATTTGGAATTTAATAGTAGGCGGGAAGAGAGGTAATGGATGTTTTTTTGGTCTGGGGTCTTTGGCTGGTGATTATAGAAAAGGGGACCGAACTTTATTTCAAAGACTCGATGATGGGGAAGGAGGATCGCGTCCAGCAGAATTGACACCAGAAATGTTGGCAACAGTGAGACAGTTAGCTCTAGCTGAGGCGAGACGAGAGGCGGAGACACGTGAGGCGGCCCTAAAGGCCGAAATGGATGATATGAGAAATAGACAAAATGTTGAAATAGAGGAAATGAGGAAGCGGCAATCAGACATGGAGGCACAAATGCGAAAATATTTTGCCTCGAGATCGAGTTATTCTCCCAGAGATGATGACCAAAATGAAGATGAATTATTTAGTGACGAAGAATAATTTTTTTTATTAGTATTTTTATTTGTGACGTGAATATTACGTCACAACTTTTATTATTATTATTTGTATTTGTGACGTGAATTTCATGTAACTAAATATTTATATATTTTAAATGTATATTATTTTAATTAAAATTTATTTTAATTTTAAATTTATATTTAATATTTAATTTATATTTTAATTTTATAGTAGCTTTCAGTTAATATTTTTTTTTTATAATTAGATTTAATAGTGAAGTGAATCCCATGTCACTAATTAGTGACGTGGGAATCACATGGGAAGAATATTAATTCAGTGTGGTTTCCCACGTGAAAACAAAGTCACAACTTTGTGACGTGGATATCCCATGGGTAATAAAGTATACTTGTGTGGTTCGCCCCTTTTGTGTTGCATTTTTTTGTGATCCCCCGCTTCAGTTTGCGTTTTTCGGATAGCCGGGATCCGGGAAACTCTCACGTACAGTTTGTCTTTTTTGGGGGTTCACGTCACTAATTAGTGACCTTGTTTTCACGTGGGAACATTTCCTCCTTATTTTGTTGTTTGCGACGTGGTTAACATGTCACAACTTTGTGACGTGTTTACCACGTGGGAAAAAGTTCCCACCATTGCATTACCGGCGTGTTTTATCCACGTCGCAAATTCTGTTAGTGAAGTGCTTTTTATGTTAGTGACGTGAATATCACTTGGGAAACTGCAATATTTCTTGTAGTGACATGAATATCACGTCACTAATTAGTGACTTGGTTTTCACGTGGGAACTATGTCACAACTTTGTGACGTGTTTTCCACGTGGGAACATGTTCCCACCATTGCATTTCCGGCGTGTTTTACCCACGTCGCAAAAGTTGGTTAATGAAGTGGTTTTTGAGTTAGTGACGTGAAAATCACTTGGGAAAATACAATGTTTCTTGTAGTATATATATATATATATATATATATATATATATATATATATATATATATATATATATATATATATATATATATATATATATATATATATATATATATATATATATATATATATATATATATATATATATATATATATATATATATATATATATATATATATATATATATATATATATATATATATATATATATATATATATATATATATATATATATATATATATTTAATTTGATAAAAAATATAATTAGTAGTCATATTTTTAAAATTATACTAACTATTTTATTATTAATATTTTCAGTTTATTAGGTTTTAATTTTTTATGTTATATAAAGTTACAAAATTACCCTTAAGACAAATTTATACATATTTTTTTAAATTATTTATTAACATATTTTAATTAAATATTAAATTAATCTTTATTTATATTTTATCATGATTAATTTTTTATTTTAAATTATATTTTATAGGAAATAAATTTGTAAATGATTTTTTTATCTTATTCTGCCGGAGTCTAACTCGTTAATATTCAGATTAAATTTTAAACTAATAAAATAGGATAAAATAAATTTTAAGATTAACTTATCACAAATACTAAATTAAGATAAAATGTGATTAAAATATTATATCTTATCTTTTATCCAAGGGACCCTAAGTATTTTATAATACTAATTTTATATTTCAATTAAAAATGTGCGGATACACTGATATTATGTTAGTTTAGTAAAAAAATAGAAAAATGGGAGAGGGTGGTTGTGTAGATAATTTTGGAAGAGTCCATTTTATAGCTTATAAAAAGTTATCCCAATCATTGTTATATTATGTTATTGATTGTGGTAAAGAGAGAAGACACGACAGGTACATATTAAGATACACCCCAAGCATGTCATCAATGACTTCAGCCTATAATATTTTCTTATGGGAAAAGATTGTAGGAGGCAATATCCTCCAATAAAATGTCAAACTTTGATCTACGTAACAACCAGTGACAAAGATCACAAGCACTTGCACATTTTGAATTATTACTATACAAAATAGCTTTTCATGTGCTATAGTTTCCGAATATCTCCTGATATTTCAGAATCTCTTACTCTGTCCAATTCTCAATCCATATACCTTAGGTAGAGTAGGACAATATATAGCCTTAATAGTTTGAAACATGTAGAGTATCTTCCAGAGTGAGAGAAGTTTTGCTTTTATAATTTTTTATATCCAAAAACAGATAGATCAAGAAGAAGAGGAACGAACAACAACTACTCTTTTTGGACATACATATATTAAGTTATTAATCGAGAAAAGGATCAATATCTTCTTTACTAAAAGCATGGTGATTCTGTTGTCAGGCACTACTTGATTCGGCATCCTCTTTCATTTTAGTAAAGATTATAAAATATAAAGCACTAAATGGATCTTGATCCTTTGTTTAAACCATACAATATAAGGATTTACAATTATTTGATAACCATATCTGTTTATTATGGTTCACAATTGAGTGTGTTTAGACAAAAATTATTTGATAACCATGTTATTATTGGTCACAATTGAGTGCATGTTCGGACACACGGCAGTTCAACTGTATTAGATTAATACATGATTTTGTTGAAATTTAAAAATGTAATTTTATCAAAACATGACACTATGAGAGTTTTTATTGATTATACTAAACTTTGTGGGTTAAGAAATTAGTTGGGTCTAACTCAAATCTACAAAACTAGTTTGTAGATTGAGAATTTTTCCCACTTATAAGTACATGTTTTAATTATATATTGTCTGGCATGAGATTTTTAACACACGCCCTCACGCTCAAGACTCTAAATCTAGAGCGTGGAAATAAATAGCAGGTGACTCAATAGCCAAAAATTTATAGCAGGCGGCCTACTGAGTTTTAAGCGAAACTCTTTATACCAATGTTTTAAAAATCAGACCGAAAATTGAACGGGTGAAACTTCTAATTTAAGGTTCAATTGGTTCAACCGGTTAAACTCACAGTCGAACCCTTTATTAAATAAACTAATGATATGAAACTAAATTTTATAGACGTGTCAAACATAATCATATGTTCAATTCACAACTTAATAAAATAAATATTTAAAAAATTTATTACAAACTTAATATAACAATATCAATAGTATATATATTAACATAACATAATGGTACACTCTATTTCAACCTTTATTTAAGAATAATTTGAAAAAATTGAAAAGTTACAATAAAATAAGTTAAACTAATTTAAACCAAAATTAAATAATAGAATATAATAACGAAAATAATGTTAAAATAATTAAGAATACCTAAATTAAATAAGATAAAAAAAATAATACAATGTACTTACTTAAACAACAAAAAGCAAATTTGAGTTAAACTACGACAAACAAGTCATAATTGACAACAACAAACAATATTAACTTGAACGACAATCAATATTGAGCTGAACATTGTGACTATGTTTGAACGACCATAACATGACAAAACTTAGAAGTTTGTATGTTAAGTTTTGATATTGACAAACTTTAAAAAAAAATTGTCAATTTAATGCATTTTTTGAATCAGACGGTTTTACAAAATGGTTCTTTGGTTTGAATGATTTTGGACGGTTCAATCTGATTTTTCGGTTTTACTCCGGTTTTAACCCATAACGGTTTTGAAGGTTGGCCCAACCGGATTCATCGTCGGTTCTCAGTTCAACCGGTTAGACCGACCGATTCGGTCCGATTTTTAAAACATTGCTTGATACCGTGTTAAGAAATGTGGTTAAGCCTAAATCAACCCTACAAACCGGTTTTGCAGGGATGAGTTAGGCCCTACCATATTTCTTAACATGGTATCAAGAGTCTCGTTTAAGATTTTTTGCGCCACCTGCTATCAGTTTTCCCTATCGTACCACCCACCATTTTTTTCAACGCTCAAGATGTCTAGTACTGGACGTGATGGGATGTGTTAAAAGTCTCACATCAAACAGTATTGTTGGGTGTGAATAAAACTAAATTAAAAAAATGCAACAGTCGTTTTCCAAAATTAGAATGTTTTAAAAAATGAGTTGCGAGCGGAAGGTTTGAAGTGAAAATGAAAATTATACAGTTGAATATGATCAAGCTAACACAGTTCATTTCACAAATATCCAAGATTATAAAGATGAAACACTTGGTATCAATTGATTCAATTTGTGTAGTCACAAGAAATATACATAATTTATTCAATGTGCAGAGTCCTAAATTCAATTTGTTTTCATATTTATCAATCGTAATACTAGCTTGACTAGTTGTCAAATTCTAACAGAACATAAGCTTAATTAATCGCTATCAAGAAGAAAATAATATAATACGAAGGAATTGAAAAACCTAGCATGTCATCACTGAATATAAATTCAACAGTAAGAGTTAGAGAGATGACATTGAGATTTATAGTGCTTCAGTGTTCGTCCTCGCTTGGCCTGTGTGCACTCTTCAATGGTTTCCCATTAAAAACTGCATAGTTTCCTTGTTATTTGAAAAACATTTCTAAGATTTCATACAATCACCAATCCACAATTACAGCTGATAAAATAAATCTCCTAATTTGGATCTTGACTTATATACAAAAAACTTGTCAAACTCTTCTACGTAATCTTTACTCGAATACGTTTCTTGAACCTTCCAATAACACCAATTTTGTTTAAATCCTTCATGTATAGCTATCAACCCCTTGATCCTATCGATTCATTGAGCGTTGAAATTTTACAAAGATATGAGAAGAACTCCGCCTTATCTGTAACCTTCCACGCAGGTACTACTAAAGCAATGCTGGAGAGAAGAACCTACTTCTTTTTTATAGAATTTGTTACCACCATTGACAATCCCTTTTTCTCGCTAACAACCTGAAAACTCAATAAGATCTCCAAGAACGGTTAGTTTCAAGTACACGATTCCTTCAATCAATCTCATAACTCTCATTATCAAGATCTGAACTCAATTGAAGTTAAAGATGTGAGAAATTCGTAATAAGACTTTGAACACTCAAAATAGAGGAAATTGATTTTCACACAAAATCATATTGAAAAGTCTTAACAGAATGATTGATGTTATTTTAAGAATGATGACTGAAATGATTTTTATGTGCTTGAGACAAAGCACACAAAATGGTTGAAAACATGTGGTTAAATTCGAATCAAGAAAAATATGATTTGGATCAAATGAGCAAGATTAGGTGAATTGAAAGAAATAACCAATTTTAAAAAAAATATGACAGTTGATTTGGATAAGAGAAAATGTGATTCAATCAAATGCCTTATAAAAAATTTGATTTGGATCAAATGACGCAGGGCTGACAGGATTTTTAGGCATATGGATTTGATTTGAATCGTGTTCAAAGTTTGATTCATGTCAAAATCAAACAGAAGCATACATGATTTTTGAAAATTGAAATTGATTTGAATCATGTGAAAATTTTGATTCGAATTAAATTAGACAAAATTTGCTCCTAGGAAAATGATCAAGATCACGTGTAAAAAATGATCAAGATCAAATTGCCAAGTTGAGCTACTGTCCAATTTGACCAAGATCATAAATTCAGTATAAAATTGAATGTTTTGAATCAATATAGTAAAATCTCAAATTTTCAAAAGTCTTTATGAGATTTTACCTTGAATCAAAATTTTCCCAAAAACACAAATTGATTTCATTCCACTATCTTATGTTATTGATCAAAGAACATTTAGATCAAGATCAAATTTAACCAAGTTTTATGCATGCTTAACACAAGAAATGAAGTTATGAAGGAGACTCAATGAAATGAAATAAAACAAAGATGAAAGTGATAAGACAAGCAAAAAAATATCTTTGAAAATGATGGTTCACGAACTCCCCACCATGATCACTGAAATTTTGGCAGTAAGAGGACATATGTCGTATACGATGTCAAGACACCAGAATGTCGAATGTAATGTCAAGATGTTACATTAGCAGAATGAACAATGAACAATTTAAACAAAATTGCAGGAAGTAAATAACACAAGGAAGTTGTTAACCCAGTTCAATGCAACGTCACCTACATGTGGGGGCTACCAAGCCAGGAAGAAAATCCACTATAATAGTAATAGTTTGAAACTCTTATGTAAACAACCTCTAATTTATAATCTTCGAACCTAATCATGACCCATGTTATTTCTATCTAAGTCTCTCTTAGATATGAGATCCCTCTCACTTCCCCTCAATCGCACAATAGTGACAATAACACAAACAGTCAAAGAAGAAGACACAGTTCAAGAAATAGAATGCACTCGTGCTTAAAAGTTTGTGAGTGATTCAAAATTACAACTCTACTAAAAGCAGTCTAGCTCTAGTATCAAGGTGATATAAGAGTGGCTCACAAATAACAATGAACAAACAAAATCCCTAAAAAAACTCTCACAAAAATACAGCTCTCCACCCACTTTAGGTGTTGATTCTTCTTATAAATAGCCTTTAAAAAATATAGACTTGATGAGCAAATCCAGCTAAATTAAATAGCACATCTATAATATTCTAGAAAATAAAATATTATAAAATAAAAATCCATAATATATTATTTCCTAAAGTTCATATCTAAATCAAATTTTACGCATAAATAAATCAAATAAAATCTCATGTTTCATTAAATGATATGTCAACCGTTCTTAGGAAATATTACACAGTTGGAACCGAACTTAGAGCTTCTTAAAACACACACTTCTTGGACTGTAATATACTGGAATCAAATCTTCAAAGAATCTTCACTAATAAAACCAAATCTTCCAAAACACAAAACAAGATAATTTTCAGTACCGCACCAACACGACACGACATCTGGTACGACAATTCACTAGAATACTTGAACAATATTTGCTTCACTATCGTACCAACATGTCACAACATCTGGCACAACATCTCGCTAGAATACTTGTTTTAACAAAATGCAGCCAATTATAACGCATACAACCTAACAATCACTATGGAGAGTGAGGATTTTAAAACCAAAAACATTTTGAATAACCTTAGCAAAGTCAACAAAAGCTTTAAAAGCACCATCTTTATGGGCTAAGAAAATCGTCCATGTAAGTGTAGAGTAGTTGTGAACAATCACAAATCTGTAATAGTTGCCACCTAGACTTTTTATCAGTGAAGGGCCAAACAAGCCTAAATGGATAAGCTCAAGTGGTTTTGATGTCAAAATAACCTTCTTTGATTTAAACGACGCTCTTGCTTTCTTTCCCATTCGGAAAGCATAACACAATTTGTCCTTTTAAAACTTTATTTTTGGAAGACCAACTACTAGATTTTTGGATGTTATCTTATTTAGAAAATTAAAATGAACATAGCTTAAGCTTTTATGCCATAACCAAGAATCCTCATTCTTAGCTACTAGACACTTATTCACATGCATTAAGACATCATCTAGATCAAACATATAGACATTTTCGATCCTAGAACCCTTAAACACAAGGTTCTTACTAGTCTTATGCTCAATTATACAACTAAGAGTATCGAGTGCAACAGAATACCCTTTTGTCACATAGTTTGATAATACTTAGCTAGTTATGTTTAAGCCCTTTCACTAATAATACATTTTCAATGGTAATTATGAAGGGATTTCCCGCAAAACCTTCACCAAATTTTTTACCTTTCGTATTGGCTCCGCAGGTGACGTGGCCACTTTCCTTCTCATCGAACTCGATGAACATGGAAACATCTTTTTTCATGTGTCTTGAACATCCGCTATCTAGAAAACACAATCTTTTTGCGGAGGTAAGACTTTCTTGTGATAAATCAATAAGGTAATTTTTAGGTCACAAACTAGTGGATCCTTTAGGGTTAGTTGAGTTACATTTAGGTATCCATGTCATTTTACCATTAGGAACTTGAATGTTTCTAACATGACAAAGAGGTCTAATGTGATCCATATCTCCATAATAATGATAAATTGCTTTAGATGAAACACTCCATCTATTTCTCATTGTGACAAAGTGTTTTTCTTAAAAAACTTCCTTGTTTCACTTAAAGAACTAAAGCAAGCATTAGATAGTGAGGAAACATGTGCAAAATGTCCTTTAAGAATTTCAATTTCAAGTTTTAAAATTGGACATTCAACACATTCCACGACTTCTATATTTTCAACTAAAGTATTTAAAACAATACAACATTCTTCCACAAGAGATGTATGAACTTCCTTTAAATAATATACAGCGTGATTAAGATTTTTTATCTCCTGTTCAAGTGTATCAATAATTTCTTTTTGGAGAGAAATTTTCTTAAATGCTATAATGGAATAAGCATAAATTTCATTGAAAGAATTAGACAATTCACTATATGTATACTCATTTTCTGAATCAGAATTATATACCTTTGAAGTTCTACTTTTCTTTTGTGCCATCAAGCAAAGTTTGGCATACTCATCATCTGAACTCGAGCAGGAATCAGAAGAGAAGATTTCCACATGTTCTTCCTACATGATGTAGGCTCTAAGACCTTTGGAAGATTTTCCCTTCGTCTTGTAGAAAGCCTTGTCCTTGCTTTTATGATGTTTGGTGAGATTTGGACATGTAGTTCTACAGTGTTCCAATTTACCACATTCATAGCATGTGATCTAATCATTTTACTTCTTATGATCCTTCTTAAGTGGATACATTTTTATGAAATTCATTAGACCTTTGTCTGTATGCTTGAGCTTATTTCTTTTAAGATATCTATTGTAGCGTCTGACGAATGAACGCATTTCTTCCATTTTAGAAACTTCTCCATCAGAGTTTTCACTTTCTTCATTTGAATTCTTCACTTTCTTCATTTTAGAAAACTGACTCAGCAAAGCGTCGCGCTTCGTGCCTACGTATTCTTGTCATAGAACGAGAAATCAGAGTCAACGTAGTTCGGCTAACTACGACTAAAAGATGGGGGAAGGTGGCTCGCCAATACGTCAGTATTGTGCCTACGTACTCTCAACAGGTGTGAGAGGTCAGAGCTTATGTAGTTCGGGATACTATGGATTACGGGGGTTTAGATTCATCTATTTTTCCGAGTAGGGTTAACAAACAATTCCAGCAGTTTGGTGTATGCAGCTTGCTCGTCAGAGACTCGTGTGTTACCGTTTGCGGTAGAACTGAGAGTTAACGACACTCTTTTCTTCAGAAAAGTTTTCCTTGAGTTATGGGCCCACGGGGCAAAAAGGTTTGAGATTTGTTTTCTGTCTTTTATGGAAGAAGTATCTTTTATGGATGTTTGCAATTCATATCGCACTAGAGACTATGACCTAGGAGTGAATGCGTCGCATGTCACCCAAAGGGTACCATACTAAACATCCTGATTATTGGAAGGAAACTCTCCAATAACCATTTCCTAAGTAACTTAAGGCTCGTAACGTACGATATCAATTAAACTTTATTACTGTATTTTGATTTGTTTGAAAATGAGAAGGAGAGGGGACACAACTAAGGGGAAACTATCAAGTCCTAACAGTTGTCATGCAAATTTGTCCTATGGTTGAGGTTTGAAACAAGGAACTCCTAGATGTTATCATGCCAAGGCTTCAGCCTAAAGTTTAATCATCACTTCCTTAAACAAGGAAGTGAGAATCCTAGGGGATCATGTCAATGGGAAACAGAAACAAACTGCAAGAATCATCAAAGCAGATAAACAGAAAAGTAAACAGTAAAGATGCAAATGCAATGCAGCAATACAAGCAGAGGGAGACTCACTCAACCTCAGAGCAATCAAGCAAAGAAAAACAATCAAAATAGACAAGCAAAGGGAGCTCAGCTCAACCTTTATATGCAAATACATCAGTTAGAAAGAGAAAAACAACACACAAGCAAGGGGAGGATCACCTCAACCCTTAAGGCAAGCAAGCAGAGGGAGACTCACTCAACCTCTTAATGCAGTCATGCATCTACACTTAGACTATCCTAAACATGAACTATCCTAATGCAACACACCACCTAATCATGAATGAAGGAAAGGATTTATGACAAATAAGGAACTCAATCCACAAGTAATCAAACAAGGCATCTATCCTAAAGAACGAAATTGATGATGGGATGCATGGTGTATACCAAAGGTATCCACCATGATATTTGACCATCATGGGAGATTAGAAATGAAGGGAAGCATGGTGTATGCCAAAGGCATCCACCATGACACTCTACCATTCATGGTAAAATCATCTGCCTAAGAGGCTTCAAGAGGAACCCTAAGGATTAGCTAAGGATCACCTAAACTTAAAGGGATTAAAGGCTCTATCAAGGCCTAATCTAGGTTCTCAAGAGGTATCTACCTAAGTTCTACTCTAACAAGAGAGGATTTGAAACTTAGAATTAACTAATGTTCACTTAAAAGACTAATCTATGAAGTTATCCTAGTTAGGGTCACCTAAACCATATCCAACTTGCAAAATGGGGGAATAATAGAAAATCAATTCTAAAAATGCTAAGGAAAATCCTAGATGATCCTAAATGGGTTAAGAATCTATGGTACAAAAACCAGGGGCAAAACCTAGTCCTAAAGGTTCTAATAAAATCTAAACTCAAAGGGTGTGCTAAAGGGAATCCACCATGGAATGCTCCTAAAGATCTATCTCAAACTCCTACTTAGAATCATCTAAAAAATTTCAATAAAAATCACACAAACCTATCAAGGAGTCTATAACAAGCATGCGAAATTTCAACACCAAATTCCAATCTAAGAAATAGTACTAAAATCAACAAGTAAACTAGTCATGTTATGTATTTTTAATCAACTATTAAAAATAGAAAAATGCCAAATGAATGGAAAATTATCCCAAAATGAAAACAAATGCCATACAAAAATCAGAAATAAAGTAGGAATCATCCATAATTTTTCTCATATTTTTCTGATCAATAAAACTATTTTTTAAGCATTTTATATGACAAAATGAATTAAAAGAAATAAAGAAAATCAATTAACCAAATTTAGAAAATAACAAAAAGCTACAGCCACTAGATATCAATACTAGTCAACAGATCCAAAGGGGGAGAGATGCGCCACGTAGCCTTCAGGCTACTTAAATGAAACGATTCATTTTGATGTGTACAGCATGCTACGCACTTGACTTGGATACACGGTAGTCCCTAATCCTGGCTGTTCACTCCAAAAGTATGCTCATCCAAGCCTCCTCATGGTGACACCTCAGCAGTCAAAGTCAGCAAACCCTCAGAACGATTCCCATGCGTTAGATCTTCAGACCTATTCAATTGAGTTAACCTCATCCAACGACTCTCGTATTATCTTCTTCATTTGAACTGGAGATTGGAGGGGGGGAAAACCAGGGTGGCCGGAGAAGACTCTGGTCGTCTTCTCCGGCGGGCTCACAGTGGCTAGGTCATCAGGTACCACCAAACTCCACCAAAAACTCCAGATTTGCTCGTTTCCTCTCAAGGAATAACATGACAACCTTCATTTTTCCATCTTCTCAAAGAATAACTCCATACGATCTTGAACAGAAAATACACGTTTTGGAAAATCATCACCAAATGCTAAATTCTCTCCATCGATCTATTCTACTCTCCTCACTGATCAAAAACATGTATCTAATTCTTGAAATCCTTCAAGATTCAACCCTAACCGAATCTCTAAACTTTTCATCCATGATCAAGAATCATCTCAAAACTTCTCCAAATCATACCTAAATCCATCTAGGGTTCAAGACTAACCTAACCACATGCAGTTTCTATCTTAATTCAGTTTCAATCAAGCATAATAATAAAAAGATGAAAACCTGTTTTGAGCTCTCACAGAGAATGCCACATCCTCCAAACCTTGATCAAACATGCTTAGAATCGTTCAGTGATGCTGGCTGAAGAATCATGGAGCTTCAATTTCCTCTACAATGGCCTCCAAGATGAAAAACGATTTTCACTTTGTAACAAACTTTTTCAAGTGCTCCTTACCTCATTCAAGCTTCTCCAATCACCAACCTTGCTATGAATTCATCCAGAAACTTATATAGACTTGTTTTGGATCCTTACCTAGCCCAATTATGGCCCAATTCACTCAATCCAATTTTCTAATTTTTCTCATTTTCCTCTCATGGCAGTCGTGTTTTTTTGGCTCTGTTTCAGCTTCATTCTTACTCAAATGGCTTGCATAATACCTCATGAACATGGATGTACCAGATTGAATCCTTAATTCAATCCTATGGTGCACATTAGTTTTGTTACTTCAACTTTAAGTAACTTGGAATTAAGCCATGAAATCAACCTTAACTCAAAAATGTGACAATGCCAAAGTGCTCCGAATGCTTTCTACCTTCAAAAAATGCACAAACTTGCCAAGTTTTGCATAAAAATGAATTGTTTTGGAATTTTCATCTTTTCATGTCTTTTAATTATCTTCCATGGAAATTCCTTCATACACTTCCATATTGAATCCATATCAATGAATCTTTGGGTCATGGTTGGACAAATAACACTATTTTGAGTAACTTTCAAGTTGATCAAAAGTATATTTAAGGTGTCTAAGTTGATGAAATTGACCCATAACCAAAAATGACCTATAATTCCGAATTCCCAAAATACCCTTATCTTGTAAAGCTTGTAACTTGAGTTCTACAAATCCAATCACAGACTTCTAGTACTTTCTAGAAAGCTAAGAAGATAAGGAACAACATTCAAGTTGGCCAAAAGTTCATGAGAATCATACTTCTAGGGAAAAAGTGTCATGCAAGTTGGTTGACTTTCAAGCTCCAAATTCACATTCCTCTGATGACCTGTAACATGCCTGACTCATAACTTGAGTTCTATAAACCATATCAAGTACTTCTAGTACTAAAATTAAAGCTATGATCATGCTCTACAACAATCATGTCGGGGTCAAGGTGAGATGAAAATCACATCTTGAGTCATGTGGTCTTGAAGTTAGGCACCAAACCAGGGGATTTTACACTGTCAAGCATAGCAACCCTAGCTTAGGAACTCCTCACACTCTTGATTCATGATGAGTTGACCTTGGAATCATCCCTTAGTCATCTAAATACCTCAATCCATGTTCAAATGGCTTTGGAATTAGGTCTCAACCTTCTTCAAATCATCAGTCGACCCAGGGTTGACCAGATGAAACCCTAGTTGTACCAATCTTGGTTACACTTCATATCCTTCCCATGACGACCTGTCTAGGCTTCAAAATAATCTCTAGTACTTCTCATGAGCTCTCTCAAGGTCTCAAGTCTTCTCCCATGGGTTTATAATCATCTGAGGACCTCCCTCAACTCTCAAGTTAGGATATGTACACACTTGACTTCAACCACTTCTATGAGAATCTTTAACTTCTCTGGTGAGGATATCAACCCTTGAAAATTTGAATGAACCTCTTAGCTAGCTTCATACCCTTGTGTAGCCCTTTGTTGGTATTCATACCTCTTGATCTCCTGCACACATGTCAATGCAATGCAGATGATAATTCTAGAATGAATGCAATGAAACACAAGCTAGGTGAAGCAAAAGGTTGGGAAAATTTTGGGGTGCAACACTTCCCAAATAGTTTTGTAATATCCAAAGTACTAAGATCATTTTCTTCTTTTATTGCGGTGACTTTTGGTTTCCAATCCTTGCATATGGATCTCAATATTTTGTTAGTACAATCTTTGTTGGAAATTTTTTAACTAAGTCTCGCAGTTTGTTGATCAAATGAAGGAATCTAGTTTTCATAGAATCCACAAATTCGTCGGGTTTCATATGAAATAGTTAAAACTCCTTTATAAACATATTGATTTTAGAATCCTTGATGTCCTATGTTCCCTCATAGAGAGTTTCAAAAGCATCACACATACCTTTAGCACTCGTATGATGTGAAGTCGAATAGAACACTTTAGCACTTAGTGCTAAAATAATTATGTTCCTCGCTTTCAAATCATATGAAGCATTTTTAGTTTCTTCATCAGTTCAATATTTTATATGTTTAACAACGTCATTATCGCCATTGGGAATATATGGTCCCTTGTTGACGGCACACCACAAACTTTTGTCAACCAATAATATGTGTACATACATTATCGATTTCCAGTATGTATAATTTTCGCCTTTGAAAACTGGTGCTCTACTATACGCTCCCTTAGGATCATTATCTTCCGACATATTCACAAATTTTTAGATGTCGATTAGACACAATCAAAAAACCAGCTCTTGATGCCAATTGTTGGGTGTGAATATGGAAGTAGAAAAACGTTCTAGAGGGGGGAGGGTGAATAGACCCAAATTAAAAAATGCAACCTCCGTTTTCCAAAATCAGAGTGTCTTCAAAAATGAGTTGTGAGCGGAAGGTTTGAAGTGAAAATGAAAATAATACAGTTGAATATGATCAAGTTAACACAATTTGTTTCACAAATATATAAGATTATAAAGATGAAATGATTTGTATGAATTGATTCAATTTATGTAGTCACAATAAATGTACACAATTGATTCAATGTGTAGAGTCCTAAATTCAATTCGTTTTCAGATTTATCAAACACAATACTATATTGACTAGTTGTCTAATTCCAACAAAACCTAAGCTTTACATACTTAATCGCTATCAAGAACAAAATAATATAATACGAAGGAATTTGAAAACCTAACATCCAATCACAACGAATATAAATAAAAAAAAGTAAGATTTAGAGAGATGACATCGAGATTTATAGAGCTTTGGCATTCGTCCTCGCTTGTCCCACATGCACTCTTCAATGGTTTCCCATTGGAACCTGAATAATTCCTTGTTATTTGACAAATATTTAGAAGAGTTCTACAATCACCGATCCACAATTATAGTTGAGAAAATAAATCTCCTAATTTGGATCTTGACTTGTATATCACAAACTTGTCAAACTCTTCTACGTAATATTTACTCGAATACATTTCTTGAACTTTCTAATAACACAAATTTGGCTCCAAGCCGTCGTGTGAAGATTTCAACGCCTTAATCCTACTGACTCCTTGAGCCGTGAAATTTTCCAAAGATTCAAGAAGAACTTCGCCTTATCAGTACCCTTCCACAGAGTTATTACTAAGGAAATGCTAGAGAGAAGAACTTACTTCTTATCAATGGAATTTGTCACCACCATTGACAATCCCTCTTTCTTGCTAACAACTTGAAAACTGAACAAAATCTCCAGGAATAGTTAGTTTCAAGTACACGAATCTTTCAATTAATCTCAAAATTCTCATTATCAATATCTGAACACAATTGAAGTTAAAGATATGAGTAATTTGTAGCTAGACTTTGAACACTCAAAACAGAAGAATTTGATTTTCACACAAAATCACACTAATTTTTTTTAACGGAATGATTGATGTTATTTTAAGAATGATAACTGAAATGATTTATATGTGCTTGAGATAAATCACACAAAATGGTTTTAAAAAGTGGTTAAATTTAAATCAAGAAAAATATGATTTGAATCAAATGAGTAAAATGAGGTGAAATGAAAGAAATAACCAATTTTTTAAAAATATGTCAGTTGATTCGGATCAGAGAAAAGGTGATTAAAAAAAGTTCCTTATGATTCGAATCAAACACAAAATTTTATTCGATCAAATGGCAGGGATGACAGGATTTTTATGCAAATGGATTTGATTCGGATCATGTTCAAAGTTTGGTTCAGATCAAATCAAACAAAAACAAACATGATTTTTTATAATTAAAAATCATTTGAATCATGTATAAATTTTGATTCAAATCAAATTAGACAAAATCTATTCCCAGGAAAATGATCAGGATCAAGTGTAAAATCTAATTAGGATCAAATTGCTGAGTTAAGTTATTCTCTAATTTGATCAGGATCAAATATTGAGTATAAAACTGAATGCTTCGAATCAATCTTGTACAATCTTAAATTTTTAAATTTTCAATTGCTTTTTGAGATTTTACCTTAAATCAAAGTTTGTCCAAAAACACAAAGTGATTTCATTCCACTATCATATGCTATTAATTAAAGAACATTTAGATCAAGATCAAATCTAACATAAGTTATATGCATGCTTTGAGATTTTGGGTTGAACATTAGCTTTATCGAGGAATAGCTTTCATGTATTTCTACAGGAGACAAGCATGAAGTCGAAGATGGGTCACATGTTGTGGTCGAAGTATACATATTGTAGTCGAAGTTTGTTCTAATATGTATTATCGAAATGTTTGTCAAACTGGGCCTTGTGTTAAGGATCCAATTGTTTAGTTAGCTTAGGTTACAAGTTATCTAGTTAGTCTATATATAGGCTAGTTCGCTCAGTTTGTTGAGTGTGGTAAGATTGTGATATTCATTTATAAACCCTAAATGAGAAAGTGAATAGTAAACAATTTTTCCTAATCCTTCTTCTTCTTTCTTTTTTATCCTTTCTTCTTTCTCTCTTTGTTCTAACCGTTTTCATTGTTCACCCAAGAAATTCGTTTCTCAATCTTTATTTTTTTGAAAGGTATCGTCTGTAATCACAATAAAATGGTGTGATGAGCATGGAGAAAATGCCATCAAAAAAGTTTGAAATTGAGAAGTTCACCGAAGTTAATGATTTCGGTTTATGGGTTTGAAGATGCGAGCCCTTCTTGTTCAATAGGGTTTTCTAGAAGTGTTAAAGGGAGAAGATGCCATGGATTCTGCACTAATGGAGAAGGAAAAGACAACGATGATAAAGAAAGCCCACAATGCAATTGTCCTGAGTCTTGGTTATAAGATTCTCAGGCAGGTTTCGAAAGAGATGATAGTAGCGAGTGTTTAGCTAAAACTCGAAGGATTGTATATGAAAAAGTCCTTGGTGAATCATTTCTACTTGAATCAAGCTTTGCATTCATTCAAGATGAATGAAGATAAAACATTGATGGAGCAGCTGGATACATTCAGCAAGCTGATTCTTGATCTTGAAAATATTGATGTTACCATCAATGATGAAGGTCAAACATTGTTATTGTTGTGTTCTTTACCTAAGTCTCATGCTCACTTCAAAGAAACTCTCTTGTATGGAAGAGAATCCCTGGCCTTTGAAGAAGTTCAAGCAGCCTTGTATTCAAAGGATTTGAATGAAATAAAGGAGCATAAACCATCATCATCAGTTGGCGAAGGGTTGTCCGTAAAAGGGAAATCTTCGAAGAGAGATGGTATATTTGAGAAGAAGAAAGGTAAAACTCAACAGAAGTATTATGGTGGTGATATTTTTGGGATTATGTGTTATCACTGTAAGAAGGAGGGTCACATAAGAAAGATGTGTCCTGAGCGCCTGAATAATCATAGAGGTAAGGACAATGGGAATACAGCTATTGCGTAAGATGATTATGAATCATCTGATGTCCTTGTGGTGTCGAGCAGCATTTCTTGAAAAGAGTGGATTATTCTGGATGTACTTGGCATATGACTCTAAACCAGAATGCGTTTGAAGAATTATGTGACCAAGATGGTGGATCAGTGTTGTCAGGAAACAATAAAGCTTGCAAGATTGCAAGTATTGGATCTGTAAGATTCAAGCTCCATGATGAGTCACTAAGGCTATTGGCTATGGTTAGGTATGTACCTGACCTTAAGAGGAATTTAATTTCTCTTGGTGAATTCGACAAGAAAGGATATGTCTTCAAATGAGAGCAAGGTATCCTGAAAGTCATGAAGAGGTCTAAGGAAGTCTTGAGAGACGTGAAGAAACAAGGCTTGTATACCCTTGAGTCCGAGGTTGTAAGTGGTTCAGCATATTTTGCATCCACAAAACCGATATCGAAGAAAAAATTATGGGACATGAGATTGGGCCATGTCAGCAAAAAAGGCCTGGTCGAACTGGGGAAACTGAACCTGCTAGGTGGTGACGAAGTCGAGAAGTTTGAGTTTTGTGATACTTGTGTATTTGGTAAATCTTGTCGGGTGAAGTTTAACAAAGGTAAACAAAGAACACATGGATCCCTTGATTATATTTATGCTGATATCTAGGGGCCTACAAGGAATCCTTCACATTCAAGTGCAAGGTATTTTGTATCCATAGTTGATGACTATTCCAAAAAATTATGGATATTCATTTAGAAGATTAAGGATGAAACTGTTGAGAATTTAAAAAGTTGGAAGGTTCTGGTCGAAACTCAAACTGGCAGAAAGGTTAAGAGGTTGAGAATTGACAATGGCCTTGAGTTCTGCAACGAAGCTTTCGATAGTTACTATGTTGAGTCTGGGATTGTAAAGCATAACTCAACAAAATGGCTTAGCTGAGAGATTCAATCAAATAATCCTTGAAAGGGTTAGATGCATATTGGTTAGTGTTGGATTGAAAGTGTTTCGGGCGGAAGCTGTTTCGACAACAGCTTGTCTGATAAATATATGTCCCTCGACTGCCTTGGGAATGAAGACACCTGAAGAAGTTTGGTCGGTTAACCATATGATCTTGATAAACTGAGAGTATTTGGATGTTTAACCTATGCTAACATTAGGCAAGACAAAGTCGAACCTAGAGCTCTAAGATATATGTTCCTTGGATAACCTGAGGCAGTCAAAGGTTATAAGTTGTGGTGCCTAGAATCAAGTCACAAAAGATGTATCACAAGTGGTGATGTAGTTTTCAATGAAGTATAGCGTTCAAGAAAACTTCTGATGCTGGTCGAAGTGCAGAAATCTCTGAAGAGGAGCCGCAACAGGTAGAGATTCATGTTGAGGTGGAGCATAGCGATGCTGAAGTGCATAACCCAAATGAAGGCGAAGAAGAAGAGAAAGATGCTGAAGAGGCTAAGAAAACTGTCGATGACTACCTACTGGAAAGAGATAGGTCGAGAAGAGTCATCAAGCCACCTCAGAGCCTTTTTTATGCAGATCTTATAACTTTTTCCTTAATCTCTGCAAGAGAGGTACTTGAGGAAGAACCTAGATAATACAAAGAAGCTATGAGGAGTTGAAATAAGACTGAATGGCGAAAAGCCATGGATGACGAGATGAAATCTCTTTATGATAATAACACTTGAGAGCTGATTGAGAAACTTGCAGGAGCAAGGTTAGTCAATTGTAAATGGATTTTCAAGGTCAAGGAAGGAATCAAAGGAGTGATGTCGAAGCGCTTTAAGGCAAGATTGGTTACTAGGGGGTTCACTCAGAAAGAAGGTGTCGACATCAATGATGTATTCTCACCTGCTGTAAAGCATAGATCCATTCGAATGTTGTTAGCCATGGTGGAGAAGTTTAACCTGGAACTTGAGCAAATGGATGTGAAGACAACCATTCTGTATGGTGGCCTAGATGAAACGATCCTGATACGTCAACTTGAAGGGTATGCAAAAAAGGATAAGGAAGATTATGTGTGCAAGCTGAATAGGTCTTTGTATGTCCTGAAACAATCTCCTCAATAGTGTGTTGTACCCCAAAATTTGACCAACCTTTTCTTTTCAGCTTGACTTATGTTTTATTTCATTTAGCATTTGCATCTGCATATCATTTAGGTCGTTCATTTCTTGCATGTTGTTCATGTTATCAGCCGGAGTGGATTATCGGGATTACAGTCACTTTGCCCGCGTTTTAGACGATTCAAACCAGTTCAAGTGATGAGTTCTATGTCCAGATCGAACGAAGTTGTTCTCTTTCTGGTGGTTTGGTCTGTGCTGTTAATTTCGGTTGCGTTTCGGTGGTCGTCATTTTTCCCTTTATTTCGCTGCATTCTTGTGATTTTTATTTATTGCTTTAATTTCTTTTCATGGTTTTTATAGAATTCTTATTTAATAGTTTTCTAGAATAGTTTATTAGAATTTTTAGCATAGAATTTTTATTTTAGAATAGATATTAGAATTTTCATTAGAATTTTAATAGATTTTTAATAGAGTTTATTTAGTTTTCAATAGTTTTTTTTAGAAATAGTTATTTTCTAGAAATAGTTTTTAGAATTAATTTTATTAGATAATCTTTAGAATAGAATTTTAGAATAGATTTAGAATTTTATTTTGAATATTAGAATCGAAGTTTTTATTAGAATTGTAATAGATATTAGAAATAGTTTAGAATTTAGTTTTTAATTAGATTAGAAGTTTATTTGAATTTAGATTAATTAATTATTTATTAGTTAATTAGATTATATTAATATTAATTAGGATTAGACATTAGATTTTAATAGTTAGTTAGACATTAGATTTAGTGTAGCACTAACAGCATTATTTATTCTTTAATCATGAATTTAATCAGCATTAACAAAATGACAGCCCTGCCACGTATCAAACAGTGAGTATATAACCCACTGTTCATCTTCTCCAATCTCAGAAGACCTAGTCCGCTGCTACTGTTCATCCAAGGAGCAAGCCAAAAAATCTAGAAAAACTTCATCCTCTCCAAACGTTCGTCCAAAACCCAACGCCTCTCTCCATTCCCACATCGTCATCTTTTTCCAACTTCACTCGAAACTCAAACACAACCAAAAAACCATTCTTTCATCTTCTCAACACAAACATCTCTTCTTCACAAAACCTGTTCTTCACCATTCTCAACCTTTTCTCCTTCAAACAAAACAAAACTTAACGATACCCAGAAACAACCAAATCCTTCGAAAACCCAGCTAATACCTCAACAACCCAAACTCCAAACTACACCGAAAACACAATCCCACCCCCATTTCCCACCATTTTCCACTTCAAACAGAAACCCATTACATTAGAATCTTCGAACCACAAAACTACACCTCCGCCGTTTCGCAAAACCTTTTACTCACCATCATCAATGGTCGTCCGAAACCCAGTTTCGCATCAAACCTTAAACCCAGTTTCACGATCCATCGCACTTTCAAAATCGAGCTTGCAACCCATTCCGCCATCCAAAACACGCACCCTTCATTAAACAACCTTCAACATCTTCAAACAACAACCAAACACAGAAACCCAATCCATTTTAGATCTAAACCCTCCGTCTCACCTTCCAAACTCCTTCAATCGAATCTGCAACCATCTCCAAACATAACCTTAAACCCAATTCACCGACATTTCAAACTCATCATCAAACACTCTTTCTCTCAAAATGAAAAGGAACAGAGTGTTGTTTCATTTTCAAAACCGTGACACACCAAACAAGAAGTGAAAATTGGAAGAAAAAAAAAGAGGACCTTTTGTTAATTTTATTTTACTTTTGATCTGGTTGTTGACATTTGGGCTCAGCCTAAGCCCATATGGACCATGTGGATCCCCCCCTGTTTCATGAATTATCACCCCCATTCTATTTTTTTTATTAATTAATTTTCAAAGTATGTAATATATTATTAGTTATCTAAGATTATAATATATTCTTTTAAAGTTTTATTTTATATAGTTTTTTTAAGATTTGTTAAAAACTGTAATATATTTTTCTATATATAAAGTAGTAAATTTGTTAACATATTATGTAATATATTATTTTAGTATATACTTTTTATTAAATAGTTTTTTGGTTTGTTAATATAGTTTTAATTTCTTTTAGAATTCATATTTTCTCTTAGAGATTAGATTTTATTTTCTCATTTATTATTGGGTATTTTACTTCACTTTCATCTGTTTTGGGTCGATGACGAGACCTCCAAGTTGTTATACGTCAAATTATTGATGGAAACGACAATCCCGAGACCGACTTCTTTCTCCTTTCTATTTTCGACCGTTTATCCATCTTTGGTTCATTCTTACTATTTTTTGGTCGATAAAGACACTTCCGTAATCCGTTACCAGTCAAATTATTGATGAATAATGTTGGATATGATACCACCTCTTTTCTCTCCTCATTTCTTCTTCTTTTCGATTTTATTTTGACTTTCCTCGATCGATAAAGTCTTGTATCCATAAGCGTCAGATTGATCGGAGTTGATAACCTTCCCGATTTCAAATCTATGGAAGATGACCATTTGGGTCATTTTCTTTACTTTGGGACCGCGATAGGCTACCTTTGATTAATCGACATTATGTTTTCAATTAAGACGAGATCCCACTATTTTTGGTCCGTGTGACACGATTCAATCGGAGAAGGATCCTCAATATCATTTATCTATCTTGTCCTTAGCACAAATATCAATTACGCGACCTCCTATAGTTTGACTTCCATTCATAAGTCGAGCTACGACGGTTTAGCGTCACATTGGACCCGATTCAATTCACTTTGACCCTTTCGAGCCGTATGTCGAAACATCATCACCAAGGATCAAAGAAGAGATTGGAAGCTTGGATCAAAGCTTTCATGCAATTTCAAGGGTCAATGGAACCACTCCGTTCGGTAAATTTCCAAAATTCAATCTTTTAATCAACCGCCGAGTGTTGTGAGCCGTTAGCGTTAGATACGTAGGAAATGATGAGTGGGGAGCCTCTTCTCACTTCGTCTAGAGTGTTTAGCGTATGCCCTTTGGGCGATATGCGACGCATTCGCTCCTACGTCTTAGGATTTAGCGTGTGCGTCCTGATCTGATTCCTTTCCGTTTAGGCGTTCCAGGCCTATGACGTTTTCTTTCGCCTCCGTGCAATCAAGACTCCCTTTTCTCCCGCCCCCGTGGGATCGAGACTCCCTTTTCTCCCGCCCCCGTGCGATCGAGATCTCCTTTATCTCGCCCCCGTGCGATCGAGGCTTTTTTCCGTAGTTAGCCGAACTACAGCTGCTCTGATTTCTCATATCCGATGAGAATACGTAGGCATAGGATTGCAATAATCCTAGCGAGCATTTTTCTTTCTTTCTCACCCTTTAGTCAACCATGCCTTCTACCGCAAACAGGTAACCCCTAAGTCTCCAATGGTCGAGCAACAATACACCTAACTTCTAGAATGCATACGCTAGCATCGTCTACCCGAAATATTTTCTCTCGCCCCCGTGCGATCGAGAACACCCCGTTTTTCCGTAGTTAGCCTGAACTACGTTTTGCTCTGATTTCTCATACCCGTTGAGAATACGTAGGCATAAGACTGCAATAATCCTAGCAAGCACTTTTATTTCTTTCCTACCTTTAGGTTCCCCGTACCTCTTAACCCGGGACATGCTACGTCCGTTCTATCGCAAACAGGTAACGCCTAAGTCTCCAATGGTCGAGCAGGAATACACCTAACTGCTAGAATGCGTACGCTAGCATCGTCTACCCAGACATTTTTCTCTCACCTCCGTGCGATCGAGAACACCCCATTTTCCGTAGTTGCCCGAACAACGTTTACTCTGATTTCTTGTATCAGACGAGGATGCGTAGGCATAAGACGGCGATGTCTTGGCGAGCAACATTCCCCCACCTTCACCCGTAGTTTTCTAAACTACGTTAACTCTGACTTTCCCATTGCACGAGGGAGTACGTAGGCATAGAGCGACGATGCTCTATCGAGTCTCTTTTCTTTTCTTTTGTCCTTGTGAGCAATCCTTTTGATAGATTAACACCCTTTTAGATAGACAACAAGCATGGATCCCGTTGAGTACAACGGACATGAGGGGTGCTCATACCTTCCCCTTGCGTAACCGACTCCCGAACCCAAGATTTGGTTGCGATGACCTGTCTTCTCCCTTTTTTGTAGGTTTTTTCTGATCGTTTCCTTTCCGTCTCTTTGGGATAAATAATGAACGGTGTGGAATCTTCTGTCTTTGCCAGCCCCTTCTTCGTAGCTATGCGCCAGCTGACGACTCTGCTGGGGACTCTTCCCATCCCCTATGCGAGTCAATCCTAGCGCTTGTGTGTTTTTTCTTTGCGTGTGTATATTTGTGTGTTGTATATTTGTATATTGTTGTATTTACATTTTCCGCACTTTATTATTATCTGTTGCTGTTGTGCTGTTGGGTGGTTATTTCTTTGAGAGATAAGCCAAAACTCAGGCTTGAGGACATACATAGCATTAGAGCGGAAAGTAGTGATGGACCTGTATGTTTCAGCATGCATTAGTCCCCACGAAATTTGCGTTCATATGAGGTTTTCTTTGAAGACATCCTATCCTGTACATTAGTCGGGAGGGGTGTTGGATCTGGAAATTGTCGACTCTGGAGACCGATCATTTGAGAGTCAGCTAAGTGAGGCCGCTTCGTTTGACCATGGTGCCAAACTAGAAATGGTGAATGTATCATCGTTTCTCGAAAGTCTGTGACTCTGACGACCGCATAGGATGCCGAACCTTGTCAGATATTAGGTCCATACCTTGTGAGTGAGAGGGTTATGTAGGAAAATTAACCTCCAACCTACCCGGTTTTCTTATTAGTATGGACGGTGGCGACTCTTCTGTCTTTGTCGGCCCCTTCTTCGCAGCGATGCGACATAGTGGAACAAAAGATTCGATAAATTCATGGCACACATTGCTTTCACTAGGAGCTAGTTCAATCACTGTGTTTAGTTCAGATTTCAACCAGGAAACTCACTTGTTATTTTGTTGCTTTATGTGGATGATATCCTTATAGCTAGCAACAGTGTCGAGGATGTAATGGAGGTGAAGGCTGAACTCAGCAAGGAGTTCGAAATGAAGGATCTGGGAGCTACCACCAGGATTCTTAGGATTAACATTCGGAGAGATAGAAATTGGTCTAAGTTGTGCTTATCTCAAGAGACATACCTACAGAAGCTTCTCAACAAGTTTGGTATGTTGAATTCAAAGCCTGTTGTGACTTCGACAAATCCTCAGTTTAAGCTTAGTACTACTCAAAGTCCGAGTACTAAATTTGAAAGAATCTATATGAGTAGCATTCCATATGCTAGTGTAGTTGGTTCTTTGATGTATGTTATGGTCTGTACGAGGCCAGACATAGTGTATGGTGTGATCCTTGAAAGCAGGTATATGGTGAATCCTGGAAAGACGCACTGACAAGCTATAAAGTGGATTCTCAGATACATAAATGGGTCTCTAAAAAGAGTCTTGATTTATGGTGGAGCCTGTGGTTATGGGAGAAAACTCAAAATTGAAAGGTTTGTCGACTCTGATTATGCAGGTTGTAAGGATTATAGAAAGTCTATTTCTGGATATGTATTCACTATGTTCAACACAACGATCAGTTGGAAAGCAAAGTTTCAGAAGCTTATTGCCTTATCAATTATTGAAGGAGAATATATTTCCCCCACTAAAGCTGTGAAAGAAGCATTGTAGCTTGAAGGTTTTGCAAAAAAGATGAAACTTCAAGGTCGAAGTATCACTGTTAAATGTGATAGTCAAAGTGCAATACACATGTCGAAGAACTCAGCTTATCATGAGCGAACAAAGCACATCAATGTGAGGCTGCATTTTGTCAGAGAGATAATCGAGCATGGTGAAGTCCAGGTGCTGAAAGTTTTGACTGATGATAATGTTGCTGATATGATCATCAAGACGTTGTCAAGTTGTATGTTTTCCACTGTATGTAGTTGATAAAGCTGCATGATGAAAGCTAGTTTATTCCTTGTTATTGTAGAGTTAGATCCAAGGTGAAGACTTGTGAGATTTTGGGTCAAACTCTAGCTCTGTCAAATAATAGCTTTCATGTATTTTGACATGAGACAAGCGTTAAGTCGAAGATGGGTCGCATGTTGTGGTCGATTGATACATATTATAGTCGAAGTCTGTTCTAATATGTATTGTCGAAATGTTTGTCGAATTGGGTCTTGTTTTAAGGATCCAATTGTTTAGTTAGCTTGGGTTGCAAGTTATCTAGTTAGTCTATATATAGGCTAGTTCACTCAATTTGTTGAGTGTGGTAAGATTGTGATATTCATTTGTAAACACTAAATGAGAAATTGAATAGTAAATAATTTGTAATAATCCTTCTTCTTCTTCCTTTATCCTCTCTTCTTTCTCTCTTTGTTCTAATCGTTTTTATTATTCACCTAAGAACTCTGTTTCTCAATCTTTATTTTTTGAAAGGTATTGTTTGTGATCACAACACATGCTAAACACAAGAAATGCAATTATGAAGGAGACTCAACGAATCGAAATAAAACTAAGATGAAAGTGATAAGACAAGCAACAAAATAACCGAATAGTAGAGACATGCAACTAGAAATATATGACATAAACATGTGCTTATAAGTGAGGGAAATCATCATCTTACAATCCGGATTTATAGGGATGAGTTAGGTCATACCCCATTTCTTAACATGATATCAAGAGTCTCTTTTAAGATCCCGTGAACCATATGCTATCAGGTTTTTGCTATCGGACTATCCATTATTTATTTGTACGCTCTAGACGTCTTGTCCTTGGCGTGAGAGGGTGTGTTAAGAGTCCAACATCGGACAATATATGGCATAAATATGTGCTTATAAGTGGGGGAAAAATCTCACCCTACAAGCCAGTTTTATAGGATTGAGTTAGATTCAACCACATTTCTTAATATATGCATCAATATAATCTAAACCTTACTTGTAACAATTTGTAAATTATTAATTTTGATGTAAATTAATTATTAATTAAAACTAAAGTTTAAATGTACTCATAAGTTTCACCCCAAATAAATTAATTATGCAAATATAAACGATTTTTGTGCATTTTTTTTTTCAAATACTAGGTTATCACTCTAAATTAAGGAAACTATTAAGTAACATTGTTTGAACAATATTGAGATACATACATAGAGGAATAAGAGAGAATTAAAGTTGAATTAATTTTTGTGTGTATTATATTTTACATTACTTTATATCGATAATGATCACAAGATGATTATTTATACATAAATAATTAGATTTACAATCACTAATTAGAACCAACAACCTTACCAAATTCAGTTAGTTATGTGTATAACAAGTAGCTTCCTCTTAATTCAAAGTTCCTAGCATACTCTTAATCGCCTTGATTTTTTGAATCTCGAATGCTTGGTTAGTTAGAGTATACACTACTTGATTCTTTGTTCTACAATATATTAAAGTAATCTTGCTCTTGCTTACTTGATCTCTAAAAAAATAAACTTGATTTCAATGTGTTTGCTCCTTTAATGACCTATGAGATTCCTTCTAACATTAATTATTATTTTATTGTCTAATATTAGTTTTAATTCTCCCTCCATTCTCATCTTCATCACATTCAACATAAATTGCAACCACACTCTTTCAAAAGCTGCACTGCAGACTAAAATATACTTGTTTCACAAGAAGGCATGAACACCATTGTTTTCTTATTGGAGCACAATGAAATTTGAGGAATGAACCATTTGAACACATATTGCATTGTACTTCTTTTTCCATTTTGTTTGCATGCCACCTTATCCCTTTGCCCATTAGATTTTAGAAATATGATGGTATTATTTATTGTGCCTATAAAATATCTCATGATCCTTTTAACTACTAGCATGGGTGACATTTTAGGTTTTTCTATAAATTTGATCACCACCCTTACATTGTGACATATATCAGATTTGGAATTGCAAGTGTACCTCAAGAATCTCACCATTTGCATATATAAGACGATATCAACAACTTTACCATATTCATTTTTGCTTAATTTTGATTTTCTCCCATAAAAGCACTTCTTGAGTTACAGTTAAGAATATTAAATCTCTTCAAGATATTATTGATGTACTTTCTCTAGTGAATTACCGAGCTTTTTATGGTTGTAGAAAATTAGAGGTCGAGAAATTAACTTAGGTCTTGTAAGTTAGTCATATCAAATTCAATGTTCATGACTAATTTGAGATTCTCTATCTCATTGTGATTGCTTTTTGAGATGAATAAATCATCCATGTATAAATAAATCATGTTGGTATTTTCTTGATTAAGTTGATTCATATAGATTCCATGTTCACTATACACTTGGGATATCCAATACGCTTTAGTAAATCATCAATCCTCTTAGTTATTCCAAACTCTTAAGGTTTATTTCAAGCCATATAGATCCTTATTAAGCTTTAAGAACTTATCTTTTTCACCTTTCAAAATGAATTCATAAGGTTGTTCAACACAAACTTCCTCCTACAAACAACCATTGAAAAATAAATACTTAAAATCTAGTTAAACAAGATTCCATTGCAAGAAGTTAGTCATAGCTACCACTAATTTGTCTGCCTCATTTGTTGCAATTGGTTCAAAAATTACATGAAGTCGAATTCATAATTTTGTAAGAATCCATTTTCAAATATTTTTTTCCTTAAACAAACTAAAGAGATGTTATTCATCTAAGAAGAGATACTGAGCTAGAGAAACACATTCACACAATAAGATAGGATAGCATTGTCAAACCAAAGAACCAGGGTGGTTGTTGGATAAGTGACTTCTAGCACAAGAGGGAGGGGGTGAATTATGGTATTTAAAATTCGTGATAAAATTTAAACCTTTATCGATTAAGATCATATTAGTAATTTTAACTGGGTAATTTGCAGTGAAAATAAAATACTAAAAGTAAATTGTAGAAAATAAAAGGATATAGTTAGAGAGATTGCACCAGAGATTTATATAAGTTTGGACGAACATTGGTCTAGTCCTGTCCCCAAGAGGTCTTTTTGAGAGTTATGACTTTAAACTTTTGATCTTTTGAAAGTTATGCCTACGAACCCTAATACAGTCTGATCTTAAGATTTTTAACAGGATTTTTCCTAACCACTGACAACTTTTATCCCTGACCAAACTAACGAAATGTTTAGATATTTATGGCTTATCTTAATAACCAAAACAAAGATTTTTTCCAGCAAAGCTTAAGAAACCAAATGCAGAGATTTTATGAAGGGTTTATCTCAAGAACCAAAATCGATATCTTAAGAGTATCACACCCTTAAAAATATAAACGACCAACATAACCACTTACAAAAATTTCTTTTTCACAAGAAAAGCTTCACTAACTATCACTAAGGCAATATGAAATAAAAAAAATATTTTGAGATAAATAGATAGATAGATAGATAGATAGATAGATAGATAGATAGATAGATAGATAGATATATATATATATATATATATATATATATATATATATATATATATATATATATATATATATATATATATATATATATATATATATATATATATATATATATATATATATATATATATATATATATATATATATATAGAGAGAGAGAGAGAGAGAGAGAGAGAGAGAGAGAGAGAGAGAGAGAGAGAGAGAGAAATATGAAAATGTTGGAAAGTGTCTTGATTTGAAGTGGAGGTATGCCTCCTTTATATAGTAGTTGGAAAATACATAAATGGAAATGATCCATGGGCCGATTTGATTTAATAAACAATTAGCGTAAAGATCTAATCGATTAGACGCCTCACTTTGAATCAATTATCATGCCCAAATAGGATGTTTTGGATATATATATAGTCGTTGCAAGGCATTAATGTGTTGTCCATGTCATTTAATTCATCGATTACCACTTTTTTAATCGATTAGCTTGATGCTTTGATGGATTAGATGGTCAAAAAAATCCAATATATTAGCCAATCGATTGGTTAGTTGAGAAAATGGTTTAAAAGGTTTGAACTATTTTTTAATCACTTGTTTAGGCTTAGAAAATGATTTTTAAGTTTAAACACATTTGAAAAAATATTTTTAGGTGTGTGTGTGTGTGTGTGTGTGTATTTATGTGTGTGTTTGTGTGTGAGTGTATGTGTGTGTGTGTACGCGTGCATGTGTGTGCTTGTGTGCTTGTATGTGCACGTGCGTGTGTGTGTGTGTGTGCTTGTGTGTGTGTATGTGAGAGAGAAAGAGTGTGTGTGTGTGTGTGTGTGTGTCAGATACTTACCTTACTACTCTTAAGCTAATTCGTTACTCTTACAATACTCGGGTCACTCATACAATAGACAAACATGACTTGGCGAGCTTTCACACCTTTTACCAAGACTTCAAGAGTTTTTGCTAGAAAGTGTCTAATTGTACAAGCACTTGATATCTAGTGATTTTGTTTATGAGTCATAAGATACTTTCTTTTGTTATCATCATCAAGGTTGAATGTGTTTGTCATGTGTTGTCGTCATCAAAAATTCATATGCAGAAATTCATAACCTACAAGCACATAAATCCACATTCTCCCCTCTTTTTAATGATAATAATGCATCTCTCAGGGGAGGTGATAGTAGAAATAGATACAAGTATGTTTGGATTTATCAAACTCCCCTTTATTAATTAGAGTTTATTTTGCTCCCCCTGAGAGAATACTTCTCCACCTTTGTCAAAATAAAAAAGGAAGATAGGATAAGAGATGCAATAACTAAAACACATAGGTTCACATATATCACATGTAATCATTTTAGTTCATGCATGATTGATTTAAAATTCCTAATTTGGTTCTTATGAAAAAGAAGACATCTTTAGGGAGTTGTTTAGTAAAAATGCCTGCGAGTTAATTAGATGAATTTACGAAATCAAGTATACATTCCCTTTTTTCAACATGATTTCTAATAAAGAGGTGTCTAACGTCAATGTGTTTTTCTCGATAATCAATTATATGGTTTTTTGTGAGGTGTATGGAACTAGTGTTGTCATATCTTATTGCTACAACTCAAAGTTTGACACCGTAGTCATTGAGTTGTTTCATCCAAATGAGTTAAACACAACAGCTTCTTGCGGCAACATATTTTGCCTCAGTTGTGGATAATGCCACACTTGTTTGTTTCTTTCTACTCTATGAGACAAGCGAGCTCCCAAGTAAGTGATACGTATTGTCATTAGTTTTATTATCCAATCTGCATCCAGCAAAATCGGATTTGGAGTACCCGACTATGTAAAAATTCGCTTCTTTGGGGTACCATAAACCCATATGTTGTGTGCCAATTAGATATCTCATAATGTGTTTGACGATGGTGATATGTGATTCTTTTGATGATGCTTGAAATCGTGCACACTTGAATACATCAAACATTATGTCAGGATGAGATGTAGTTAGATAAAGAAGAGATCCTACCATACTTATATATTTCCTCTCATCAACTAGTTTTTCGTTTTTGACTTTCTCTAAGTAGCATGATGTTGGCATTGGAGTTTCTATTATTTTGGACTTCTCCATATCAAACCTTTTCAGTGGATCTTTAAAATATCTAGCCTGATTTATAAATTTTCCCTTTTTATTTTAATTAATTTAAAGTCCTAGGAAGTATTTTAGTTCTCACATCATTCATATTTCAAATTCATTCTGCATGATTTCAAAAACCTCCTTGCACAAGGATTCATTAGTAGCATCAAAGATGATGTCACCAACATAAATTTGAGCTAATAGAATATCATGCTCACTTTTCTTTATGAAAAGAGTTTTATCAACTTTTCCTCTTTGGAATTTATTTTCCAGCAAGAATTTACTTAACTGATCATACCATGCTCTAGGAGCTTGTTTCAGACCGTATAATGTCTTCTTAAGCTTGAAAACATGATTCAGAAATGTTGGTTTGATCAAACCTAGAAGTTGATCAACGAATGTCTTCTCTTGGATGTAACCATTTAAGACACACATTTTTTACATCCATTTGAAATAGTTTGAAATTCATGATGTATAAGAAGGTTAATCAAATTCTTATGGATTGTAATCAAGCTACTAAAGCATATGTTTCATCGAAATTTATTCTTTCATGTTGATTGTATTATTTCACAATTAGTCTAGCTTTATTTCTTAGAACATATTCATATTCATCCATCTTGTTGTGAAAGACCCAACAAGTACTAATTACTAGATTAGCTGAGTCTTTGGGAACTAATTCCCAAACATTGTTTTACTCAAATTGATTTAACTCATCTTTCATAGCAAGAGACCAATGTTCATAGACTATGGCTTTGTTGATCCTCGTTGGCACAATTTTTGAAACAAAAGCCACAAGATTACATACCTTGTTAAGAGATCTACAAGTGGTAGCTCCCTTGGGTATATCTCCAATGACATTCTAAATTAGATGGTCTTTTATCAGTCTTCATTCTTTTGGGAGGTCAACATGTTCTTGTGGAGTGTTTGGGATTTTTTCCTGGATTGGTTCTTCAGTTGTGACTTGATTTTTATCTTCTTCTCGATTTGGTTCTTGATTGCAGTCCAGATTTGTCCTTTCTAAGATAGACGCACAATCAATAACTTCTACTTATACAATTTTTGGGTTAGATTCATCAAAGGCAACATAAATTGATTCTTTGGTTGTTTTAATTTTCTTATTATAGACTCTAAAGGTTTTGCTCGAAGTGTAATATCCTATGAATATCCCTTCATCAACTCTTGTGTCGAATTTCTCAAGGTTATATTTTTTGTTATTATGGATAAAGCATTTTGCATCCAAAGATATGAATGTGAGATATATTCATCTTTCTTCCTTTGTATAGCTCATAGGGCGTCCGCTTTAGGAATGGTCATATTTAGACACGATTCATATCATACCAAGCGGTATTTACAACATCAACCCAAAGATATTTAGGAAGATTGGTCTCATTCAGCATCGTCCTCGCAAGCTCTACTAGGGACCTATTTTTCCTCTCTACTACCCCCATTATGTTGGAGAGTTTGTGGTGTGGAAAAGGTATACCGAATACCATTCTCATCACAAAAAATTTCAATTCCTTATTTTAGAATTCTCTGCCATGATCACTTCTTATAGAAGCGATGCTTAATCATTTTTCGTATGGATAGTCTTGGCTAGTTTTTGAAAGGCGGAAAGCGTGTATCTTTTCTGAAATAAGAATTTTGTCCAGGTATAACGAGAGTAGTCATCCACAATAATAAGAGCATAGACATTTCCACCTATGCTTACATTTCTGTATGGGCCAAAGAGCTCCATGTGGAGCAGTTGTAAGAGTCGATCAATAGAAACTATATTTTTAGTTTTAAAAGAGGTCCTTACCTGCTTCCCCTTTTCGCATGCATCACATAATCTGTTCTTTTTAAATGTAAGTTTGCTAGACCGTCTACAAGATCTTTGCAGACCAACTTGTTCAAGTGGTCATGTGGATGTGCTATTCTCATATGCCATAACCAAGATTCATCCTCATTGTTTAGGAGACATACATCACTTGAAGGTATTTTATTTAAATTCATTGTGTGGGTATTTCCACTTCTTGAGCTAGTAAATAAAGTTTCATTTGATTTTGATTTTATGACCTTGCAACCACAAGAATCAAATATTACACTATTATCTTTGTCATGAAGTAGATTTACTCTAAACAAATTATGCTTAAGTCCTTGTACCAAAACGACCTCCCCGATCCTCGGATTCGAGGACTTACAGATTGTGCCAAAACCTAAAATTTTTTCTTTACTAATATTTTCCTATGAGACAAATTCTCCTTCTTTGAGAAATAAGGTTAAGAATAAGATTTTGCTGCTATTCATATGTTTTAAATAACTTCCATCAAAATATTATTTAGCGTTTGAAAGTGTAAAGGATTCTTGCAAGAAAAAAATTACTTTTTAACTTTAGATATCCATATCATTTTAAATCCTTATTTGTTAATTTCATAATCAATTTTCTTCCTTATTTTAGGAATTTGTGCCTTTTCAAATTTAGATGATATTTTTATCTTGTGTTCACAATATTTCTTTTTAGAAGTATAAAGGGGGGCCCACTTGCAAGCATAGGAGTGAGACATAGATATGGAATGTAATTTTATGATGTGTGTCCTCAAGAGCTGAGTCCTCTCTTCCTAGCAGATCTTGTTGGTATTTATTACAGTAGGATTGTTGGATTGTAATTTTTTTCCATGGAATTAGGCCCTCTTGTATTCCAAAAAACTACTATGGCTTTTGAGAACAAAACTTTTCCCTTACTTCTTTCATAGTAGACCAATAATTAGGAGCTCATAATGAAGACCAAAATCAACTAAACAAATTTATGAGATTTATGGAACTAGTAACGTTCGTGGAGATTCATAATATGAAAAATGCTCAAGGTTTACTTTCACCACTACTAGAAAAAAGACTTTTGAGAAAATGCTTTTACATCGGGTATTTACTAGAAGCGATGTAAAATGTGAAATTATAAACACGGTGGCAGTATCGTAAATATTAAAAAAAAATTATTAGATCTTTTACATCGGGCTATTAAAATAACCGATGTAAAAAATTGAAAAAAAATTATTTAAAGGTTTTTTAAATCGGTTATGAATGCAACCGATTTAAAAAGTAATATTAAAAAATTTTAAAAAAATTATTTAAAGGTTTTTTAAATCGGTTATAAATGCAACCGATTTAAAAAGTAATATTAAAGAATTTTAAAAAAATTATATAAAGGTTTTTTAAATCGGTTATAAATGCAACCGATTTAAAAAGTAATATTAAAAAATTTTAAACAAATTATATAAAAGTTTTATAAATCGGTTATAAATGCAACCGATTTAAAAAGTAATATTAAAAAATTTTAAAAAAAATTATATAAAGGTTTTTTAAATCGGTTTTTAGTGACCAACCGATTTAAAAAGTCCCAAAACAAAAAACAAAAAAATTGGCTTTTACATCGGTTGGATATCCACCAATTTAAAATCAATATTAAAAAAATAAAATAAAAATTACACGGCTTTTACATCGGTTGGGATATCCACCGATTTAAAAAGTGATTTTAAAGGGTTTATTAAATCGGGTTGTAATTCCACCGATTTAAAAAGTAGTTTAGATATTTAAAATTAAATCTGCACGCACAGTTCATTTCATATCTTCTTCCTCTCTCCCACCCACGACGAATAAACAACCCACGAGGATTCCTTTTCGTCTCACTCCCGCCGTCGCCGTCACCTTTCCTCCCTCCCCTCCGTGCTCGCGCCGTCGCCGTCAACATCATCTCTTCCTCCTTTCTCGCCGTCGCCGTCGCTCCTCCTACCGTACTCGCCGTCTCCCCTCTGATCTCCGCCGTATCCGGTCATCTCCTTCAGGTTTTTTTCTTTTTCTTTATTTATTTATTTATCTTTTCATTTTAATTTGGTTCTTGTGTGATTCAAATTTGTTTGAAGATTTTTCATGGGGTTTTCAGGTTTATACGAAAATCTATTTTTTTTCATGCATGTTTTTTTAAGAATATATCCGTCTTTATAAAAATTTGGCTTTAGACAGAAATTTTCATATCTCGGATCTCTAAGATGATTTATAAGTTAGAAATGCAATTTAGACAGAAATAGGTAAACAAATGACAGTGAAAACAATGAAGAGAAAGCTAAAATTGAAGAGAAAAATAGAGAAGAAATGAACAGAAATAGGTTACTGTTATGTGATAGTAGGACAATTTAGTTCCAAAAATTTATATATTGAAGAAATAGTTATCAATTTATTAGTTAAGTTTATAAAATTGAAATTGAAATGGAAGAAATAGTTATTATTTTATTAGTTGAAAATGGTGATAAGGTGCATCGTGGAGCTGATATTACTGTTTTGGCGCTTCACACACCTTGGTATGGTAGTTCAACTTGTCAATTTAGATTCTATTTGACACCCTTTTTTTTGGATCCAAAACTGGAAGATTTGTAATAAACTGAGAGATAGTTGTCTGTCAATGGTTTTGCTTCATTTTAAATGACATAACAAAATAGTGTAATCTCCATAACAAAAAAATATTATATATATATATATATATATATATATATATATATATATATATATATATATATATATATATATATATATATATATATATATATATATATATATATATATATATATATATATATATATATATATATATATATATATATATATATATATATATATATATATATATATATATATATATATATATATATATATATATATATATATATATATATATATATATATATATATATATATATATATATATAATTTGAATTGTAAAATAGAGATCAACAAAATATTTATACAGATTTTAGAGATCAACAAAATATATCCGTCTTTATAAGAATATATCCTCTTTATAAAAAAAATTATAATTTGATCAAATAGAAATATTTATTACCAAAAATAGGATGAGTCATTCTCTTGTTAGGAAGAATCATGTGAGTCAATAAATATTAATTTATAACCATTTAATTAAAATAGTATAATAGGTAAAAAAATATGAGCAATTTTTAGTTTAATATAATCCTTCCCCCCCCCCCCCCCCCCCCCCCCCACACACACACACACACACACACACGATGACATAGAAAATCATTATACATTAAATCATTTAATTTTACACTTTAAAAATATAATGGTTGAATCATTATACATTAAATCATTAAATCATTATACATTAATTTTACATTAAATCATTATACATTAATTTTACATTAAATCATTATACATTAATCATTATACATTTAATAATACAATAAAATCATAGTAATAATAAAATAAAATATAGTAATAATAAAAGAATGGTTGAATATTAACATTCTAGAAAACAGAACATTTAAATTTTAAAAATAGATTAGTAAAAAATCAAATAAAATACTCATTGACAAAATAAAATATATATAATTATTTTTGTATTTAATTTTTTAAAAAATAATTTAGTCTATATAATTGCAAATAAAAGAGGTGTCTCATGGAATTATTTACTAGTAGTAATTTATGTAAAAGTTGCGAGTAATTAGTGGTGTCTCATGGAATAAAAATTGATTTTTCGTTTCTCGCAGGATTTGTGTCCCTCTTTTTCCTTTAACCGCGAGTCATTCGGTCGCCACGTAATTGCAGGTTCTGTTTTCATTCTTTATAACTTCTCAATTCTTCTTTTATGCCACGTGTTTACACGTAAAGACTTTTTGTTCTCTCTAATGTCCAAAAGAGGGACTATTATAGACTTTTTTTCTTCTGAATTAGTGCTTTTGGGGTTCATCAAGCGGCAAATGGGAATAGAAAAAAGGCTACATAGCTTCGACCCAATGTAAGCGTGGTGTAAATTATAATTAGATATTTAATTTTATCATATAAGTATTCACTAATTATGTAATTCATTTGTAGACAAGGAAAAAACCTAACTCTAATGATTGTGGGTATTATGTGATGAAAAATATGTTGGATATTGTCTCTGCCAATATAACCAACTCTTGGATGAAGGTAATAAAAATGACTTTAATTTGTTATTTACTTTATGTTTTTCAACTTAATATGTGAATTTTCAAAGAATAACTTTATTTTTACTTACGTGTTGTAGGTATTTGATGACCCAACGAACCTATCGCCCGATGATTTGTGACTCCGTTGGGCAACATGTTTCTTTGAATTATATAAAGGTTAATCTTTTTGTTGTTGTAGTACATTTGTGTAGCTTATTGTTGTTAGCACATTTGTGTGTAAAGGTTAACCGGCCTTTTTATTGTTAGTACGTTTGTGTATATCCTTTTGTGAATCAATTATGTGTATACTAGATATTTGGTGCAATCAAATTAGATTTATGAGAAAAATATGAAAATAATGACCTAAATATGGTCTATGTGATGTTGCAAAACTATGAAAATAGTGACCTAAATGTGGTATATATGATGTGCAATATGGAAAATAGCGACCTAATTATGGTCTGTGTAATGTTGGAAAAATATGAAAAATTAGGTACAAAATAGTTACAAGGAACAGCTAAAAAATAGGAAAATAATTTATACTCGTAACAGTACTTTTTACATCGGGCGAATGAAAAAAGCGATGTAAAAAACTGCCTTTTAAATCGGTTTAAACACATAACCGATGTAAAAAGTGTCAACAAATTTTTTTTCCAACACTACTTTTCACATCGGGTGAAACATCAAACCGATGTAAAAGGTCTACCTTTTACATCGGGTTTACCAGCGAACCGATGTAAAAAGTGGCAGCATGAAATTTTTTTTTCTTACAGTACTTTTTACAACGGTTTTGGCACGCAACCGATGTAAAATACCCACCTTTTACATCGGTTTTTCCCCACAACCGATCTAAAAACCCCGTTTTATATTTAAAATTTAGAATTATAATTTTTTTTTCACATCAAACATAAAAATTAAACCGATGTGATTGGTGTATTTCTTACATCGGACCACATAACCGATGTAAAATGTTGGTATTTACTACATCGCCTGGATTTACATCGGACTAAGACCCGATGTAAAAAGTCAATTTTGCCCGATGTAAAAAATCATTTCTGCACTAGTGCACCTTGATCGAAAGATCTAATTATTGATAAATGAAAGCAATAAGATGGAAGGCTAAGATAAGAGGTGCAAGTATCAATGATGTTATTACATAAGGATTGAATTATTTTATCAGTGTAATATTAAGCAAGATGTATTGAAACTTAGTGAGACATCTTGACTTCGTTATCTACTAATGTAATATTGTTGAAAATATTTCGTGTGAAAAAGAATTTTGTATTTCAGTTATGCTTAATTATTTTTTGAAAGATTTATTTCTTTCACAATTTGCATGATTTATTTTGAAAAGATTTTCAATGAAAAAGGATTATTTAATAGCAATATTTTCAAAATTTAAAAAGTTTTAATTTGTTGAAGATTGGATATGCTTTCAAAGAAAGATTTATTTTGCTAAATATTGGATATGTTTTCGAAGAAAATTTTAATTTGCTGAAAAGTGAATATGTATTCAAAGAAAGATTTAATTTTCTAAAAATTGGATATGCTTTGAGTTTGTTTGTACCCTGTTGTGGTTTATAGTTGGATTGTCATCTCTATATAAATTGGTTGGTTTCCCTTGTGGAAAACACATATTAGAGAATTTTCACATTCTGAGAGATTAACTATTCGAATTTTTTAGTGTGTTTTGCTTGTGTAAAACTATGTCTTTTGATATTCATTGCTACTTAGTGTTAGAACACAGATTGGTTCTTAATAATAACTCTTTGTTTTGATGATAACTGTTAGGAAATTTATATTTAAGAATTATATACTCTAAAATTTGTTTGAGAGTTTTACTGCAGATTGAAATAATATTAACTCTCTAGAAGCAAATCTGCCTTGAATACAAGAAGTTATTCTGACTCTGAAGCGCCAGATGCACCTTTCAGAAGAATCTGATTGCTCCTTACAGAAGATCCTGAGCGTAGTCTCCAGAAGGATCTGAAGCAAGAAGCTCCAGAACATTCTAAGTCAGAAGCATCTGAAGATAATCAGAAGCATCTAAAGCTGAAGCATCTGAAGCATAGAAGAATATTGATTGAAGAGTTTCTCAAAGCATTAATCTACAAAAGTTTCTGAAAGTACCTACGCTGCCAAGTACTGAAGTTCTGTGTCAAAAATGCTCTGATGATCAACACGCTAGAAGCACACACGCCGCAGAAGACTCTGATACAACATAGTTCTGAATCTCATTAGAAGACTCTGATCCATTCAGAATCTGAAGAACTAGCTGAAAGCTGAAGAAGTAATTTTCAAGAATATATCCGTTGGAGCTATTCAACGTCTCTTTCCTTATTTGTGCTAGACACACTTACACAGACAAAAAGGATTTTTCAGTGCCATCTATTTCAAGGAAAGGTCACATGATGTGAAGACAAAAAGGCTCAGACCTTTTGGGACTCTCTTTTCAACGTTCAGCTTGCATGGTTCAGCTGCCTATAAAAGGAGATCTTCACCACATTCTTCAGTTACAGACTTTGCTGAAAAGAAATCAATATATTCTAAAGCTCTCATTTATTCTTATTCTTCATAGAATCTCATTGTACTTAAACTTAAGAGAAAAATCACTGTTGTGATAAAAGCTTTTTAGAAGCATTAAAACTCTTGTATTTAATTTACATTGATTGTAAAGGATATTCCTTAAGAGGATTCAGTTAGAATCAGTAGCTCTTGAGAAGACTAAGAACTGTTGTTCTTAGGTGATACTATTGTAATCAGTTTGATTTAATAGTGGATTAAGTCCTTGTTGAGAAAGGCAAATCACTCTAGGAAGGGTGGACTGGAGTAGTTGTTAAACGAACCAGGATAAAAATAATTGTGTGATTATTTTCAAGTCTTAATTTTCCATACTTATTAACCCTCCCCCCCCCTTCTAAGTATTATCTCACCTTCAGTTGGCATCAGAGCTCCGGTTCTGAGTGTGCTATCACTTAACAGTGTCAGTAAAGATCCAGAGAGATATACTTTGATATTTATATTTATTTGTTATCATGGCTGATAATTCAATGTCAAATATTAACAATAAATATGAAGAGAGAGATAGGATCAGCACCAAACCCCCAATGTTTGATGGGGAGAAATTTGACTACTGAAAAGACAGAATTGAGAGTTTTTTCCTAGGATATGATGCTGATCTATGGGATCTTGTCATAGATGGATATGTACATCCTACAGATGGGGATGGAAAAATGATTGACAGAAAATCTATGACAGATTCTCAGAAGAAAGACTTCAGAAATCACCATAAAGCCAAAACCATATTACTGAATGCTATTTCACATACAGAGTATGAGAAAATCACAAACAGGGAGACAGCTTTTGATATGTTTGAATCCCTAAAAATGACACATGAGGGAAATTCTCAAGTTAAGGAGACAAAAGCTCTGGCTCTGATCCAGAAGTATGAGGCTTTCAAAATGGAAGACTCTGAATCTGTTGAATCCATGTTCTCCAGATTCCAGATACTCACTGTTGGGCTGAAAGTTCTGGACAAGGGATATTCTACGTCAGATCATGTAAAGAAAATCATCAGAAGTCTGCCTATCAGATGGAGACCAATGGTGACTGCCCTGAAGATGGCCAAAGATCTGAACAAGATCTCTCTAGAAGAACTCATCAGCTCACTAAGGAGCCATGAGATTGAGCTTGAGGAAGATGAACCTCAGAAGAAAGATAAAGGTAAATCTGTAGCATTAAAATCTAACAAAACTGCTAAAGCTTTGCAGGTCATTCAAGAAAGCTCTGAAGAATCTTCTTCTGAAGAAGAAGATGAGTTATCCATGTTGTCCAGAAGGATTAACAAACTCTGGAAGCACAAGGGAAAGAAGTTCAACAACTTCAGAAGATCTGACAACAGAAAGGAATCTTCTAGTCACAGAAGATCTGCTAAGAAAGAAGTTGTGTGCTATGAGTGCAAAGAACCTGGGCACTACAAGAATGACTGCCCCAAACTTCTGAAAGAAAAACCTAAGAAGAAGTTCAACAAAAAGAAGAAGGTTCTGATGGCAAAATGGGATGACTCAGATGAGTGTGAGTCATCTTCTGAATCAGAAGAAGAATGTGCAAACGTTGCACTGATGGCCAGAACAGAGGATCAAGAGGAAGGTACCTCAGGATATGAATCAGAATCTGAATCTGATGATGATGCAGAAGAGGTAATGGCTAAACTTACCAAAGAAGAACTCATTAAAGTTTTAACAGAAGTTCTTAAAAGTTATAACAACATCAAACTCAAATACAAGAAGTTGAAAAGCAATCTTGAATCTGAGATTGATCTTCTGAAAACAGAACTTGTTGAGCAAAAAGAAATAAATTTGAAAATAAAAAATGACTTTGAAAGAACTCAACAAGAATCTGAATCTGAGACTAAGTCATGTGAAAATATTTTAGAAAAATATGACTCTAGCTTTCAGAGATTTCTCACTAAGAGCATAGACAGAAGCAAGATGGCTTCCATGATCTATGGTGTTAGTGGAAACAACAGAAGAAGCATTGGATATGAGTCTTCATCTGGAAGCAATCCAAAACCTGTTGACAAACTTTTCATCAGAAAGACACCTTTGTATTCTCAATTCAAATTTGGTCACTTAAATGACATTAAACACACAAGCTCTGAGAAGAATACTTATGTGTTTAAACCTAAGGTAAGTCAAAATAAACATTATGTTGCAAAACAGAAGTTTAGACAAACCTCCAGAACCACTAACCCCAAAGGACCCAAGAAGATCTGGGTACCTAAAAACAAAATAATTCCTGTTGCAGATGTTCTTAGCAGCAAGGTCAGGACACCAATCATGGTACCTGGACTCTGGATGCTCACGACACATGACAGGAGAAAAGTCTATGTTCCAAAGCCTGGAACTTAGATCTGGAGGTGACGTGAAGTTTGGAGGGAACCAGAAGGGCAAGATCATTGGATCTGGCACTATTGGAAATGGTAAACTTCCCTCTATTACTAATGTTTTACTGGTTGAAGGGTTAAAACATAACTTATTGTCCATAAGTCAATTAAGTGACAATGGTTATGATATAACTTTTAATCAAAAATGTTGTAAAGCTATTACAACATTTAGTCAGAAGGATGGCTCTATCCTGTTTAGTGGTAAGAGGAAAAACAACATTTACAAAATAAATCTTTCAGAACTTAAAGTTCAAAATGTTAAATGCCTCTTGTCTGTTAATGAAGAGCAATGGGTCTGGCACAGAAGATTGGGCCATATTAATATGAGACGTATATCTCAGATTAATAAACTTAATCTTGTCAGAGGACTCCCTAATCTGAATTTCACTTCAGATGCTCTTTGTGAAGCATGCCAGAAAGGGAAGTTTTCAAAAACATCTTTCAAATCAAAAAATGTTGTTTCTACCTCTAAACCATTAGAACAACTTCATATTGATCAGTTTGGACCAGTGAAAACTGCATCCATCAGAGGCAAGAAGTATGAATTGGTCATTGTTGATGACTTTAGCAGATGGACATGGGTAAAATTCTTAAAACACAAGGATGAGTGACATTCTGTGTTCTTTGACTTCTGCAAGCAAGTCCAGAATGAAAAGAATTTCAAAATTATAAAAGTCAGAAGTGATCATGGTGGTGAATTTGAAAATAAATATTTTGAAAAATATTTTTTCTGAAAATGGCATTGCTCATGATTTTTCCTGTCCTAGAACTCCACAACAGAATGGGGTTGTAGAGAGGAAAAACAGAACTTTGCAAGAAATGGCCAGAACCATGATCAATGAGACAAATCTGGCAAAACATTTTTGGGCAGAAGCAATCAATACAGCATGCTACATTCAGAACAGAGTGTCTGTTAGACCTCTTCTGAAGAAGACTCCTTATGAATTATGGAAGAACAAAAAGCCCAACATTTCATATTTTCATCCTTTTGGATGTATCTGTTATATGTTAAACACTAAAGAAAATCTGGGCAAATTTGATTCCAAAGCACAGAAGTGTTTCATGCTTGGATATTCTGAACGCTCTAAAGGCTACAGAGTATACAACACTGAGACACAGATTGTGGAAGAATCCATTCATGTCAGATTTGATGATAAGCTTGGCTCTGAAAAGCGAAAGCAGGTTGATAACTCTGCAGATAGGGAAGTAGTCTTTATTGACTCTGAAGTTCCATAAGCAGACAAACTTCAAGTGAAGGAACCAGAAGCAACTCCAGATGCTACTCCCTTAACTTCTCAGATGAATAATCTAAATATTTCTGGAGAGTCAACTATCAGAGGATCATCATCCAGAATTAAAGCTTCTCATCCAGAGGATGTCATTATTGGAAAGAAGGATGATCCCATCAGAACAAGATCATTTCTTAGATCATCTGAAGCATCACTTTTTGGACTAGTGTCAGAAATTGAACCATCTTCTGTAGAAGAAGCTCTGCAAGACAATGATTGGATTATTGCCATGCAAGAAGAGCTAAACCAATTCAGCAGAAATGATGTATGGGATCTAGTTCAAAGACCTCAAGGATTCAATATTATTGGTACAAAATGGGTCTTCAGAAATAAACTAAATGAGAAAGGAGAAGTTGAGAGGAATAAGGCAAGGCTGGTTGCTCAAGGATACAGTCAGCAAGAAGGTATTGATTACACTGAGACATATGCTCCAGTGGCAAGGTTAGAATCTATACGCCTTCTTATTTCCTTTGCTGCACAGAATAACATCACTCTGTATCAGATGGATGTTAAAAGTGCCTTTCTTAATGGTATTATAGAAGAAGAAGTTTATGTCCACCAACCTCCTGGTTTTGAAAATGAAAAATTTCCAGATCATGTTTTCAAATTAAAGAAATCTCTATATGGATTAAAACAAGCTCCCAGAGCTTGGTATGAGAGATTGAGTAACTTTCTTCTGGAGAAGAACTTCATCAGAGGCAAAGTGGATACAACTCTATTCTGTAAAACTATAAAGAAAGATCTTCTAGTCTGCCAAATTTATGTAGATGATATTATTTTTGGATCAACAAATATTATGCTTGGAAAGGAGTTTGCTACATGTATGCAGGCAGAATTTGAAATGAGCATGATGGGAGAACTCAGATTCTTTTTAGGAATCCAAGTTAATCAAACTTCAGAATGCACCTACATACATCAGACAAAATATGTTAAAGAACTTCTGAAGAAATTCAACATGTCTGACAGCAAGCTGGCAAAGACTCCAATGCATCCTACTAGCTCACTTGGCAAAGAAGAGGTAAGTAAGAAAGTAGACCAGAAGCTCTACAGAGGTATGATTGGTTCTCTTCTTTATCTTACTGCTTCTAGACCTGACATATTATTCAGTGTTTGTCTGTGTGCTAGATTCCAATCAGATCCTAGAGAATCACACTTGGCAGCTGTCAAGAGGATTCTAAGGTATCTGAAAGGTACTTCTAATGTGGGTTTGTGTTACAGAAAAGCTGATGATTTTAAATTAGTTGGATTCTGTGATGCTGACTACGCTGAAGACAGAGTGGAAAGAAAAAGTACTTCTGGAAGTTGTCAATTTCTAGGAAGAAATCTAATCTCCTGGTACAACAAGAAGCAACCCACAATTGCACTTTCAACCACAGAGGCTGAATACATTGCTGCTGGATGTAGCATGCAGATGCTCTGGATGAAAAGTCAACTAGAAGATTATCAAATTTTTGAGAGTAACATTTCTATCTTTTGTGATAATACTTCTGCTATATGTTTGTCCAAGAATCCCATTTTACATTCTAAGGCAAAACATATAGAAATTAAGCATCATTTCATCAGAGACTATGTTCAGAAGGGAATCATAAATTTAGCCTTTGTTGATACAGATCATCAATGGGCAGATATTTTTACAAAACCCCTTGTTGAAGATAGATTCAATTTTATTCTGAAAAATATTGGTATAGATTTTTGTCCAGAATGATATTCAACAGAAGCAAATTGTTACAGATGCAAAAATGCTTAATTCATCTGAAGTATTTCTTTTGTTTATTTATTCTATTCTGATTAATATTTCTGATGTGAAACTCTGAACTAACTATCTTTAGAAGATCTGAACGTTGGCTAACGTTTCATTTCTTGAGAGATTTCAGAACAGCATGCAAGCAAACACGTGTCACACAAAATCTGAAGAGGTGGCGTGTACATAACTGAAGAGACGTTTGAGGTGAAATTTGAATAGTAAATATCTTGGTTTTCCCCCCAAAATTGTCAGAAGCATTTATTATTTGAAATGATTTTATTCTTCTTCATTTAATGCTTGCTCAAACGTGCGTTTGTCTGACTTTTGATGTGCCTAAGTGATTAGTATAAATACTTGTTGTGTATTCACTTTCACACTTTTCACTCTCAGAATTTACATGCGTTTTCATCTATTGTTCTCTCTGCATAAAAACTCAAAACCTAAGTGTTTGAAAAAGCAATCTTCAATGGCGTCTTCTTCATCAACCACTGCACAGTTTCAATCTACAATGGTTGCTGTGACTTCAGATAACTTAGGTGCTGCTCCATATTCTCCTGCCAAGAGAACTCTTCTCACACCTGTTGATAAACTAGAAGTGCTGTGTGAATCTATGGTTGAATTTGACTCTCTGGCTGACAATGGGTTTGATTTTCGCTCCATTGTTAGAGCTCAAGGATGGGTGAAATACTTTGATAGATTGTTTGGACCAGTTTACCCTCTACTTGTGAAGGAATTCTGGATTCATGCATCTGTGTATCCCAAGTTTATTTTATCATCTGTGCTGGGAAAGGAGATTATCATCACAGAGGATCTGATAAGAAGATTAATTGGTTATGAAGAAACAGATGGTGTTTCCCACCTGCCAGCTGGGTGTGTGGATATGGATGAAGTTTATGAGGAAGTTATGACTGCTGGAGAAGCCTCTAACAGATTCAAAGATCTGAAGCCTGATTACAAGATCTGGGCCAAGATCTTCATGGGTTGCATACATCACAGGAAGTCAACAAATTCCCCAGATTATGTCAACAATGAACAGATCTATTTTATGTACTGCCTTAGTCAGAGCAACAAGGTAGATCTTCCTTACATTTTGTTCATGCATCGGTGGAATCACATCAATGCATCTAGAGAATCTGTAAAAGAAAAAGGCCAGAAGATCAGGACTTGGATCCCTTTTGGGAGATTGCTCTCAGATCTTCTCACTGAAAATGGTTTAGTGGCTGCTCTGTATGATGCTGGTGTTACAGAGGAATTAGAGTTCATTATGGGAAAGCCTCTGAACGCTAAAAGTCTTCTGAGACTCAAGATTGTAGATGAACTCACTACTGCTCCAAAGAGGTTAAATATGTCTGATTTGAATAAGAGGGTTCCAGTATCTGACTTTCCTCTATTCTTTGCTGAAGAACCTAGACATATAGTACTGATGTATATAGAGGAATGCAAAAAGGAAGGAGTGCCTGTTCCAGCCAATGTGTTTCAACTTGTCAAGCAACCACTACCAGATGCAGGAGAAGAAGAAGAAGAAGAAGAAGTTCCACTTCAGAGGAAAAGATCTCAGCCTGCAGCAGAATCTGAACCTGTCCAGAAGAAGGTTAAGATTGCTGAGAAACCCAAGAATCTCTTAAAGAGAAAGGATTCTGGAGAAGCTGCCTCTGCATCTGCTAAGAGGATTAAACTCAAAGGTACTAAGACCTCTGTTATTTCTAAAAATGTTGTTATTAATGATTCAACTATTAAGTCTGTTCCCAAACCACCTGTCACTCAAACAACATTTGTTGCTGCCCCTAGTTCTGTCTCACCTCAAAAACAAAACACTGCTTCTGTATCAAAAACACCTCAACCCAAAATACACATCAAACACTTCATTCCACGTCCACAACCATCAGAATCACAACCAACAGAACCACAACAAACACAACCACAACCACAACCATCAGAACTACAACAACCTTCTGATAAACAAAACTCTGATCAACCACAAACAGAAAATCAACCACAAACTTCTGAACATCCAGAAAAACAAACCACAGAAGTTCAACCAGAAAAAGACTCTTTCATACCACCATCAAACATTCCATCTTCTGAACCTGTTGCACCTGTTACTTCTGAACCCCCAAAAGTAACTTCTGCTCCTATTTCATCTGAACCACCTTCTCAACAATCTGATATTCCTTCAGAACCTTCTCATATCCCTGAGACAGAAGTTCTTGACATCACTCCATTAAAAACAGTGTTTCAAGTTTCTTCTACCTCTTGTACACCTACAACATCCTCCAACTCATCAGAATCAGAAATTCATCCAGATTTTCTAATTAATCCATCTGACAAATACCCTGTACATGAACCTGAACCTGAATCAACCTTACCTGCTAAAACTACCATTTCAGACCCTTTGCCTCCACATGTACCATCATCTGAGATGATTGTCCCCACTTCTAATCCATCATCATCTGGTATATCTTGTGCCCAAGTGTCTTCTCTTTATCATAATTTATCTTATGGTTTCAAACTGAAAGATTTTTATGATAGAGTTGAACCTTCTGAACCCCTGAAACCTCTGAAACCAAAACTCAGACAGGCCCTTCCATCTGTAATCCTTTCATATATTCAATCTATGAACAATGAAGGATCCTTAGCTACCATATCTGCTACACCTGGTAAAGCTGTTGTTTCAGCTCTGCAACCTGCATCTGTTAACAAAGTTGCATCTGATAAACCATCAACCTCTGCTTTCATACCATACTCTAATGAATCCTTTGATATTGTTTACCCACGCACAAGACCACAACCTAATCTTCTTAATGCTTTAAACAGATCCTTACCTCAAAAACCAGAAATTCCTTTCATTCCATATGTTCCCCCTCCTCTGATTTCCATCCCAAAATCACTGATACCACCCACTCCCAAACCTAAACATATGACTCTGGAAACCTTGCTTAAACCACCACCCAGACTTAATATTGATCATTTATTTCAAACGTTTTTGCAAGAAATACAGATGTCTTTAGGTACTGTTCAGAAGAGATGCTCTGAAACTATGGATGCAAATGAGACTGACATCATCTGGAAAGGATTTATCAATAGATTTAACACTGTGGCTTCTAATCTGAAGAACATCTGTTCTGATGATGCAAAGCTCAGAGCTGAAAGAACTCAATTCTGGATTGTCAACAAGACTGAACCTCTGCTTTGTTTGGATGCTCCTCCTCCTCCACCAGAACCAACTGCCAATACATTGACTATGACTCTGGTAGAACCCTCTTCAGGATCTCCAGAACCTATGGAAATTGACTCTGTTCAGGCTGCAGAACCTCCATCTTCTTCATCAGAGATAAAGACAGAACATCCAGATTTTGGAGACAAGATTGCTGCTCTGGAGGCTGGTCAATCTGAAATAAAATCTTGGATGGCGAAGCAAGACAAGAAATCTGAGGACATGTCAGAGTGGATGTCAAAACAAGATGAGAAGAATGAGACAATGACTAAGTGGATGTCAAAGCAAGAGCAATCTTCATCTGAGATTACAGACCTATTGAAGATGCTTTTGTCAAAACACTCTTAGATTTTTTTTCATTCTAATGTTTGTGCATCTGTTGTTTTGCATCTGAATTTTATTGTTATATCTTCGGATATTTTCCAATGTACTCTTGCTCTGTTATGTTAAATGAATCAGTTTGTTTTTCTCCATTGAATTATCTATTTATTGTTCCTTTTATTTGTCTTTATTAAAAGTTCTTACTTTTTGCTTATGACAAAAAAGGGGGAGAAAATAAAGATCTAAACTATTTAATATAATTTCACTAGAATGAATCTTCAGACATATCTATTCTTTCTAATATCTAAATTGACTATTTCAGAACATTTGATAAGAACACTCTATAAAAGAATCTCTGAGTTTCTCATATAATTTTTTATCAAATTCTGAATCTTATATCTACAAGATATTCTGACCCTATATTATTACAAAGACAAACAAGATCTGACTCTGAAGATTACTCAAGATAAATAGGGAAGTTTCTATTCCTTTTTCATATTTAACTCAAGGGGAGATTCATCATCTCAGGGGGAGTTATAATTCTTTATGTTCAATTAAATAAAATTTCTGATACTTTTTGTCATCATCAAAAAGGGGGAGATTGTTAGAACACAGATTGGTTCTTAATAATAACTCTTTGTTTTGATGATAACTGTTAGGAAATTTATATTTAAGAATTATATACTCTAAAATTTGTTTGAGAGTTTTACTGCAGATTGAAATAATATTAACTCTCTAGAAGCAAATCTGCCTTGAATACAAGAAGTTATTCTGACTCTGAAGCGCCAGATGCACCTTTCAGAAGAATCTGATTGCTCCTTACAGAAGATCCTGAGCGTAGTCTCCAGAAGGATCTGAAGCAAGAAGCTCCAGAACATTCTAAGTCAGAAGCATCTGAAGATAATCAGAAGCATCTAAAGCTGAAGCATCTGAAGCATAGAAGAATATTGATTGAAGAGTTTCTCAAAGCATTAATCTACAAAAGTTTCTGAAAGTACCTACGCTGCCAAGTATTGAAGTTCTGTGTCAAAAATGCTCTGATGATCAACACGCTAGAAGCACACACGCTGCAGAAGACTCTGATACAGCATAGTTCTGAATCTCATTAGAAGACTCTGATCCATTCAGAATCTGAAGAACTAGCTGAAAGCTGAAGAAGTAATTTTCAAGAATATATCCGTTGGAGCTATTTAACGTCTCTTTCCTTATTTGTGCTAGACACACTTACACAGACAAAAAGGATTTTTCTGTGCCATCTATTTCAAGGAAAGGTCACATGATGTGAAGACAAAAAGGCTCAGACCTTTTGGGACTCTCTTTTCAACGTTCAGCTTGCATGGTTCAGCTGCCTATAAAAGGAGATCTTCACCATATTCTTCAGTTACAGACTTTGCTGAAAAGAAATCAATATATTCTAAAGCTCTCATTTATTCTTATTCTTCATAGAATCTCATTGTACTTAAACTTAAGAGAAAAATCACTGTTGTGATAAAAGCTTTTTAGAAGCATTAAAACTCTTGTATTTAATTTACATTGATTGTAAAGGATATTCCTTAAGAGGATTCAGTTAGAATCAGTAGCTCTTGAGAAGACTAAGAACTGTTGTTCTTAGGTGATACTATTGTAATCAGTTTGATTTAATAGTGGATTAAGTCCTTGTTGAGAAAGGCAAATCACTCTAGGAAGGGTGGACTGGAGTAGTTGTTAAACGAACCAGGATAAAAATAATTGTGTGATTATTTTCAAGTCTTAATTTTCCATACTTATTCAACCCCCCCCCCCTTCTAAGTATTATCTCACCTTCACTTAGGAGAGATAGAGTTTTTTATATGTATTTGTGAAATTGATCACACCCAAAATATTGATTCTTACAAACACTTGGGAAAGTGTTTGATTGGAAGTGAGGGGATCTAAGATTCATAGGAGTCTGAGTTGAAATTCACAGGTAGTATTAGAAAAATGGCACTGAACTTAGAAATTTTAGATGAGACTGTTCTGTACTATTGACTACTTATAATTAGTGAATTTCCTTTCTACCGGGCTAAAACCCTCCAGATGTAGGTCACAATTGCTTCGAACTAGGTTACCAATTCCTTGTATCTTATATTTATTTCATGTTTAACTATTCATCGATTAATTCAGATCATCTTATATCGCACATTGTTTCAACAATGTTTGTGATATCTTGTTTATAATCAAAACGTCAATTGGCATTAAAGCAAGCACCCTATTCTTGTTGGATATGTTCCAGGGTATCTAATTATTTTTTTAAGATGGATAATACCAAGGAAAGAGGATCTATGAATCATCAACCAATTATTGATTGTCCAAATTATGACTATTGGAAGGCTCACATGGTTACCTTTCTTAAGTACATGGATATCAAAACCTGGAAAGTTGTCATCAATTGATGGAAAATCTCCTATGATCAAAGCTGGTGATGGTTTCGAATTCGTGAAACCTAAAAAGGAACGGACACCTGCTGAAGATGAAATTGCTCTTAGAAATTCTCGTTCCCTTAATGTTATTTGCAATTGAGTTGACAAAAATATCTTCAAGATCATTAACATCTACACTAGTGTTAAAGATGCATGGGAAACTCTTGAAGTAACTCAAGAAGGAACTTCCAAAGTTTTGATATCAAGGCTTCAACTCCTCACCACGAAATTTGAAAAATTAAAGATGCTTGAGGATCAAACTATTGATAAGTTCAATGTTCATCTCTGTGACATGGCTAATAACTCATTTTCTCTCGGTGAAATATGTCAGAAGAGAAGCATGTGAGAAAGATTCCTAGACCTCTCTATCAAAGAAGTTTGACATGAAGGTTACTGCCATTGAGGAAGCAAAAAATGTCTCCGTAATGAAAGTTGGTGAATTGTTTAGAACCTTTATCACCTTTGAAATGGTCATTGATAACAAAATTGAGAAGAAAAGTAAAGGGTTAACGTTTAAAGTCAATACTGTTAATCGTGGAGACCAAGCATCCAATGAAACTAATGAACCGATTATTGAATCTATTTCTATGCTTGTTAAGAATTTTAGCAAGGTTATGAGAATACTTGATAGAAGATCCGAGAACAATGTCTCTTCAAATGTTAAAGACAATCAACAATAAAATCTAAAAATGTTAACTTTTAGCATCAAGGAAAAGATTATGAAAGATAAAACACTAGCTATCCCAACAAATCCAAAGGAATCCAATATTGTGAATTTGAAGGATTTAGCCATGTCTAAGTTGAATGTCCTAATTTTGTGAGAAAACAAAGAAAAATATACAATGGCATCTTTTTAGATGGTGAGTTTGACAAACAAAGTGAGTCTGATTAGACAATTAATGTCGTGGAGTTTATTACTCACCTCAAAGAGATGTCAAATACTGAGTTATCTAGTGATAATGTATTTCCTAATGATTATGGTAGTACAATTGATGAAGATAAGATATTTGATTATGCCCTTGTTTAAGCATATAAAACTCTTTGTTTAAAGTGGATTGAAGAATCCCAAGTGATTGAAAAGCATAAGGAAAGGATTGAAACTCTTATTCAATACAAAACCATACTCATGCTTACTATTACTTAGTGGAAGCGGGATGTTAGTTTTCGCAATTATGAACTTGAAAGGATGACCAAATCTGTACACATGCTAAATTCTAGAGTTGATAATCTCTATGTCATTTTGAATGTTGGCAAAATTGTAAATAACATAAAGAACTTGGATATACCAGAGTATTATCCACTCCAAAGACTATGTTTGTTATTCCTACATATAGAGTGGAAACCAAGTTATCTCGTGTAATGTTACAAGAACCTACCACATATTACTAGCAACATATTATTGCCTTAGTCCTGAATCTAGTAAAGACCTCCCTGGGTATGTCATTATTTTGGTCAACGTGGGGAGATTATACCTTTTTAATATAGACTATATGGTAAAAATATTCATAAAAAACAATTATATTCTCAATGGAGTATGAAGTCTCACCTTTATCCTCAACAACTTTGGTGTGTCAAGCCTAAGCATCAATTCAACATTGCTTGCACCCCTCTCAAAGTTTCATCTAGATGATATAAGTACTTTGATAATGGTTGTTCCAAACACAAGATTGCTAATAGAAACTATCTGAAGAATATCAAACCTTATTTCAATACTATGCTATATTTGATGTTGGTTATAAAGGAAAAATTGTTGGAAAGGGTCAGTTGCACAATCTCAGACTTCCTTGTCTTAATGATGTGCAGTTGGTTGATGCTTTTACTGCTAATCTCATCAGCATTAGTAAACTATGTAAGTGCTTTTGATTGGTTTCATTTTATGGAAAAACATTAATGTATGAGTACAACTGGTATAGGAATGTTTGTTAGATTTCTGTGTGTTCCTAGATGGAACCTAGTAGCTTTATAGCTGCTAGTGTTGTGTTTATCTGCAGGATGATTGCAGAATGTTGTGCATCTCTTCAGGGGGAGTAGCACAGGTTGTTCCACAGCAGGTGTGCTTCAGGATGTCATCCTGAATGTCGTAACATCCAGAGCAGGCTGGATGAATATGTGTGACTGCAGGGTGTCTGCAGGTTGGGTACAACCGGTGTGATATGCATCAGTTGCATTTTATGGAAAAACATTAATGTATGAGTACAACTGGTATAGGAATGTTTGTTAGATTTATGTGTGTTCCTTTATGGAACCTAGTAGCTCTATAGCTGCTAGTGTTGTGTGTATCTGCAGGATGATTGCAGAATGTTGTGCATCTCTTCAGGGGGAGTAGCACAGGTTGTTCCACAACAGTTGTGCTTCAGGATGTCATCCTGAATGTCGTAACATCCAGAGCAGGCTGGATGAATATGTGTGCAGGGTGTCTGCAGGTTGGGTACAACTGGTGTGATATGCATTAGTTGAAGGGGAGTAAATTCTGATATGTTACTAAACAAATTGTGACATCTGTAGTTCTGACTAACAGATGGTATTGTGGACAGGTTGATCCTGAGAGCTAACAATGTGAGTGTGTGTAGACAACACTAATAGTGTGTATCTAGTAGCTTTCCTGCATGGTAGGTTAAGACTTCTGCTACTTGTAATCTCTGATATGTTAACAGGGTGTTTTAGCCAAAAATTAGCCAAAGGAGGAGTTTGTAAGTGTTTTTGGAGTGCTGCATTTTATGGCAAAACATTAATGTATGAGTAAATGTCATAACTGATGTTAGGACATACATGAAGAGTATTATGCAATGAAAGTTATGAGTAAGTGAAGTTGAATGTCATGACTGAATGTTATGACATTGATCGTATGACATCAGGGCGCGCATAGTTTGTTTTTCTATTATTAGCTCAGACTATACTTCAGGAAACAAACTAGGAAGCATAGTTATTTTAGGCAACATAACAGGCATTGCTGAGGATAACATAGAAGGCTCCTGACCTAATGATAAGTGCATAGCTTCATGAAGAAAGGTTTATCTTGGGTAAACCTAAATTCTCTACCAAGGCCTAAAGCAAGTCTGCTCTATTAAATAGTAGAAGGAGCATTCCTAATGGGCAGACACACAGAGGAGGGAGCATCTAGTGAGAGATCATAGAGTGTGTTTGTGAGTGAAGAACTTTGTTCTTCACGTGAGTCTATGAGTCTTAGGATTCCTTGTGTACCAAGCAATTGTATGCTGTAGAATTGTTGTGGTTATTGTGTATGAACATGTGTGTTCATTGAGTCACTCAAAGCTGTTAAGCAAGAATGTGTGTCCCTTGATCAAAGTTGTAAAGCAAGATCAAGGTGTGTTTGAAGTTTATCTTCATATTGGTTTTGTAATTGTGTATTGATATCATTGAGGTGATTGAGGGGGAGTGAGTGGGTATACTCAGGTCTAGTGGTCTCTAAGCTGAAGTGTCATTGGGTAGGTCTTAAGTGAGGAGTGCAAACTGGGATTGTTTGAATCTGAATCAATTCTACTGATAGTGAATTTCCTCTATGGCTTGGTAGCCCCCAGATGTAAGTGTGGTTGACACTGAACTGGGTGAACAATTACTTGTGTAATTTACTACTTTCCATTTACAACTTATTATTAAGTGTAGTAGTACATGTTACAGTCGATGTTATAACATCTACAATAAAATCCATCGCGTGCTAGCCAGAATTTCAATTGGCATCAGAGCAGGCACTCTGCTTGTTAATTTCTGGGTGAGATCTAAGGAAGATAAATTCTGGTACTATGGAGAAAGACATAGGATTCACAAATAGACCACCAATTCTGGATGGCTCTAATTATGACTATTGGAAACCTAGGATGATTGCCTTCTTAAAGTCTTTAGACAGCAAGGCATGGAAAGCTGCAAACTCTTGCTGGGAACATCCAATAAAGACTGATAAAGATGGATTGTATGTGCTTATACCTAAAGAAGAATGGAGCAAAGAGCAAGAAGCCTTGGCTCTTGGGAATTCTAAGGCATTGAATGCATTATTCAATGGTATAAACAAGAACATCTTCAGACTGGTGCATCATTGTGAGTTGGCTAAAGAGGTGCGTGATACTCTCAAAAAAACTCATGAGGGAACCTCTAAAGTCAAGATTTCAATATTACAAATGTTGACAACAAAGTTTGAAAGCATGAGAATGAAGGAGGATGAGAATATATATGTATCCTTGTAATTGCAAACACCTCAGGAGCCTTGGGAGAAAAGATGTCTGATGAAAAGCTTGTGAGGAAGATTCTCAGGTCTTTACCTAAAAGGTTTGCCATGAAGGTCACTGCCATTGAAGAAGCTCAAGACATATGCAACATGAAGGTTAATGAACTCATAGGTTCTCTCCAAACATTTGAGATGGGCATGTGTGATCAGGCTGTGGAGAAAAAGAACAAAAGCATAGCTCTTGTTTCAAACACTGCAAATGACTCAGAAGAAGACAAATGTGAAAAAGAGGAGAATCTTTCAGAGGCTATAGCATTGCTTGGAAAACAATTTCATAAACTGATCAAGAAAATAGACCATAAGTCTAAATCTTATGCCAAGAACAGAAGGGATAAATCTGAAGATAAATCTAGTCAAGGCAAAGGAGCTCAGTGTTATGAATGTGAGGGCTATGGTCACATTAAAACTGAGTGCCCCACCTACCTAAAGAAACAGAAGAGAGGCCTAAATGTGACCTGGTCTGATGAAGACTCTGAAAGTGGATCAGAAAAGGAGTATGCCAGACATGTCACTGTTCTAAACAGTGTATGTACATCTGATGATAACTCAAGTGAGGATGAGATGACTTTTGATGAGCTTGCAGCTTCATACAAAGAGTTATGTTTCAGAAGTGCAGAGGTATGCCAACAAGGAGAAAATCAAAAAGGGATCATTAAGAAGTTAGAGGTTGAGAAGAAGGAACATCTGGAAACAATAGACTCACTCAGCAGTGTGGTCAGCTTGTTGAATTGTAAACTTGAGCAGATGTCAAGATCAATCAGGATGCTAAACCCTGGGACTGACACTCTTGAAAAAATACTACAGAGTGGTCAGATAGCAGGAGACATTTCTGGACTGGGGTTTGGTGGTGAACAAAAACCCATCTTGGGGTTCAAGAGACCAGAGGCTAAAAATCAGAGGCCAAACCAGATGTCACGACCAATGTCACAACATCAGAGGAACAAGAACATGAAGCAGACAAGAAGAAAGTTTCAAAGGTGGAGGTGTCATTACTGTGGAAAATTTGGTCACCTAAAACCTTTTTGCTTCAAACTGCTGGGATATCCTAGCCACACTCATTAAAGTGCTCCTGCCAAGAAGCAACAATGGATGGCAAAGGAGGTTAGTCTGATAGCTCACACCTCTCTAAGAGTGTTAGCTAAAGAAGACTGATACTTTGATAGTGGTTGTTCTAAGCACATGACTGGAATAAAGAATCTGTTGGTAGACATCAAACCTCATTCCACTAGTTATGTGACCTTTGGCGATGGAGCAAAAGGAGAGATCAAAGGTGTTGGGAAACTGGACTGCCCTGGAGTACCTAACATGGACAATGTATTTCTAGTAAAAGGACTAACTACCAACTTGATCAGCATTAGTCAGCTCTGTGATCAAGGACTAAGTGTGAAATTCACTGAAGAAGAATGTGTGGTCACAAATGGTGATAATGAAGAAGTAATGAAGGGATCTAGATATAAAGACAACTGTTACTTATGGGAGCCTAAGGAATCTAGTAGATCCACAACATGCTCTATGGCCAGAGAAGAAAAGGAGGTAAAGTTGTGGCATCAAAAACTTGGGCACCTTCATCTCAGAGGAATGAAGAAGATCATTTCCAAGGAGGCTGTGAGAGGAATTCCAAAACTAACTATTGATGAAGGAAAGGTATGTGGTGAATGTCAAGTAGGCAAGCAAACCAAGACATCTCATCCAAGGGTTGGACACCTGACTACCTCCAGAGCTCTGGAACTATAGCACATGGACTTGATGGGGCCAATGCAAGTAGAAAGTCTTGGTGGAAAAAGGTATGCATATGTAGTTGTTGATGACTACTCCAGATACACCTGGATAAGCTTCATCAGAGAAGAATTAGATGTATTTGAAGTCTTTAAAGAGTTGTGTATCAGACTTCAAAGAGAAAAGGAATATGGTGTGGTCAGGATCATAAGTGATCATGGTAAGGAGTTTGAAAACTCCAAATTTGCTGAATTCTGCTCATCTAAAGGGATCAGTCATGCGTTCTCCTCCCCTATTACCCCTCAGAAAAATGGAGTAGTGGAAAGGAAAAACAGGACTATCCAAGAATCTGCTAGGGCCATGATTCATGCAAAGAAATTACCTATACATTTTTGGGCTGAGGCTATGAGCACAGCCTGCTATGTTCACAACATAGTGACCTTGAGAAAAGGAACTTCTTCCACCCTGTATGAAATGTGGAAAGGAAGGAAGCCAACAGTAAAGTACTTTCATGTTTTTGGGAGCAAGTGTTATATCTTGACAGATCGAGAACAAAGGAGGAAAATGGATCCTAAAAGTGATGAAGGCATTTTCCTAGGATACTCTATCAACAGCAGAGCTTATAGAGTATACAACACTAAAACAAAAGTCCTAATGAAATCCATTAATGTTATCATTGATGATCAGTATGCAGAAACCAATGTCATTGAGGATGTGGAAACATTCCTTGAGACACCTGTTGAGGACATGGCCAATACTGAAGAGGTTCAAAATGGACAGCCAAACTCTGATTCAGAATCTCCCAACAAAGATCCCTCTATCAGGATTCTAAAAGATCATCCCAAAGAGCTTATCATTAGAGACCCCACCAGTGGTGTAAGGACCCGAGCTAGAGAAATCAGCACAAATTCATGATTTGTATCCAAAATTGAACCCAAAAATGTAAAGGAGGCCTTAACTGATGAATATTGGATCAAGACTATGCAAGATGAGTTGGAACAGTTTGAAAGGCATAATGTGTTGGAATTGGTTCCAAGGCCTGAAGGAACAAACATCATTGGAACCAAGTGGATTTACAAGAACAAGTCTGATGAACAAGGAGTTGTAACCAGAAACAAGGCTAGATTAGTGGCACAGGGTTATACTCAAGTTGAAGGAATTGGTTTTGATGAAACTTTTGCACCTGTTGCAAGACTTGAGTCAATCAGGTTGTTGTTAGGAATTGCATGCATCCTGAAATTTAAACTATTCCAAATGGATGTGAAGAGTGCTTTTTTGAATGGATATCTGAATGAGGAAGTATATGTGGCACAACCAAAGGGATTTGAGGATCCTAACTTGACAGATCATGTATACAAGTTGAGGAGGGCACTCTATGGATTGAAGCAAGCTCCTAGGGCTTGGTATGAAAGACTGACTGATTTTCTTACTACCCATGGATACAAGAAAGGAGGAATAGACAAGACCCTCTTTGTGAAAAATAAGGATGGAAAACTCATGATTGCTCAAATCTATGTGGATGACATAGTCTTTGGTGGAATGTCTAAGAAATTGGTTAAACAATTTGTCAATCAGATGCAATCTGAGTTTGAGATGATTTTGTGTGGAGAACTAACTTACTTTCTTAGGCTGCAAGTCAAGCAAATGGAGGAATCTATATTTCTCTCCCAAAGTAAGTATACTAAAACCATAGTCAAAAAGTTTGGCTTGGATAATGTTATTCACAAAAGAACACCTGAACCTACTCATCTGAAGTTATCAAAAGATGAAAGTGGTACTAGTGTGGATCAAAGCCTGTACAAAAGCATGATTAGAAGCTTGTTGTATCTAACAGCCAGCAAACCTGATATTGCATTTGCAGTCAGTGTATGTGCCAGATATCAAGCAAACCCTAAGGTAAGTCACATAAATCAAGTCAAAAGGATTCTCAAATATGTGAATGGAACCTTTGATTATGGTATACTTTACTCTCATGGGTGTGATCCTACATTATCTGGATATTGTGATGCTGACTGGGCTGGAAGTGCTGATGACAGAAAAAGAACCTCTGGTGGATGCTTCTTCTTAGGGAACAAGCTCATATCTTGGTTCAGCAAAAAGCAAAATTGTGTCTCATTATCCACTGCTGAAGCCGAATACATAGCAGCTGATAGTAATTGTTCTCAACTGGTCTGGATGAAACAAATGTTAACTGAATACAATGTCACTCAGGATGTCATGACATTGTACTGTGACAATCTCAGTGCTATCAATATTTCCAAGAACCCAATCCAGCATAGCAGAACTAAGCACATAGATATAAGACATCACTTCATAAGAGACCTTGTGGAAGACAAAGTGATTTCCTTGGAACATGTGCCCACTGAACTACAGCTAGCTGACATCTTTACAAAAGCTCTAGATGCTGCTCAATTTAAGAATCTAAGAGGAAAATTAGGTATTTGCATGTATGAGGACTCAGCAATTAATGGCACGTGAGAGTTTTAAAACTTCAATGCAGTCCACGACCTTGACCCCAAAAACTCTCCACTCCACACAAACATGCTATATCACTGCATATACAATTTTCTCCACCGCCTCCACTCTACAGAATTCTCAATCTGCACTCTGCAACAAGATGTCTTCCTATCATGATGCCTCTTCATCCCAGACCCCTCCCAAATCCTCAAAAGATGCCCCTCCTACTGCTAAAGAACCCAAGCGCACATATCCTCCTCCCACTGCTGAAGAACTTAGGCAAATCATAAACAGGGAAGGCTCGACATATGTGGAAAAATCCATTGGGGAAATTGTCGATAATATACTCAAGAAAGGACTGCCCTTTCGGGGCATCACCATTCCCCTGGCTCGCAGGGATCCACCTCACAATTCTGATATGCCAGAGGACGATCCTGATGACATCAATAAGAACATCTCACTATCAGATTCAGATGACAGTGATTCCAGTTCCTCTGAGGAAGATGATTAATGTGGACTGATAAACTGCTGTGGGGCTCAGTCTGCTGGTTGCTGAGCTAATGACATGTGCTGGTGGTTTGAGCACTTCATTGTCTTTGTTTTTTTGTAACAGCTTGAACTTGTGATGCTCTCCATGAGCAGTTTTTGTTTGTAATAACCCCAAACATGTGTATTGTTACTCATTATGATCTATAATTCTATTAGTGTGATCTTAATTTGTGGCTAAAAAGGGGGAGAGAGTGTTGATAACAGCAGGTTGAAGACTTGCTTGTGCTGCTAGAGCAAGGGTGTGTTGCTGTTAGTGGTGTGTGAGTTCCTAATAAATATAGGAATGTTTGTTAGATTTATGTGTGTTCCTTGATGGAACCTAGTAGCTTTATAGCTTCTAGTGATGTGTGTATCTGCGGGATGATTGCAGAATGTTGTGCATCTCTTTAGGGGGAGTAGCACAGGTTGTTCCACAGCAGGTGTGCTTCAGGATGTCATCCTGAATGTCGTAACATCCAGAACAGTCTGGATGAATATGTGTGACTGCAGGGTGTCTGCAGGTTATGTACAGCTGGTGTGATATGCATTAGTTGAGGGGGAGTAAATTCTGATATGTTACTCAACAAATTGTGACATTTGTAGTGCTGACTAACAGATGGTATTGTGAACAGGTTGATCCTGAGAGCTAACAGTGTGAGTGTTTGTAGACAACACTGATAGTGTGTAGCTAGTAGCTTTCCTGCATGGTAGGTTAAGACTTCTGCTGCTTATAAACTCTGATATGTTAACAGGGTGTTTTAGCCAAAAAAGGAGTTTGTAAGTGCTTTTGATTGGCTGCACTTTATGGCAAAACATTAATGTATAAGTAAATGTCATAATTGATGTTAGGACATACATGAAGAGTGTTTTGCAAGGAAAGTTATGAGTAAGTGAAGCTGAATGTCATGACTGAATGTTATGACGTTGATCGTATGACATCAGGACATGCAGAGTTTGTTTTTCTGTTATTAGCTCCGGCTATACTTCAGGAAACAAGCCAAGAAGCATAGTTATTTTAGACAACATAACAGGCATTGCTGAGGATAATATAGAAGGCTCCTGACCTAATGATAAGTGCGCAGCTTCATGAAGAAAGATTTATCTTGGGTAAACCTAAATTCTCTACCAAGGCCCAAAGCATGTCTACTATATTAAATAGCAGAAGGAGCATTCTTAATGGGCAGACACACAGAGGAGAGAGCATCTAGTGAGAGATCATAGAGTGTGTTTGTGAGTGAAGAACTTTGTTCTTGACGTGAGTCTAGGAGTCTTAAGATTCCTTGTGTGCCAAGTAATTCTATGCTGTAGAATTGTTGTGGTTATTGTGTATGAACAGATGTGTTCATTGAGTCACTCAAAGCTGTTAAGCAAGAGTGTGTGTCCCTTGATCAAAGTTGTGAAGTAAGATCAAGGTGTGTTTGAAGTTTATCTTCATATTGGTTTTGTAATTGTGTATTGATATCACTGAGGTGATTGAGGGGGAGTGAGTGGGTATACTCAGGTCTAGTGGTCTCTAGGATGAAGTGTCATTGGGTAGGTCTTAAGTGAGGAGTGCAAACTGAGATTGTTTGACTCTGAATTAATTCTACTGATAGTAAATTTCCTCCCTGGCTTGGTAGCCCCCAGATGTAAGTGTGGTTGACACTGAACTGGGTGAACAATTACTTGTGTAATCTACTGCTTTCCATTTACAGCTTATTATTAAGTGCAATAGTACATGTTACGGTGGATGTCATAACATCTACAATAACATCCATCGCGTGCTAGCCAGAATTTCAAACTACGTGATCAATAATTGAGTGTAATGTTTACTAGCGAAGAATGCACTGTTACAAACAAATAACACACTCAACTCATTAAGGGTTATATATCCACTAACAACTGCTACATGTGGTCATCTCCTAATCAGAATCAACCTCGATCGTGACTACTTTGTGAAGTTGAAGAAACTAAGCAGTGGTACATGAAGCCTAGGCACATGAATCTCATAATTATAAGGAAAATTATTGTAGAAAAAGATATTGTTGGCATACCTATTCTCAAGATTGAAGAAGTTAAAATAAGTTGAGGCTTTAAAGTTTAGAAGAACCAAGATGTCAAACAATAAAGGATAAGATATTGGAAAGAACATTCACATTCAAAGCGATCATGGTAGATAATTTGAAAAACCCCAACCTGCTAAAAGGATTTCCTGTGAGTTCTCTTCCCCCATCACACCTCAACAGAGTGGGATTATCAAAAGGAAGAATCATACCTTACAAGAAACGACAAGAGTTATGATCCATGCCAAACATTTTCCAGAATACTTTTGGGTAAAAACAATGAATATTTATTGTCATATTCATAATCGAGTAACAATTCTCATGGGTGTCATGTTCTCACTATGAGATATGGAAGGAAAGGGAACCCAACATTAAATATTTTCATATATTTAATAGTACATGCTATATCATTATTGACTGTGATTTAAGAATGAAATTTGATCTAAAGAGAGATGAATGCTTTTTCTGGGCTATTCCATTTACAACATGACTTGTTCAGTTTGAGGGGAATGAAGTAAAAGAAATTGTTCTTAGAAATAATTTTGCAAATATCTTTGGCATAAAATTGATTTATACAATAAGATCGATGAGAATGGATATCTTACTAGAAATAAAGACCGTCTTGTTGCTCATGGCTACACTCAGATCAATGGGGTTGACTTTGATTAATAGTCTGTATGTGTTTATTCTCTTGTCGAACCTAAGAAGTTCAAACGTAAGACTCTGAAGAAGGAAATTGATCGTAACTCTCTCTCTCTCTCTCTCTCTCTCTCTCTCTCTCTCTCTCTCTCTCTCTCTCTCTCTCTATGTTAGACCTAATCACTAACGTCTCTGAACCTACTGGGAACATTGAAACTGGCAAGGAACCTGAAGCGAATCGCAATCCTCCATCAACTATTGTCAATATTGAAAGTTCTCCGATCAAAGGACCGCATGAGGTTGTTCAAGGTAAACCTTCTGAAATCGTTACTTCTAGTGAGACTATTGTTGATAATAATAAACATGAAGTAGTTGATTAGATAAAAGGTAGAAATGATGATATTGATAACCTAAATGAGTTTGATAACTTGGACCATACGATAAAAGCCTTTATGAGAGTGACAATCCTCCAAGTGAGAATATGATTGATGTTACTCTAAAATTTGATGTTACCACTATTGTAAAAAACCTAATAAACCTATGCATGATTCCCTCACTCATTCTGATCCTAAGGAGGTTAACTAATATGTTAATGAAAATGTCTATAAATATGTCACTAAATATGTCATTGAGGATATTCATGCGAATGTCAGTAAAGATGTCAATGAGGATACCTATAAGGATGTCAGTAACAATGTCAATGAGATTATCAATAAGGAATTCATTGGGGATGTAAGTGGTTATGTTAATAAGGATGTCAATAAGGTTGTCAATGAAGACATTATTCATGAAGTTCTAGTTGTTAGAATATCCCCCCCCCCCAAAAAAAAGGAAAGCAGGTGTTTGAAGAAGAAATCTTTATCTCTTCCTTAGTAGATTCTAAGAAGAAAAGAAAGAATGCTAAAATAATAGTGGACAAAAGAATAAAAAATGCTGAGAAGAAGAAGAAACCTGAGAAAAGCAAGAATGTGAAAAGAAAGAAGAGTGTTTTTAGAATCACGAAGCATAATAAGGAGGAACATCTCTCTCTCTCTCTCTCTCTCATTTTTTATTGACATTAAAATTTTACATGCATATTTAATTAAAAATAAATAAATAATAGTTTTTATGTGGCACAATGGTAGTAAAATAGTCCACATAATAGTGTCATGTAGAATTCTATTAGCCGTCTTAGAATATTGACTGTTTTGAGTTTATGTTATTTAGTATTTATTTTTTTATTGACAAATGTATGATTTATATTAAAGGTGAATAAGTGAAATATTGTACATTCAAATTCGTGTTTCTGCACTCAAATGATTTATGTAACTATCAACTTATTTAAATTTACGAAATATTGATTTAATAATTTTATAATTTATTACATATTATTTTTATCTTTATTTCATAAGTATTATGTATTTTACTGAAACACCTATCTCTTTTCTCTGTTGTATGTTAATCTCTATTGTTTAGAAGTCAAATAAAAGTTGACCTAACACAGACTAAAAATGCAACAATAATTAAAAAGATGAAAGCATGTGAATTTTTTATACATACTAAAACCAAAAAACTTGTTAAGACAAGCTATGTAAATCTCGATATGCATGAGAATTACAACAATGATGTTGATTGGAGGAAGATTCGAAGACTTAAAGTGAATGAGAGGGTCGGATGTTTCATTTGGTTGATTGGTCATGACCGACTGTTAACCAATTTTAACAACTGTCTTAAAGGACTTGGTGGAGCGGATTGCAAGCTGTGTGGTAATGTCAAAGAATCAACTTTGCATACTTTAAGAGATTGCCACAAAGCGATGCAAGTGTGGAGCCATAAAGTTCCGAAAAATATCAAGGAAGATTTCTATGTGCTAAGCCTTGTAGAGTGGATTGATTTAAATCTTAATATGAGTAACAATTGGGATAACTTTTAGGCGTTTGATTGCCATAGTCTTTGGATGTGGAGGAACAAGGAGAACCATGATGATAATTATAATAAACCTCTTTTCTCTGAGGTGAAGGTCCAAGCTAGGGTGGATGATTATGATAAAGCCTTGTAGAATAACAAAATAATTGTTATTAAGGATAAAATTGTGATCCTAGTTGGTTGGAAGCCTCCGGAAAGAGATTGGGTTAAACTCAATACAGATGAAGCTTGTATAGCAGGTAAAACTGTAGGGTGTGGTGGTATTATTAAGGACATAAATAGATATTACAAGGGTGGCTTCTCCAAAAACCTAGGAGTTTGCAGCGCAATTAGAGCTGAGCTTTGGGGTATCCTTGAAGGGATATCGTATGCCACATATCTAGATTTCTCAAAGGTGGATTTGAATGTGAATTCCACCTTAACTATTCAAATGATTAATTCAGGTAAACTCACGGATATGGCTAGCGGCACTTTGGTGAAGAAAATTATGAGTCATTTGAAGATGTTCAATGAAATGAAGGTGTCTCATACTTATAGAGAAGTCAACTTCTGTGCGGATGCATTAGCTAAATTTAAAGTTTCAAGCGGAGAAGATTTATATTTTGTTAAAGATATCCCGCTTTTTATTAGACAATTAGTGTATTCTGATGTGGTTGGAACTTCCGTTCTGATATTCATTTTATTATAGTTCATTTTTTTTCTTTGGACTTAGACCTCCCTATTAACAAAACAAAACAAAACAAAAAAAAAATCTAATTTTTATAGATACTAACAAAGAATTTTTTAAAATTCTTTTTGAAAGACTAACAAAGAATTTATATTTTAAAAATAATAAACTTTTATAAATCTAAAAATTCACACAAATATTCATTCTCGATATTCCACTCTAGGTCCCATGCCACGCCCCTACACTTATCTGTAGGCATTACGTTTATTTGACTAGGACCACTTAGTTTGACTTGGATTTTATTGATCCTAGATCAAAATATATAATTAATTAGGACCACTCTTAAAAATCCTTAAGTTATACAGCTAGCTTCATGTCATTAAATTAGCAAGATTATGGATTATCTAAAATTGAATTCGATGTCTGTCTACAATAGATAAGGATATGCACAAGGGATTTGCCTACACTGAAAATTGGTTTCTTGTATTCTTATGTAATTAAGACTAAATGAAGTCGTTTAGGGTATGTTTTAATTTGGACAAGTCCATCTGGGAAAATTTCTCAGAATATGTGGTTAAGAAAACATGAATCCAAGGTATAGTTATAATTGAGGTGGGTTAGAAAGAAACAATCAAGGATGGAGTTTAAGGATAGATGTTGACAGGGCAAGGGCACAGCTAGGGTTTGAGATGTTTCCTTCTCTTTAAGATGTGACTTGCCTCTAAGTCATTGCCATACCCTAAAAGTTCTATTTATGATATAGTGATTGATCATCATCATGTGCCCTGCTGGATTGTTGGGGATTTGCGGTAACATATACAATTGCTATCCAATTTCATTTGTTTATGTTCACATTATTTGATTGCTATAATTAGGAATTTAGGACATCATTCTTTATTTAGCTAAAGTCTCTTGAACTAAGCTAATAGTTTTTTAGTATTTTTTTATATTAAAAAAAAATACATATTTGATTGCTATAATTAGGAATTTAGGACATCATTCTTTATTTAGCTAAAGTCTCTTAACTTAGCTAATAGTTTTTTAGTATTTTTTTTATATTAAAAAAAATACATTTTTAAGTTAGTTAGTAGCTTTTTAGTATTCTTTTATAAAAAATATATACAATTTTAACTTTATATATATATATATATATATATATATATATATATATATATATATATATATATATATATATATATATATATATATATATATATATATATATATATATATATATATATATATATATATATATATATATATATATATATATATATATATATATATATATATATATATATATATATATATATATATATATATATGAGCAAAGCCCTAATACGAGAGCCCAACTATGCTCAGCAATTAAAATTATCCAACACGTATAATTAGCACACATCAGATTTAATGTATATTTGTCTGATATCAACCTTTCATTTCACTCATTATGGATTATGTAACTGACTTGAGTGTTAGCCTTCCAGATCCACCGCGTGCACCGTATCAAAGATCAGCATCACCGGTTCTACAGTCCTACATCCTAAATCGATACAAATTATGGTTCCCGAGTGGAGCTGTCTGTGGGAGTCAACATTTGATTCCCATGGAATTCCAAAATTAAATCTCGTTTGATTCAAAGTTAAATCATGATGAAATTACGTCTGATGTTCATTTCATTCTCGACCTTGTGGCATAATACATTTCCTCCAGCATCCCTAATCCAATTATCGATTTTGATGACTATAGTTAAGAAGATCCATAAGTAAATCTCAAGACAAAGACGATCCCTTTGTTATCATCAAATCTCGCTCTATCTAGAAAGGAAACCAAAAGAAGCAGCAGATTAGCGCTATTCTGGTCGGAGGAACGGGCATCTATCGCAGATTCAAGATCCTTATCTATCATAGAAATATGTCGTATCAATTTGACAAACAAAATCTACACTATAAATGAACAAGATCTAAATATAACTTGACATGAACACGGAAGCGGATCTCCTACACATCAACCAAAATAGATGGATACAGGAAATCATGTGGGTTCAACAAACCTGTCGACCTACTACAAAAGGAGGCATATTGGCCGAATATGCTCCTACCACCTAATCAGATGAACTGACATGCATAGCGAAGAGCAAGGTAGTCTCTAGAGAAGGACGAGGCTACCACTAACATAGTCTAAGGATTGATAGGATCCAATTTCATTTCTGAAGTAAAATACATTGAATGGCTCTCTAACATCCTACTTGTTAATAAAGCTTCTGGGTAGTGGAGATTGTGTGTCGACTATACTGACCTCGATCGAGCACGCCTGAAAGACTCTTGTCCACTGCCTAACATAGACAAATTAGAAAATAACTTGGTCAGATATAAGCTATTATCATTCATGGGAACTTACTTCGGGTATAATCAGATACCTATGTTCGGCCTTTATAGGAGGAAAACGATATTCATGACCAAGAAAGCCAACGACTAATACAATATGATTCCCTTTGGTCTGGTGAACGCGGGCGCATCCTATCAAATGATGAAGGATAATTCCTTTCGAGAGGAGATACGTAAAACACTAGAAGTATACATTGACTCATCATTTCGAAGATAAAATGAATTGCTAGATGATCGAACCCCCCGCACTAGTGTTAATTGTCCAAGAAACATGTATCAATTGTTGCGGTGAAAATCGGATATCAAGCTATTGAATTAACTTGAACCTTAATTCTTTTACAATCGGACTTTAATTTATCCAAAGGAAAGGTCTAAAGAAAGAAAGAACCTTTTGCGCGATGTTACAACAACGCTAAGAGATTCGAGGATCGGGGGTTGGTTATGCATAGGGTAGGTATTTCACATCCTAAACATCTGTAGTACTCTACAGGAACCTTTTATTTGTTTGCATGCTAAGTTTGGTAAATGTTTGCTAAGGTTTGGGTATTGGGTAAAAAGGTTATGATAGATGAAAACCTAAGATTGTTTCTGAATTTGCTCGCAAAGACATCGCGTCATCTGCCTACGTATCCTAACTAGGATAGAATCAGAGCAATCGTAGTTCACCTCACTAGGGTTGAAGAACGCTTGATTGCGATCAAGGTTCAAAGGGGAACAAACATAATAATGTTTGTGTAGAGTTTCACAAAACTCTCTATGTCTATGTTGTAACACTCAAAGGGGGAAGTAAGTGATCATATCCATGATCCTTACATAGAGTTAACAACTCTATCCTAGGGTTCTAGTTGAGGAGCACTCCTAGTAAAGGTGGGTGTTTTAGACTTAAGCAAAGTCAAATGGCTTATGGGTTTTGATCTTAACTAAGGTTCAAAATGACTTTTCAAAGTCAAGGGAGGAGGTAATGAGCTATCCATGACACAAGGGTCAATGGAGAGACTTTTCCTTTGGGAGGGGATGAGAGGAGACAACTTGGATGAGAACTAGAGAGTTCCATCACTTGGGGAATAAATACTTAACAAAGCATAAATATTCAAGTATGAGGAATATAGAAGACAATGATTATAATCAAGGATTAACCGACACATTACAATGGGCAAGTATTTTAGGTAGGATGAAATAAGATTAAGACAAGTAGACATGCATACCACGATAAGCAGATACTTTAAATGATATCAAGGGTTACAACCAAAAGTCAATCATCTTAACAAATATTTGAAGCATGGTAAAAATATCAATCATATGAACAAATCACAATTTGAAAATAGGCATGTCATATGTTCAAAGCATAGTGGATGTGACAACAATGTGCATAGATGACAATCACACACAATTAAATTAGTTTAGGCCTCATAATCTAGGAGGGATAAATATTCATGGTAACAACCAACAAAAGAATGAAATCTCAATATGCTAACAAACATAAACAAATACCCATAAATCTTACAAGATAAACATGGCATAGAGGGTAAATTAAATCGAGACGCAAGGTGATAATCTAAGAGTGAATTTAACAAATACACGAAAGCATTGTTGAAATATTTAATCATGAGATATTAAATCACTAAACAAAACTAGACATCACAAGGAAGAGTTTGCAAAAAGAACGAGTTAAAACAAGTGAAAGATGAACAAGTTATGGTCATGTGAAGTTTTCCTTTTAATTCATGAAATAAAATAAATAAACAAACTAATAAAAAGGAAAGGGCATGGGTGGGGATTGAACCCACGCCCTTGCGCTTACCAACATGTCAAACCATCCACCAGGCCAATAGGCGCGTGTTCAAGGAAATTGGATGGAAGAAGAGAAATAGTTAAACATGAGAAAAGAAGATAAATTAAAAAATGTGCCTCGCTGGGGCTCGAACCCAGGACACAAGGCTTTGAAGGCGTTTTAAAGGCAAGGTAGGAACCACTGGGGTGGCGATACATCCGTGTATTTAGCCACCCCAGTAAATACATATGGCTTGGTTCACGAATTTTCTGGGCAAAACAAACATCAAGCAAAGCAGGGCCAAATGCGGATTGGATCAAAACCGTATCAAAACCAAACCAAATATCACAAACTTTGATTCTATCCCATTTGAAATTTAACATAGAATAGGATGGTAACTTTCAAAATAAGGCACGCATCATAGATTTAGAATGAACATGCAATTGGATATTTTGGGATATAATTTGAAGCTTCAAAACTATGACAGATGCCAATCAAAGTAGATAAGGGGCTGAGCAAGTTCACAATGCATTTTTCATGGATGAATTTAAAGGAAAAAGAAACTAGTTTCTGACTAAATCTAAAGATGACCAACAAGTGGCAATTTAATGAAGTTTTTCAAGGTAGACTTGGCATAAAGTTAAAACAATTGATTCAATGACAGTGCAGTGTTCAATAACTCATCACATAAGGTTGAGTTCAAAGGCATCAGAGGTTATCAAACCTAGATAGAAAACTAGAGAATTGTTTTATTGCATGGAATTCATGTTATTCAGATGAACATAGTGAGTACAATGCCCTCACTCAGTTTGTTGTCTTGGTTTATGAAAAGAATCAATGTTTAAAATTCGACTGTAAGGCATGTAACTGCAAGTATGCAACAGCAAAATACAATATACACACATATGTATCACACTGAATACCAAAGTCAAAGTAATAAAACTGAACATGTTATAATGTAACATCCATGATTATGCAAGAAAGGAGGTAACTGTCAGAATCTATGCATCAAAACAGACCACTAATGACTTTACAGCCATACAAAGAAAGATGTAGTTCATGATCCAAACTAAACTCAGTCAAGACAAAGATTTAAATCCTGATGATCTCTAACAGACCAATTAGAATTTTGATGAGAATTCTAGGTTGACTAATCTTCACAACAAATTCAGACAGCAAGCAAGGTATGGTTTGATTATGGACTGAATTTTCACACACAAAGGTTGCAACAGCTTTATGAAAATGAGACTTGATGATATTGAACAGAAACCAATATTCTTGCATATTTGACATGATCAGCAGTTTTTAATAGTAATGAACACACATATCATGCAGAAGTTTTGTTCATGAGTCAAAGAAAAGAAACTGCAATTAAACCTTATCAAAGCTACTCTAAACAGAAATAGCAGTAGGTTCATAATGAGAATGATGAATAGAAATCCAATGTCGATTTCACATGATGATCAGACATCTATACAAACAAATCACAAGCATCATGACTTAAAGGTCCTAAGTAAATCTAACTAATGTATGTCAAGCATTATCATGATAAGAAAAAGAGTATGGTTATTTTGGAGCAAGGAGATAGTGTGTGAGTTGCAATGATGGTGGGAGTTTTTGAAAAGTTTTGTGAAGTTTTAAAGATCAAATTTGAGGCAGACCAGCCTATGTTCAAACACACCTGCTACTGAGTGAAAAAATCAAGGATTAACAAATAAAAACAAACTGAACTGAGGAGTGGCTGACATGTCTTCAGTGGTAGTGTGGGAATGGTCTTGGTAGTGCTAATATGCATACTTAAAGCATGATGATCTCATCAGCAATCAGTTCATGATATTACCAAACATAGTTCAACAAGCACATAGGCATACATGGTAGAGGTATAAACATAAAATTTGGACAGTATGAATCTAACATTATGTGTCAAAGCTTAACAGTCCAATCATGATACTAGCCAAAAAACCTGACAGGGAAACTGAGTTGATTCTCCTCTCAGCAAACTTGGAAAGCAAACCAAATGATGAGCCGATAAATTCTTCACTTATTAAAACTGAAACCTAGTCTAATCTCAACAAGGCTCATGTGACAGCAAGCATATATGTTCACAGTAGGAAGAATAGTGCTAGTTCATGAACTCTGTGTCAATATGCAAAGGTAGAAACGTTGATGGTATCCAAGTTTTGAAAACAGACAAACAAATTGGAACTTAATAATGTGTTGGTGAATTTCTACTTTAAAACTTCATGACAGAATTTCAATAACATGCATTATGCCTTTAAGCTTCAAAACCAAAGGTTTGACAATGATTAAGAAAAGGATAAACAGTTTGGTAAATCACAAGAATGCCTTAATAGTAACATGTTGTTAATCCAACTAAGACAAGTTCAACAAAACTCAAACATCAGTAAGATTTTTATCATTTCAACAAGATTCAAAGTATGAACTTCAAAACCTACACTCATAGATTCTAGACCTATTTGCCATAAACTGAAACAACTAGGTCTAGCATGCTGGATGAGTCAAGATCAAAACAGGCTATGCCATAAAAAATGCATCAGGTCATGACATGAATAATGATTCAGCTAGCATTCATGATGGTTCTAACAGTGGTATTTCATAAAAATGCAACACAAACCATAACCTGATATTACAAAGCCAATACTAGACATTAACTCCAATGACTTGCTTCATATGGCAGTTGTCACCTTAATGTAAGCAAACATAGATAACTCAAACAAAACAGTTGGTGTTTTTGGTGTGCATTTTAAGTTCAATTGATCACAACAGATGGGATTAAGAATAAATGATGGTCTGCACACATTTCAAACCTAATATAGACTGAGTTATAACAGTAAGAAACAATCAAAAGATAACAGATCAAAATATGGTGTGTGAATTGCAAGAATGCATTTTTGTGCTTAAGTGCTTATGACTTCAAAAGGACACATTAAGATGCTCAAAATGCCAAAATCAAAAGAAATGCTACAAATGCCAAAGGAGACAGATCACATACCTCTTGATGATCCTTTTGAACAACTTAAAATAGTTGAGAAACCCAGAGATCTTTCACTTCACTTTCTTGCCTTTGAGCTTTCTTCAACTTTAAGTAACCATACACTTATGAAGCCAAAGTGAAAAATATGAGTCTCCAATGGTTGCTAATGATTTTGACAGTTGAGATATATCATTTGTAAGGTATATGGGTGATCAAAACCTCAAGAAACTGTTTGGAACAAGTTTTGGTGGATTTAATGGCTTTTGGTCAAAGTAAGCTACATGAACATTTGACTTTTTTGATTTTTGAGATTTTGGGAAAACTAAAGGTTGGAACAGCTTTGTAGGGCCATTTTAAGGTGGTCTATGTGGTCCTTGAAGTGTTTCAAAGTTTGGAGAGAGTTCTGGTATGAAATGTGCAAGTTGGTATTTTTGAGCTTTTTGGAGGATTTGGTGATTTTGAAGAAATGTTGAGGAATTGTGGTAACAACAAGTTTCTATGGTTTCTAATAGATTAATTGTGTTAGAAATGAGGTGAGGGAGGTCTCTATTTATAGTAGAGACAAGGGTGAGGGCAGCTTAGTAACTTCCTTTTTTGGAGGGAGTTTTGAAAGGGAAATCTTTGTGAATCCAAGTGTGATTTTCTTTCTGCAAATGGTGCATGCTTTCAAGGGTCATTAGCCTCTAAAACCAGATTTTATTAAGCTATAAGAAGTGACTATAGAGGTAGAAAGTACAGCCCCCTCCTGCTGCAGCCACAAACCATCTCTCTCCTATTGTACCTTTGTACTTTCTTCTATTAAAGTAATGGATTTTGCTCAAGATCTTGTACTTGCTTGGATGCCCTTCTGAATTTGTCTATTCCAACCTCTAAATTCATCATATCAGATGTCCATCCATGGTTATAGATGAAGTGTATGGTTGGGAATCAAGTTTATGTTGGGTTTAGGCAAGTTGACAAATTAGTGCACAGGCCCATCTTTCACACTTCATAACTCTCAGCTCATAACTCCTCTTGGGGGGTTCTTGTACTTTTTGGAAAGCCCTTATGTAGCTCTATAACATTCATGTTTGCCAAAAGTTCCAAATCTATGTGCATCTTGGTTGAAAAGTCCCTTAAAGTCAGCAAAAAAACAAGTTTTAGTGCAGCCAGATTTTCAGAATTTCACTAAGTGTTTTGTACTAAGAATCGATTTTGATGATAACTCCAATTCCATGCATTTTCTGAGAGTGGAATAGTATAGGACTTTTGTAGGACTTGTTAAGAGATTTCCGACGAGCTTTGAACCACCTCATTCGGGTGCGCGGTTAGGGAGTTAGGGTTTAGCCCCTTTCGAAACCCTAATTTCCCGATTTTCCGATTACTCTCACGTCTTTGATCCGATGATCATGAAAATTGATATGTAGGTCCCTCATGACATAAGGAACAACTTTGCTTCACCACTTGAAGTCCAATTCCTAAAACTTGAGGGGGTTGACTTTTCGGTCAACCGTACGATCGATCGGCGATTACCGAACTGTCTGTTCATGTTTCGGAGCTTCCAAGACTTTGAAACTCTTTGAGGGGACTTCACTAAGCCGTATGCACTTTTTAAACCATACTTTTATCTTTGAATTATTTCCCGAATCTAAAGTCAAACTACAGTTGACTTTTCCAACCCGCAAAACCCTAATTGGGTGCCTTGAACTGCACTGCACCCCATCTGTGGGTGATTACTTCAAATTGAACTCACACATGGCCCAATATGGTACTCTTGATCTTATTTCATGAATGATTCATCCCAAAGCAATGGTTGCCCAATCTTCGAACCTTCGATTTTATCAGTGCGGAGCCCCGTTTCATCTGTGTCTTGACAAAATACACTTCGAAACTTGTTAAGGTTAGATAAATAAATGCATATGATATGAAGAGGATATAAGGGGTCAAAATTTGGGGTGCAACAGATGCCCCTATTTAAATATCTTCACTAGATGGTAATGAGAGATGGCAATCCTCATGAAATCGTGTGAAAGGTATTTAAATATAGCAAACCAGAAATTTTGTCCCTTAGATCCAATGGTATGAAAAAGGACAAATGCGAACATGCCATGAATCTAAATGATGTTATATGATGTTTGAATGCCAGACAGATGCAAACACACGAACAAATATGAAAGAACGGCAAAACAACGAGTAACCACTCACGGGAACCCAACACACTGAGGAAAGATTCAAGACCAAGCAGGCGAGGTAGTTCGAACATGACTGCGGATGCTTGTTCAAGGAAATCTTTCACGCATGGGACACAAATTTCGCCCGGGAAGACACACCTTCATCGGGGAGAGGAGATACGAACCTTACTGGGAATAACCAGATGAGGAAGCTGTTGCACCCTAATTTTTGACCATAAGATCTCACCTCTTTTTGGGCGTTTTCTATTGTTACCTAACTTTATTTTAATATGTATGTTTTTCTTCACGGCTAACGAGTGTGTGCAAAATCATTTTTGTTTCTTTTTCACAAATTCAAGGAGTTCTTTTCTATCGAGGAAGGACAAGTTCCATCAAGTTTTAAGTTGAAGAAGTGATTCAAATCTCACCATGAGATTAATTCAAATGATTCATTGCAAGCATACAAAGCCCAGTTCTTGTTCCTAAGCCCATGATACGGAGCGCGAAGGGTGGCGAATTCACAAGCCTTGAACTAAAAGCCCACCAACTTTATGCTACGCGACTAAAAGCAACTCATGATATAACTCATGCTAAGTACACATGAAGCCACGACAACTTGTTTTGCACTACGACAGGCCATAATCAATTTTGCTACAATTTCTCAAATAAGGAACTACCTGCTCATGAAAATATTATAACATCATATACTGGTTTAAGCCATACATTTTCCTTAACCATCACAAAGTCAAATAAACCCAGGACAATGTCACCAATCTTATTTCAAAGACATTACAAAAAGGAATCCATTTTACAAGAGTAGGTACAAGTCGTAAGTTACAAGAGCCACATCATTACATCAGAATAAAGTGGTACGTAACCATTGGAACTGCTCTTGATTGTACTATGCACACTTCTGTCAGTAAGCGTGGCTTTTCTCTATATACGCACTACGCTCGCCACGACAACTGGATGTGGAGGTGTTGGTTGTTAACCAGTTGAAGTAGAGAGGTTGAGATTACGAACGGGACGATAGAGAATCGATTGACGAGGAACATAATCAAGAATCCGGTAAGCAACAAAGACTGGTGTATGACTAAACTGATAGTTGCCCCTGTAAACGCAAGCAGTATGCGAATCTTCAATTGGTACTGAAGAAATTCGATGTGAAAGCCATAACGATTGCCTGTTTATGACACAGCATTAAAACTGAAGCAAATCTCAAGCTTCACATAAGATAAAGAAAGTATTCACGGCAATTGAAGTGCTGAGCATAATCATAATATTTACCAGCTTGGAACCTGCATCTCTGTTTTTACGACGGCACCAGACCCCGACATATTTTCCCCACTAGAGTTCTCGAGCCTGCAATACATAAGGAGTTGTTCAGAAGTTAGGCGAGAGCATAACTATTGGTCTTAAATGCATTCCAAGTTTGACAATCAGTATACCTTGCCACTTTTGTCTGAGAAAGTGTAGATGGGAATCTCAGATTAATCTACCATCTGCCGGCTTCAACCTTTCTCAATTTCGCCAGTACTGAGGGTGTGGTCGAGTACCACGCAACACCAAGGGAAACTACTGTGCCGCGACCGTTGTCACCAGCTAGAACCGGTCTTTGTGACGACATATTGTCTACAACATGAACAAAACACAAATGAAATATCGTGAGGATAAAATTGACAACAACAAATAATGTGGGAAGGAATTGCTTCAGAATCCATCAAATGTATTAAGGCATTTTCAGAAGCTTATATTGTTTTTTTTTGAAAATGAACTTACGCTCCTAATTGGTGATGGCGAGTCTCGCTCTAAGCCATCTTACAAATTGCTTCCAAATCATCCCAAGTCTTAGTTCTTATTACATAAAGACCGAAAGAATAGTTTTGTCTGAAAGGTCCTTGGGTTTGTGCAAAGGTAGTGAGCTGTTACTCTAGTGATACAGAGTATACATGGAAGGATGGAAACCAAACACTCGTTTACAAAGCCCTCGAAGAAGAACGATGTCGCCCTGTTCTGTTGAAACCTCTATGTGGTGGACGGTAGAGGTTGAATATCCAATTTCTATTTTGAGTGGTGAGGAACTTCGAACCCGCTACAGCACTTGAGGAACTAAGCTTGGGTCTTGTAACTACCAGCATGCTACAAAGTTTAGAATACTATGACACCCCTTTCAACATTTCGGTACCTGCAAGGCAAACCTGCAGATATTATTCAAAACCAATTAGATTCAGACTATCTATCACGACTAACACATCCCGTAACAATAGTTCGGCATGTCAACAAGACTAATATAGTTAATCTTGGTACCATTTCAAAGGAACCGTGTGCCTCAAGACAGTAATGAGATAAATAAGACAATCAAGGATAAGATTGAACTTCGATACCTTCGTCAATATTTGAGAGCCCATAGCTGCGATAACTCGTCTTTCGCCACGCTTTGTTTGTAATGTCACCAGAACATGACCAAAACCTGTGAATACGTCATTTTGTGAGGCAGAAGTATCTTCTACTTGGTTTGGGAACAGAGTAACTTTGGACTCCAAACATAGACAAGGGTTGAGACTATTACCCATAGCCGCGGATGGCCGCTTGAAGAGCGCCTTCATGGTCTGATAGGAAGCAAGCAACCACCAAATTTGTCATCTTCACCTACAAACAATAGACGCAAGTCAGTCCGCTACTTTTGACAATTCAAAATACCACACAGCACCGAGGCAAACCGCTGTGGCAGATGACTCCGGTTACGACAGCATTCCTGGCATATAAGAAAATTTATTAGTACAAACTAACACAATCCAGTTCAGAACAGGCCCGATGAAAGACAGGGACTGTCAATTGAATTACCAACATCATTCACAAGCAGCCGAAGCACTCACCAGTGTAATATATGTGTGCGGAGTGATAATATTGGCCTCAGGTGGCAGATTCAACAAATTTGAGGATATGGGGAAGTTTACAAGGGCAATCTTGATCACACACCAGTGGCTGTGAGGTTCTGCATCAGTCTCCAATCAACAAGAAAGCGGAGTTTCCGAAAGAGTGTTGCCGATGGGTCGTGAAGATGTGAAATTGCTGACGAATTGCCACTGGTGAACAGAGGACGAAGAACAAATTTGGAAGTCTTAGACTCTGCACATGTCAACAAACACGGTTAATTCAACTCGTAAATTACCAATATCAAGAATTGAAAGCGATTCCAAAACAAAATCAGACAATAGTTAAAGCCTTCCAAATCGATATTAACACAGCCATGAATTGTTTCCAAAACAGCTTTAGACATGTCGGTCTAAAATAAGAAAGAATTCTCTCAAGCATTGAAGGACTGAATTCGAAGTAGCCTATAAGAGGAGAAGGATTCACAGCATTCAGAGGAGGGAGACAGAATTCACAACAGTTCACAAACAATCCTCACAAAAAACCCTAACAGAAAATCCATAAGAAATACGACCCTAAGTCCACCCTAATTTCGTAATTGAAATTTGAGAAGAAGCTTATCTTTCGTTGTGGAGCTCCGGCACAAACCCCAGGTCGCCGTTCACCACAAAACCTCCGCGAAGCCACTCCGTCGCCTCCAACGCCGTCACTCAGCCTTCGGTAATCTCTCGTTCGAACGAAATCCGTGAATTATTGATGCTTTGATGTTGTTTCAGGTACAGAGAATCACGCGAGGTGGAGGTGCGATCGGGGATTGGAAGACGAAAGGGGACGAAAGGGATTAGGGGGCTAGGGTTCTTCCTTTCTCGTTTCTGTCTTTTGCCTTGATTGTAATTAGTTGTGTACACTATCCACTCACACCACTACACGCACACCTTAATCACGCTTAATCAACCATCTTGATCATTAATCGGTTTTTTAAACTCAATAATCTTTTTTTAATAAATTTAAAACCTTTAATTTTAATTTTTTCATAATAATAATAAATCTATCTTTTCACAATTAATCAATTTTTCTTTTATAATTAATTTCAATTTCACAATTTATTCCCTCAACTGAATTGATATTATTAATTTATTTTAACAGTAAAACCTTTTATTCTATTAACATATAATTTATCCTATTACACTTTTAATCTCTTTTAGATAGCAATAATTTAATTTGATGACTAATTTAAACCTCTCATTTTAAATTAATAGTTAATTTACCCTTTTTATAAAATCAAATTTCACTAAATATAATATAATCTCTCGTAAAAAAAATAAACAACCTTTTATTATAATCAACTTCTCCCATTAGAACAAATTATTTTATGAATTAATCAGCATAACGTCTTATTAGGCTTTAGACTTTAATTTTAAATCTCTTTCAAAATCAAATCAGCTTCTTTATTCAAACTAAAAATCAAATCAACCTTTCTTAAAATCAATTCACAGCGTAAATTACAAATCGACTCAATCGTGCACACCACTTCACGACACAATACTTACACTCAGCGCTTTCATGCGTATACACTATTTATCTTTATCTGCTTTATCTTATCCACAATGCACACACACTCACCTAGCGCTTTCATGCGTTCGTGTATGGTTTACATTTCTGCAATTTACTCTTACGCAATTTATTCTATCGCATTTACATTATCAATTTATATCCATGCATTGCATTCCGTCCAAAGGAAAAACCTACACATAATTCAACGTTGTGTGTAGTTGCACATCATCTGCATCATTCTCCCCACGATCCTTGATCCCATTCAAGTTGATCGCTTAAGTTTAGGACCTACCCCATAGGAAGGACCTCAATCTTTACAACTTAGACAAACACAATCAACACAATACAACTTTTTTTCGAACACATTTAGAGAATAGATGTTAATCATCTTAAGTGAGATATAATCTCCACCCCACAAACAACACAATCAAACATGTAGGGACTTTGCCTTAAGAGTGATAAAGGCATACTTGGCGACCATCCGAGTATGTAAGACCTTTCCTTAAGATGATGCAAAGACCATTTCCTACAATTCCCCTTTTACACTTGTGGCGGTTATCTCTCCCTTAAAATGAAGACTCATCTCTTCTCCTAGACCCAATCAAAACAACTACCCTAAACCCGTAGGAACTTTGACCACAGTCAAAGAGCTCCTCTAACCCTTTAGGGTGAACTACAACATACTCTGATTCCACTCCCGTAAGGATATGTAGGCCTAAGGTGTGATGCCTTATCGAGTATACTTAGATATAAACCCCTAGGGTTTCTAATCCATTAAGCAGATAAACACATAGCAGTAAACAACATAAAACAAGAGGTTCCTGTAGAGTACTACAGAAACTTAGGATGCTAGTACCTTCCCTAAGTTTAACCAACCCCCGAACCTAAACAACCTAGCTTGCATTTGCATTGCATTGTGGGAATTTCGATCTTTATCCCTTCCTTTGGACAAATCAAAGTTCGGTTGCAAAATGAATTAAAGATTCAAACTAATCAATAGTTTGGTATCCAAATTTCACCGCGACAGAAATGGCGACTTCACTGGGGACATCTCAGTGGGTCTCCCTATCTTGTTTTATTTTCTTTATCGCTTTTTATATGTGCTTATATTTGCTTATTTGTTTACTTGCTTATTTATTTGTATTCTTGGGTTGATACTCTTGAGTGGTGAGACAAAGTCCTACACCCGGACTTAAGTGAACTTAAGATAGGATAGTGATATGTTCAAAGAGGCTTATAGGGGGTGGAATCCCGACCAAGCCGACTTGAAAATCACGCTCAATTGAGGCCCTCTCGAAAATTGTATTGTTGAACGAGTCTTTAATCGTGAAAACATGCACTATATTCGATGTTGGAGCCTATGATATTGAGGACCGTAGTTACCTTAACCCCACTTTGGCCTTTATTAGGACGTAGTGCGGGACTATGAGGGGGTACCCCCGAAATAGTGCTACGCGATGCTACACTCGAAAGAAGTTCTCTTGAGAATATTATTAACCCCCGAGTACTTGGGAAGTTGATAATATCCGAGAGATGGGCTAATGACTTTGGGAACCTCATTAGAACCTTGTTCTGCAGGTACAATCAACCTTAGTCCAAATCCTTTGGGGATGGGTATACCTTTGCTCCATGCTCGTTGCAAACCTAGGGTCCCCCTCCTTTGTTTATCATTGTGTCCTTATGTGCTTACTTGTGTTTGTTGCATCCATATAGCATCATATTGCATTAGTTTCATGGAATTCCTAGTTTATTTATAAACATTACAAAACCAACATAGATTACAAATAGAAAATATTTTTTGAAATATTCTTTTAAGAGTCCTAGCTTGGATGACCTAAGGAAGTTAGGGGCATCAATTGAAGAACCAAGAAACTCCGAAAGACAAATACGAGAAGTTTCCCCTATCACGGAGGATCATTAGAAGTTCAAAAGACTCTCATCCAAGTAAACAAGGGATCGATTTCTCATTTTTTAACAAGAGCAAAAGAAGGGATAGAGGATTTATTTTCCTCTATCAAACTACTCTTTATACTTTGATCATGGACAAGTTTACCTTCAAGGAGATCCGAGTGGAGGAACAAAGCAACAAGTGCGATGAAGGACTTCCTTAGGGCTTTCTTAGCTTTTATTTAGCTATTATGCTAGGACTCTTAAGAGGATATTTATTTGTAATCCAATAAAAATATATATGCATAAAAATATTAAAATGATTTTCTTTGGTACTCTGTAATGTTTATAAGAACTTGAGTTCCGTGAAACATTTCATCCTTACATGCTTGCATTAGCATTCTCGCATCATGCATCCAGCATTTACATATGCATGTGTCTCTCCTCTTCTGCGTCCTCATTCGTCTTCTGTCTTTATCTGTCAGTCGACGTCTCAAACTGAATCACCAGTATAACACTCGAGCCAATCAACGCCAAAAGATGGATCAATTGGAACAAGAGAATATGGTGCTCCGTGACGAGGTTTCAACTCTGAAAGAGAGATTGGAAAGGTTGAATGGTATAGTTGAAGCTCTGTCTAACCAGTCTGCACTCAACAACCAAGAAGTTCAAAGGACCGTTATCTCCGAAATAGTATCAACACCGATCCCAGTGGTGTCTGCTGTTGCTGAAATGACCTACAGTATGCCGCCAGGTTTCCCGTGGGGAATGCCTCCTTATTTCACTCCGGCCGGTTATCGTCCACCTGTTCCCGAGGTCCCTGCCATGACCAATGTTCAATCCATCCCTACCATTGCTGCTGTAATGACTAGCGCACCTCCGCGTGTGAATATTACTCCACATATCCTAGACGAACCAATTCCTCATAGGGTACCCAGCGAAACTGTGAGTTTGGAAGAAAGGATGGATGGGTTTCAAGGCCAATTTTCCGAAATACAAAAAGAATTGAGGACCCTTCGTGGGAAGGATCTGTTTGGAAAGAATGCTTCTGACCTGTGCTTAGTTCCAAACGTTAAGGTTCCGCCAAAGTTTAAGGTCCCTGATTTTGAGAAGTACAAAGGAAATACTTGTCCTCAAAGTCATCTTATCATGTATGCTAGAAAGATGTCCGCCCAAACTGACAATGATCAATTGCTCATTCATTATTTCCAAGACAGTTTAACAGGCGCTGCACTCAGGTGGTATATGGGATTGGATAATGCAAAGATTAGAACTTTCAACGATCTAGGAGGAGCCTTCATCAAGCAATACAAGTATAATGTGGACATGGCTCCAGACCGTGACCAATTGAGGGCCATGGCTCAAAAGGACAAAGAGAATTTCAAGGAATATGCTCAACGTTGGCGCGAGTTAGCCGCTCAAGTCATACCACCATTGGAGGAAAAAGAGATGACTAAGATTTTTCTAAAGACCCTAGATCCGTTCTTTTATAAGAAGATGGTGGCAAGTGCACCCAGCGACTTCACTGAAATGGTCAATATGGGGATGCGTTTAGAAGAAGGTGTTCGTGAAGGAAGACTAGTCAAGGAAGGAAGTGCTCCCAATGATGCTAAGAAGTATGGGAATGGTTTTACGAAGAAAAGAGAACATGAAGTAAATTTTGTGCAGCAAGGACGATCCAAGAAAGGGTATCCGCAGCCACAACATCAACAAAATCGGACAGCCAACGATCAGTTTGATCCCATACCGATGACGTACACTGACCTGTTCCCAACTTTGATTAAAAAAGGTCACATCCAGACGAGAACTCCGCCCAAGATACCCAAGAAACTTCCGTATTGGTACAAAGCTGACAAATTCTGCCTATACCATCAAGGTGCTCCAGGCCATGATATTGAAAGATGCTACGGTATGAAGGCAGATGTTCAAAGGTTGGTTAAGGATGGAATTTTATCCTTTAAAGGTTCCATTCCTTATGTGCAAGGTAATCCCCCACCTCAGCATGGTTCATCCTCCGCGAACATGATCCAAGGTTATTCGGGAAGCTCGTACCAATATAGTGCCTGAAAATGGATCCGAAGGCGACACATCAGACAATTCTGCAGGCTTTTCCATTCCATGCAAAGGCTGAATAAAATCCTAAGAAGGGCTCACCAGGGTGTTTTCTTTTTGCTTATGCGTATTTCATTTCTTCGATTAAAAGCATATTTGGCTTGTATGGCTTGTTTATCTTGAATAATTAATGCAATAAAATGTTTGTCTTGAAGAAATCCATTCGTTTCACTCGTAAAACATCATAATGCCAACTATATCCGATTCTCTCACTATGGTGAATAATTGGGGGGAGGATGATGAAGTAAAAACGCAAGATCTCTTTTCGTATGCTTTTGGATAAAAAACCTACTAATGATGTAAGGCATTCCTGTTTCAGACATCCTAAATAACACCAGAAATAGTCAACCTTTCTTTTAGGCTTTGAGAAAAGATCTATTTTTTCTCTCCCATGTCAAAACCTCATTTTTTAGCCTGGGCCAGGGTAATATCAAAAATGAACATCTTTCCAAAAATTTGGATGGGGCACAAATATACTTTGACCACTTATTTACAAATCATAAACCCATATATATAACCCACAAAGTCCTAATTGAAGTAAGGTTTAGTTTGAAAGCATACTCGATGAGATATCGTTTCCTGACTCCTATGAGCTATGCTCAACCTGACGTTGGCATCATAAATTAATATCCTAACTAGTGATTTTGTCACAAGTTATCGCGATATCTATTTTCAAAACTTCAAGACAAACATATGTGTTGCATTAACAGTTTCAGAATTGACAGTTCTGACTGGCCAGATTTGCCTGATGTCTTAGAGAGATTACATGAAGAAACCACCGATTTAAATTTGAAGACTTTGCTAACCTGGGGCAAGTCATTTTCCAAGAGGTTTTGATCCATACAAGTTTGACTTTACTTATAACACCAGTTTGAAAACTCGGTTATATCATCAATCAGAGGCAGTTACGTCGAGCTTCTGCGAACCTCTACAAGAGTTCGAGGATAGCGGGGCATCTAGACGAGACGACCTTTTCTCATTGGGCCATATGAAATTCAAGGCGAAACAGATGTTTATTTCATCCCCATGAAGCCTCGACTCTGGCATATTCAACAGCTTTAGGTTTCCTAAAGCAAGTGTACATTCTCCAAACTATGTTTGACCTATGAAGATTAGGTTTGAGTGCCCTCCGCCGAGATGTTTATTCCATCTCTGTCTATTTTGTCAGCATCAGCATACGCATAACATATAGATAGATCACATGGCATATGCATTCTTTGCATCCTTTTGTTGTTTGTTCTGTCGCTTTGGTCGTGTTTATCCCTGAATGGTTGGGCGTGTCTTCTCCTTCAAAGTAGAATTTTCAGCCCTAGGCAGAAAGAACACGATATTTCTACTCTCCCCATGAAATTCGATTCTCATGGAAGACGGTTGTTTTAGTGCGTTCCCATTTGAGTTCATACCTCAATGGTCGGGTCTCGTTGACAGTTTCTCTTCAGTTATTCCCTGAATTGAACTTCAGTCTCGGCCATCACATTATGGATTTCTCCAACCTTTGAATATTGGATTCAATGTGCATTTATTTTGCACCTGACTCCCCAGGAAGGATTTTTATGAAGACAACTATTGAAGACAAATATTTCTCCAGCAAATATTACAAGGATTCCTCGATAATATGCATCTGGATTGCAAGTAATCTCTTTATTCGAGCAACTCGTTTTGATCAGAATCTTGTTCAAAACGACGAAACGACAATTTCTACAAGACATATCATTTACCCTCAGAATGAATTCCCCAATGAGATCATCACATAAGCTTATCTCCATCAAGTAACATCTCCCCAGAGAAGTCAAGGAAAATTTTACAAGAAGACATACAATGCAATTTAACCGGCTCACATCTCTTCCGAAGATCCCCGGTGAAGTTCTACAATCTCAAAGTTTCTACATCTACAATCTCCAAATTACATCTGCGGTCTACAACGACATTTACGACAATTACAACGACATCTACAACTACAACAAAGAAGATACTCTTCAAGAATTTACTCACCAATGAGTTCAGCACGTATTTTGCTAATCAGTCGGTCTGCATCTCTCCCAGAGATCACCGTCAAAGCTTGACAACCTCCAGTATTGTTGTCGGTCAGATACCTTCCCTTAGACTATCATGTGGTAGTAGGTAATCTTCCCTCTTTTTTGGTTATTACTTTCGCTTAGACTGTCATACATTTGATAGTAGGTAATACACCTCTTCTTTCGGTCAGATACCTTCCCTTAGACTATCATGTGGTAGTAGGTAATCTTCCCTCTTTTTTGGTTATTACTTTCGCTTAGACTGTCATACATTTGATAGTAGGTAATACACCTCTTCTTTCGGTCAGATACCTTCCCTTAGACTATCATGTGGTAGTAGGTAATCTTCCCTCTTTTTTGGTTATTACTTTCGCTTAGACTGTCATACATTTGATAGTAGGTAATACACCTCTTCTTTCGGTCAGATACCTTCCCTTAGACTATCATGTGGTAGTAGGTAATCTTCCCTCTTTTTTGGTTATTACTTTCGCTTAGACTGTCATACATTTGATAGTAGGTAATACACCTCTTCTTTCGGTCAGATACCTTCCCTTAGACTATCATGTGGTAGTAGGTAATCTTCCCTCTTTTTTGGTTATTACTTTCGCTTAGACTGTCATACATTTGATAGTAGGTAATACACCTCTTCTTTCGGTCAGATACCTTCCCTTAGACTATCATGTGGTAGTAGGTAATCTTCCCTCTTTTTTGGTTATTACTTTCGCTTAGACTGTCATACATTTGATAGTAGGTAATACACCTCTTCTTTCGGTCAGATACCTTCCCTTAGACTATCATGTGGTAGTAGGTAATCTTTCCTCCTTTTTGGTTATTACTTTCGCTTAGACTGTCATACATTTGATGGTAGGTAATACGCCTTTCGGTCAGATACTTTCCCTTAGACTATCATATGGTAGTAGGTAATCTTTCCTCCTTTTTGGTTATTACTTTCGCTTAGACTGTCATACAATTGATAGTAGGTAATATACCATCCTCTTTTCGGTCAGACACCTTTGCTCAGGCTGCTAAGATTGGTAGTAGGTCATCTTTCCTTTGTGTTTACTATCATATGTTTGATAGTAGGTATAACGCGTATTTCTTTTATCAGATACCTAAGTAGCACGCATTTCTCTGCTTCAACAGGACATCCTTGATTAGGCCGTCGCACGCTGGTAGCAGGTTACCCCTCACATTCAAGTTTCTATTTCACTGACGAGCTACTGTACTCCTGGTGGTATTATCATATCTCATCTTCATTTTGGAGAATCTACAATGCTGATTGTTACCTTTCCTTGTGGGGTCTCGCTTTATTGAGCTTATTCTTCCCGTGTGTTGCGTTTTTCCCCCGTGGCTCCGTTTCTCCACAGGACCCGCCTGTCTTGCATTTTCATATCATTGCATATCATTTGCATTCGGTGGTTTCTTAGGGCCAAAAATTCGTGCAATGGTTGTATTTAAGTCCCTCCCATCTCGTCGAGACGGAGATTTCGATCTCCATATCTCCGAATAGGAGTAACTTAAATAGGGGCATCTGTTGCACCCTAATTTTTGACCATAAGATCTCACCTCTTTTTGGGCGTTTTCTATTGTTACCTAACTTTATTTTAATATGTATGTTTTTCTTCACGGCTAACGAGTGTGTGCAAAACATTTTTGTTTCTTTTTCACAAATTCAAGGAGTTCTTTTCTATCGAGGAAGGACAAGTTCCATCAAGTTTTAAGTTGAAGAAGTGATTCAAATCTCACCATGAGATTAATTCAAATGATTCATTGCAAGCATACAAAGCCCAGTTCTTGTTCCTAAGCCCATGATACGGAGCGCGAAGGGTGGTGAATTCACAAGCCTTGAACTAAAAGCCCACCAACTTTATGCTACGCGACTAAAAGCAACTCATGATATAACTCATGCTAAGTACACTTGAAGCCACGACAACTTGTTTTGCACTACGACAGGCCATAATCAATTTTGCTACAATTTCTCAAATAAGGAACTACCTGCTCATGAAAATATTATAACATCATATACTGGTTTAAGCCATACATTTTCCTTAACCATCACAAAGTCAAATAAACCCAGGACAATGTCACCAATCTTATTTCAAAGACATTACAAAAAGGAATCCATTTTACAAGAGTAGGTACAAGTCGTAAGTTACAAGAGCCACATTATTACATCAGAATAAAGTGGTACGTAACCATTGGAACTGCTCTTGATTGTACTATGCACACTTCTGTCAGTAAGCGTGGCTTTTCTCTATATACGCACTACGCTCGCCACGACAACTGGATGTGGAGGTGTTGGTTGTTAACCAGTTGAAGTAGAGAGGTTGAGATTACGAATGGGACGATAGAGAATCGATTGACGAGGAACATAATCAAGAATCCGGTAAGCAACAAAGACTGGTGTATGACTAAACTGATAGTTGCCCCTGTAAACGCAAGCAGTATGCGAATCTTCAATTGGTACTGAAGAAATTCGATGTGAAAGCCATAACGATTGCCTGTTTATGACACAGCATTAAAACTGAAGCAAATCTCAAGCTTCACATAAGATAAAGAAAGTATTCACGGCAATTGAAGTGCTGAGCATAATCATAATATTTACCAGCTTGGAACCTGCATCTCTGTTTTTACGACGGCACCAGACCCCGACATATTTTCCCCACTAGAGTTCTCGAGCCTGCAATACATAAGGAGTTATTCAGAAGTTAGGCGAGAGCATAACTATTGGTCTTAAATGCATTCCAAGTTTGACAATCAGTATACCTTGCCACTTTTGTCTGAGAAAGTGTAGATGGGAATCTCAGATTAATCTACCATCTGCCGACTTCAACCTTTCTCAATTTTGCCAGTACTGAGGGTGTGGTCGAGTACCACGCAACACCAAGGGAAACTACTGTGCCGCGACCGTTGTCACCAGCTAGAACCGGTCTTTGTGACGACATATTGTCTACAACATGAACAAAACACAAATGAAATATCGTGAGGATAAAATTGACAACAACAAATAATGTGGGAAGGAATTGCTTCAGAATCCATCAAATGTATTAAGGCATTTTCAGAAGCTTATATTGTTTTTTTTTGAAAATGAACTTACGCTCCTAATTGGTGATGGCGAGTCTCGCTCTAAGCCATCTTACAAATTGCTTCCAAATCATCCCAAGTCTTAGTTCTTATTACATAAAGACCGAAAGAATAGTTTTGTCTGAAAGGTCCTTGGGTTTGTGCAAAGGTAGTGAGCTGTTACTCTAGTGATACAGAGTATACATGGAAGGATGGAAACCAAACACTCGTTTACAAAGCCCTCGAAGAAGAACGATGTCGCCCTGTTCTGTTGAAACCTCTATGTGGTGGACGGTAGAGGTTGAATATCCAATTTCTATTTTGAGTGGTGAGGAACTTCGAACCCGCTACAGCACTTGAGGAACTAAGCTTGGGTCTTGTAACTACCAGCATGCTACAAACTTTAGAATACTATGACACCCCTTTCAACATTTCGGTACCTGCAAGGCAAACCTGCAGATATTATTCAAAACCAATTAGATTCAGACTATCTATCACGACTAACACATCCCGTAACAATAGTTCGGCATGTCAACAAGACTAATATAGTTAATCTTGGTACCATTTCAAAGGAACCGTGTGCCTCAAGACAGTAATGAGATAAATAAGACAATCAAGGATAAGATTGAACTTCGATACCTTCGTCAATATTTGAGAGCCCATAGCTGCGATAACTCGTCTTTCGCCACGCTTTGTTTGTAATGTCACCAGAACATGACCAAAACCTGTGAATACGTCATTTTGTGAGGCAGAAGTATCTTCTACTTGGTTTGGGAACAGAGTAACTTTGGACTCCAAACATAGACAAGGGTTGAGACTATTACCCATAGCCGCGGATGGCCGCTTGAAGAGCGCCTTCATGGTCTGATAGGAAGCAAGCAACCACCAAATTTGTCATCTTCACCTACAAACAATAGACGCAAGTCAGTCCGCTACTTTTGACAATTCAAAATACCACACAGCACCGAGGCAAACCGCTGTGGCAGATGACTCCGGTTACGACAGCATTCCTGGCATATAAGAAAATTTATTAGTACAAACTAACACAATCCAGTTCAGAACAGGCCCGATGAAAGACAGGGACTGTCAATTGAATTACCAACATCATTCACAAGCAGCCGAAGCACTCACCAGTGTAATATATGTGTGCGGAGTGATAATATTGGCCTCAGGTGGCAGATTCAACAAATTTGAGGATATGGGGAAGTTTACAAGGGCAATCTTGATCACACACCAGTGGCTGTGAGGTTCTGCATCAGTCTCCAATCAACAAGAAAGCGGAGTTTCCGAAAGAGTGTTGCCGATGGGTCGTGAAGATGTGAAATTGCTGACGAATTGCCACTGGTGAACAGAGGACGAAGAACAAATTTGGAAGTCTTAGACTCTGCACATGTCAACAAACACGGTTAATTCAACTCGTAAATTACCAATATCAAGAATTGAAAGCGATTCCAAAACAAAATCAGACAATAGTTAAAGCCTTCCAAATCGATATTAACACAGCCATGAATTGTTTCCAAAACAGCTTTAGACATGTCGGTCTAAAATAAGAAAGAATTCTCTCAAGCATTGAAGGACTGAATTCGAAGTAGCCTATAAGAGGAGAAGGATTCACAGCATTCAGAGGAGGGAGACAGAATTCACAACAGTTCACAAACAATCCTCACAAAAAACCCTAACAGAAAATCCATAAGAAATACGACCCTAAGTCCACCCTAATTTCGTAATTGAAATTTGAGAAGAAGCTTATCTTTCGTTGTGGAGCTCCGGCACAAACCCCAGGTCGCCGTTCACCACAAAACCTCCGCGAAGCCACTCCGTCGCCTCCAACGCCGTCACTCAGCCTTCGGTAATCTCTCGTTCGAACGAAATCCGTGAATTATTGATGCTTTGATGTTGTTTCAGGTACAGAGAATCACGCGAGGTGGAGGTGCGATCGGGGATTGGAAGACGAAAGGGGACGAAAGGGATTAGGGGGCTAGGGTTCTTCCTTTCTCGTTTCTGTCTTTTGCCTTGATTGTAATTAGTTGTGTACACTATCCACTCACACCACTACACGCACACCTTAATCACGCTTAATCAACCATCTTGATCATTAATCGGTTTTTTAAACTCAATAATCTTTTTTTAATAAATTTAAAACCTTTAATTTTAATTTTTTCATAATAATAATAAATCTATCTTTTCACAATTAATCAATTTTTCTTTTATAATTAATTTCAATTTCACAATTTATTCCCTCAACTGAATTGATATTATTAATTTATTTTAACAGTAAAACCTTTTATTCTATTAACATATAATTTATCCTATTACACTTTTAATCTCTTTTAGATAGCAATAATTTAATTTGATGACTAATTTAAACCTCTCATTTTAAATTAATAGTTAATTTACCCTTTTTATAAAATCAAATTTCACTAAATATAATATAATCTCTCGTAAAAAAAATAAACAACCTTTTATTATAATCAACTTCTCCCATTAGAACAAATTATTTTATGAATTAATCAGCATAACGTCTTATTAGGCTTTAGACTTTAATTTTAAATCTCTTTCAAAATCAAATCAGCTTCTTTATTCAAACTAAAAATCAAATCAACCTTTCTTAAAATCAATTCACAGCGTAAATTACAAATCGACTCAATCGTGCACACCACTTCACGACACAATACTTACACTCAGCGCTTTCATGCGTATACACTATTTATCTTTATCTGCTTTATCTTATCCACAATGCACACACACTCACCTAGCGCTTTCATGCGTTCGTGTATGGTTTACATTTCTGCAATTTACTCTTACGCAATTTATTCTATCGCATTTACATTATCAATTTATATCCATGCATTGCATTCCGTCCAAAGGAAAAACCTACACATAATTCAACGTTGTGTGTAGTTGCACATCATCTGCATCATTCTCCCCACGATCCTTGATCCCATTCAAGTTGATCGCTTAAGTTTAGGACCTACCCCATAGGAAGGACCTCAATCTTTACAACTTAGACAAACACAATCAACACAATACAACTTTTTTTCGAACACATTTAGAGAATAGATGTTAATCATCTTAAGTGAGATATAATCTCCACCCCACAAACAACACAATCAAACATGTAGGGACTTTGCCTTAAGAGTGATAAAGGCATACTTGGCGACCATCCGAGTATGTAAGACCTTTCCTTAAGATGATGCAAAGACCATTTCCTACAATTCCCCTTTTACACTTGTGGCGGTTATCTCTCCCTTAAAATGAAGACTCATCTCTTCTCCTAGACCCAATCAAAACAACTACCCTAAACCCGTAGGAACTTTGACCACAGTCAAAGAGCTCCTCTAACCCTTTAGGGTGAACTACAACATACTCTGATTCCACTCCCGTAAGGATATGTAGGCCTAAGGTGCGATGCCTTATCGAGTATACTTAGATATAAACCCCTAGGGTTTCTAATCCATTAAGCAGATAAACACATAGCAGTAAACAACATAAAACAAGAGGTTCCTGTAGAGTACTACAGAAACTTAGGATGCTAGTACCTTCCCTAAGTTTAACCAACCCCCGAACCTAAACAACCTAGCTTGCATTTGCATTGCATTGTGGGAATTTCGATCTTTATCCCTTCCTTTGGACAAATCAAAGTTCGGTTGCAAAATGAATTAAAGATTCAAACTAATCAATAGTTTGGTATCCAAATTTCACCGCGACAGAAGCCCACCGGGGAAGATAACAAATCTCCACTGGGGAAATGAAGGAAAAGAAAAGCAAACCTCACTGGGGAAAACTTGCTGAGGAACAAAATCCACCGGGGAAGCGAAGCTTCACCGGGGAAAAGATGTAACAAAGACACGAATCTCACTGGGGATAACCAGATGAGAAAATTCCTAAAACGAAGAGTTCAAATGGGATCTTCAGGGAAAGGTTAGAAACAAGACCGGACACGCTGGGGAAACTAGTATCCACTAGTTCTCCGAGACTCGACTGGAAAAGAAAAAAGCTTTAATTGGGGAGACTGGTGACGACCAGGATCTTAGATCGGTTCCCAAAAAGTGCTAAATACCACTAGACTTCCTGGGGATATGGTGACAACCAAATCAAAGTCCCAATCATAGTTGGGAATTTCGGACAAAACAGGACTTCAGCTGGGGAAATTGGTAACAACCAAACCTCACGGTACTAATATCGATTAGTTTTCAAGCAATGCTAGTAACCACTGGACTTAGGAAGAACTGGTGACTACCAAATCAGTGTTCCAAATACGATTGGTTATGATAATGCTAGTAACCACTAGACTTAACTGGAGAAATTGGTAACGACCGAGTCCCAGGAGACCCATGACCATTGGATTTTCACAGGGCTTGGTAACGACCGGACCAAAGTGATGATAACAATCTGATTTAAGCGATGCCAATAATCATTGGGCTTATGGTAACTGGTGACGACCAAATCCATGGGTATACCAATAACAACTGGTACTGGATACTGCTAGTGAAAACTAGGTTTTCCAAGCAATGCTAGTGACCACTAGACTTAGAAAGATTGTTAATAACCAAATCAACAGCCACCAATGACAATTGGATCTGAAGGTAATACTAGTAACTACTAGATTCAAAAAGACTGGTAATAACCAAATCAAACAGGTACCAATAACTATTGGATTCCAGGCGATGCCAACAATTATTGGACTTTTTAGGGAATTTTGGTGACGACCAACTCAAGTACCAATGACCATTGGTTTTAGAAGGCAATACTAGTAACCACTAGATTTTTTAGCAAAGATTGGTGAAAACCGAATCAAAAGGACTCCAATGACGATTGGTTGGCTTTATGACAGAATCAGTGACGACTGGGTTTGGAAAATTGTTGGTGACGACCAAACTACTGTACCAAACGTAGTTAGTTCTGAATACGTGCTAGTGACCACTAGTTTTTCAAAGTTTGTTAGTGATAACCAAATCGAAGGTGAAAATTGGTAATAACCCCCTGTTTGTATAAATTAAACATTGCTAGTCACCACTAACTTCCCAGGGAAAAATAAGGAAACCCCAAGATGTCGACTCTAAAACGAGCTTGTAACAACAAAACAAAGATAAAGGTAATGACCAAAGGTTCTCGACGGTGGGAATGCAAACCAATGCGTATGCTGGCATGATGCTGTATGTAAGACACAGAACGACCCGTAGGGACAGAGGAAAATCAAATAAAGAGAGAACTCATCTCGCTGAGCTTCAAAATGCCTCAAGTCAGACGACACTTCCTTCTTTGGTGCAGATAACGATCCTTTCTCAGTAATGTCCCCGTAATCTTGCAAGGGAGAAGTCTTAGCTTAATAGCTGGAACTGCTATCGGACGTATCTATCTTGGTCAAAGGTAACAGCGATCTCCACAACTTCAAGAACTGTGTAATATCATCATATTACCTTTAGAATTTTTCAATCATTTTGTCAAATTGTGCTTTCTCCTTTTTTCTTTTTTTTAAAAACAAGACTTAGGTTTTTCAAAACACTTTGCTTTCATGAAAATTCTTATTAACAAATAAGTGAAGTTGCATAACAAAAACAGCAGATCATAACAATGATTTGGCCAAAAAAGAAACTGATTTTGTTGATGGACAAGAACTTTACAAAAGGCAAAGCCTTGGGGATTTAAAAGTTTTGAAAAATGGCAACAGAAAAGATTACAGAATCCCATAATAATTCGGTCCTTCCGACTGCCAGTTCACTTGCTTTGCTGCATCTGACGAGAACAACGGGCGTTGGCCTTTCTTCTAATACTCCGCACATGATTCTGCCCCAGCGTCCGTCATCTTTCACACATTGGGTTTTTTCTTGTCGAGGCACTGAAATCCTCTTTCTATGCGTAGTATTTTCTTACTGCGTCCAAGTTGATGGGATACTTGAGTGGTTCGCCATCCATGGTTTCGAGAATCAGAGATCCTCCGGAGAAAACAGTCTTCACAATGAAAGGGCCGTCGTAATTGGGCATCCACTTGCCACGCATGTCTTTCTGTGTAGGTAGGATTTTTCTAAGCACAAGCTCTCCTTCCCTATACTCTTTGGGACGAACCTTCTTATTGAATGCCCGGACCATCCTTTGTTGATAAATTTGACTGTGACACATGGCCGTCATTCTTTTCTCGTCGATGAGATTCAACGAATCAAATCTTTCTTTTATCCACTCGTCTTCATCCAACTCTGCTTCCGTCAAGATCTTCAAGGAAGGTATTTTGACTTCAATGGGTAGCACCGCGTCCATCCCGTACACTAAGGAAAAGGGAGTTGCCCCTGTCGAAGTGCGTACTGATGTTCGGTAGCCGTGCAAAGCAAATGGTAACATCTCATGCCAATCTTTGTAAGTTACGACCATTTTTTGTATTATCTTTTTGATGTTTTTGTTTGCAGCTTCAACTGCGCCATTCATCTTAGGTCTGTAAGGGGACGAGTTATGATGTTTGATCTTAAAATCGTCACAAAGTTCCTTCATTGTTTTGTTGTTCAGATTCGACCCGTTGTCAGTGATGATCTGGTTAGGGTTACCATATCGGCAGACAATCTCCTTTTTAATGAAGCGTGCGACCACTTGTTTTGTCACATTTGCATATGACGCTGCTTCCACCCATTTGGTGAAATAATCGATTGCGACAAGGATGAAGCGATGGCCATTAGAAGCTTTCGGCTCTATTGCCCCAATCATATCTATGCCCCACATTGCAAAAGGCCAAGGGGACGTCATCACATTGAGAGGATGTGGAGGGACATGCATTTTATCAGCATAAACCTGACATTTATGACACTTTCGAGCGAAGAGTATGCAATCCGTCTCCAAAGTTAACCAGAAGTAACCCGCTCTTAAGATTTTCTTAGCCATGGTGTGGTCATTTGCATGGGTACCGAAGGTTCCTTCGTGTACTTCGGTCATTATGAGATTCGCCTCATTTTCATCGATGCATCGGAGTAAGACCATATCATGGTTTCTTTTGTACAAGATGCCATTGCTGATGAAGAATTTAGATGACAACCTCCGTATTGCTCTTCTGTCAATTGTGGACACGTCAGCGGGATACTCTTGGTTTTGAAGGAAATTCTTGATATCATGAAACCATGGCTTCTCCCCAAATTCTTCGTCTATTGCCATGACGTATGCGGGTACTGTCCTTCTTTCGATGCGAATCAGAGGTGCCTCGTTGACAAACTGGACTTTCCACATGGATGCCATCATGGCCAACGCATCGGCAATGTGATTTTCTGCCCTTGGTACGTGCTTGAAGGTAATTTCATCGAAATACTCAGCCATCTCTAAGATGTGGATCTTATAAGGAATCAATTTTTCATCCCTGGTTTCCCATTCTTCCTTGAGTTGATAGATCACTAAAGCGGAATCGCCAATTACTTCCAAGATTTTGATACGAAGGTCAATGGCAGCTTCCAATCCCAAGATACACGCTTCATACTCGGCTATGTTATTAGTACAGGAGAAACAGAGTCGTGCCGTAACGGCGGTGTACCCTCCAGTTGGATTTTTCAAAATAGCTCCGATGCCATGCCCATTTTTGTTAGACGCCCCATCGAACATCATTTCCCAACGAGACCCGGGCTCAGGACCCTCATCTGGGCCAATTTCAGGTTTTGTTATTTGAATGTACATCACATCTTCGTCAGGGAAATCGAACTTGAGCGGCTGATAGTCTTCCACGGGGTGTTCGGCGAGGTGCTCCGACAAGACGCTGCCCTTGATAGATTTTTGAGCGACATACTGAATATCATATTCTGATAAGAGCATGTGCCACCCGGCCAGTCTTCCGGTTTGAGCTGGCTTTTCAAAAATGTACTTTATGGGATCCATTTTGGAAATCAGCATCGTAGTGTGGCAAATCATGTACTGCCTCAGACGTTTAGCAGCCCATGCCAACACACAACAAGCTTTTTCCAGGGGGGAGTAACGACTCTCGCAATCAGTGAACTTCTTGCTTAGATAATAGATTGCACGTTCTTTCTTTCCTGACTCATCCGTCTGGCCCAAGACACAACCCATCGAATTTTCTAACACGGTCATATACATGAACAAAGGCCTTCCAGGTACCGGAGGAATCAGCACTGGAGGTTCTTGCAAATACTGCTTGATTTTATCGAACGCCGCCTGGCAGTTTTCATTCCATACCACCGTTTGATCCTTTCGTAGCAACTTGAAGATCGGTGTGCAGGTAGGAGTCAGATTGGAGATGAACCTGGAGATGTAATTCAAACGTCCAAGGAAGCCTCTAACTTGTTTCTCAGTTTTAGGAGCAGGCATCTCCTGGATTGCTTTAACCTTGTCAGGGTCTACCTCAATTCCTCGCTGACTAACGATGAAACCAAGTAGCTTGCCTGAGCAAACTCCGAAGGTGCATTTGGCTGGATTTAGTCTCAATTGATACTTTCGGAGTCTTTCAAATAGCTTTAGTAGATGATCCAAGTGGTCTTCTTCACTTTGGGATTTTGCAATCATATCATCCACGTACACCTCGATTTCTTTGTGCATCATATCACGAAATAGTGTGACCATAGCTCTCTGATACGTTGCCCCTGCGTTCTTCAAACCAAAAGGCATTACCTTATAACAATAGGTGCCCCATGGTGTGATGAAAGTTGTTTTCTCCATGTCTTCTGGATCCATTTTTATCTGGTTATAACCCGAAAATCCATCCATGAATGAGAACACTGCAAAGCTTGCCGTGTTATCCACCAAAGTGTCAATATGTGGTAACGGGAAATCATCCTTCGGACTTGCTTTATTTAGATCCCTATAGTCGACACACATCCTGACCTTGCCATCCTTCTTCGGTACTGGTACAATGTTGGCCACCCATTCTGGATACTTGGATACTGCTAGAAAGCCAACATCTATTTGCTTTTTGACCTCATCTCGGATTTTAAGTGCCATGTCTGGTCTCGACCTGCGAAGCTTTTGTTTGATCGGAGGACATTCTGGTTTCAGGGGGAGCTTGTGCATGACAATGTCAGTATCCAACCCTGGCATATCTTGGTAGGACCAAGCAAATATGTCAACAAAATCTCTGAGGATTGTTATCAACTTGTCTTTGATTTCTGGCCTTAATGACGCCCCAATCTTGACTTCTCTTTTGTCCTCTTCTGACCCCAAGTTGATGACTTCCGTCTGCTCTTTATGGGGCTGGATATAATCATCTTCGTACTCAGCTATTCTCTTTAACTCTTCTGGGACCTCTAACTCTTCTTCGTTCTCTTCTTCAGCTTGAAAGACAAATGAACCGCTAGTAGAAGGAACCGAATGATCATAGGATTCTGTGGTTGATGGGGGTATTCTGCATGTTTTATTTAGGAACAATCAGGCACTCACACACAGACATGCAGATGAAGGGTGGTTTTTATTATTATTTTTCCAAAAGAGATTGCCATTTTTTCCAAAAAAGAGTGAAAGTGATGCGCAAACAAATAACAAGAGTTTTAACAAAAACACTTTTCATTAATGATTTTCAATTTTTGCAAAGTGGCCCAATACAAAATAATTCGCAGGTCTTGGGCAAGACCAGGAAATTTTTTAAAGAAAAACACGAAGCTAACAGGCAGAATGAATTGCTCTAAAGGTAAAAAGGTGGGAACTTCCACAGCCTCCCAATTGCGCAATGCTCCTCCTCCTCTAGTTATCAGATGGTCCAGATTATCGTCCTCATCTTCAGCAATAATGGCATTGACTTGCACACTGCCGCTGATGAATATCTCTTTTAAGGACTTCTTCCTCATGGTGCTTTCTTCTGGCTCGCCTCCCGGAGTTGGTTTGTAACCCAACCCTTGTCGATCATTCTTGGCCCGAGCATTGACTTTGATGACCTCTCCCCAACCCAGTGGGACTCCGACTTTCAGTGCTGCCTTAATACTTTGAGCAGAGGTAAATAATGGCCTTTGGGTTATGTCTGATTCATCTACTAGAACAGCGTGAGCTATTTCTAGTGCTTGGAAAGCTGTCTCGAGAGAGTCTTCATCAGCCTCAATATACCGGAAAGATGACAAGTTGCTTACCATCAAGTCCTCTTCTCCATGGACAATGACTAGCTGGTCATTTACAACAAACTTCATTTTTTGGTGGAGTGTGGAAGTGACAGCGCCAGCTGTATGAATCCAGGGTCTTCCCAATAAGCAGCTGTAAACCGGATTTATGTCCATCACCTGGAAGGTGATTTCAAAGATTTGTGGTCCAATTAGAATAGGGAGATCAACTTCTCCTATCACGGTTCTCCTGGATCCGTCGAATGCCTTGACTATAAGAGAGGTTGGTCTCATGGTAGCGCCTTGATATGCCAGCTTGGCCAAAGTTCTTTTAGGCATTACATTGAGTGCTGACCCAGTATCAACAAGAACTCGGGACATTGTATCCTCTTCACACTTGTCTGATACATGCAAGGCACGATTGTGCTTACGCTTCTCAGCCGTTAGGTCATTATCATCAAAGCTCAAAGTGTTGCAGGCAGTGATATTTGCTACAACAGAGTCGAACTGCCCCACTGTAATATCTTTAGTGACGTGGGCCTGTGTCAGGATTTTGAGTAATGCCTGGCGATGTGCTGGGGAACTTAAAAGCAAAGCCATGACCGAGATCTTGGAGGGTGTCTGATTCAATTGGTCCACCACCCTATAATCGCTTCGTCGAATGATTCTCAAGAATTCTTCATCGTTCTTGAGACTTTCTTTTCCTTTAACTAAAGGATCTTTGGCGGTGGTTGTCTCCGGAACAGGCTTCTGAGGAACAGGCGTCTTTTGAACGGAAACTGCTGGTGGAGGAGCCTCGTTGTATGTTCGAGGTTGATAGACACGACCACTCCGGGTCATTTTGCTTCCACCGGCGATGTTGGCCACACTTACTGGTTTCTTTTCTTTGAAAATCCCTTCACACCATGAATAGTCTTGTTTTGGTGTCACGACTCTTGGGCGAGGCTGGAATCCTCCCCTTGGCTCAAACCTAGTCTGTCCCCTCCCGAATTTCAGGGGTGCGTCATCACGAAATACTGGCCGAATATTCTTGTAGTTTTTGTTACTATTATCATCTCTGAACACAGCTCCTTTGTTGGATTCTCCTGGTATGTTAAACACAGGCTCGATGACTGCCACATCTTCTTCCTTTTTCCGGTGGGCAATTTCTATCATTCCCTGTTCAATCATAGCTCGAATATCCTTTTTCACAGCGTCACAACCCTCAGGATTCAGCATACATTCTTTGCAATCTTCGTGAGATGTCTTGAGTAACCACGCCTGAGCGAGGCGTTTGTGCAGGTCTGCTAATGGCACTTTGATCTCACCAACAGTAGTAACTTTCTTGTCTTCTGACCCCTCCCCTTCTTCAGTAATGGCATTGACTCCACCATGATTGGGAAGAGGGTTGCTCTTAACATTGGGCGGATTATCTTCGAAGGATAGAATTCCCTTTTCAATAAGTTCACGAACTAGGTGCTGAAGGGCGAAGCAACCTTCGAGATTGTGGCCTGGAGCATTCTCATGAAATGGGCAGCGAGCATTCGCATCATAATAGAACGGGAGTGGATTAGGTGGAGCACCCAATTTTCTTATTTTAACCAACCCTCTTTCTACTAGCATGGGAAACAGGTCGGTGTAACTCATTGGAATAGGATGTATCTTTGGCCTATTTGCTGGATAATTTGCCCTCGGGGCCCTGTTCTGAGGTTGTTGACCCTGCGACTGCTGGTATTGTTGTTGATTATTGGTACGATATTGTTGCTGACTGCCAGGCTGATACTGGTGTTGATTGTTGAATGCCCCAGGTTGGGGACCATGCTGCAAAGAAGGCTGAAAAACCAGGGTCACTGCCGCTATATATGATGGTTGGTACTGTTGGTGGAGGCTTCGAGAGCTTTGTACTTTCTTTTTATATGTGATTGCGCTCACCTCTCCCTCTTTCTTTTTGTGGAACATGCTGACTGGCTTCTTTGCCGTGTTGGCGCTTGAAGTAACATTTGGAGTAGTCACTTTTCCACTCTTCAAACCTGCTTCTACCTTAACCCCTACTGCCACAATATCAGAGAAATTTGTTGTAACGCTGCTGATCAAACGTTCATAGAATTCGGGTCGAACTGTATCCACAAACCAATATGCCAACTCCTTCTCAGTAAGAGGAGGCTCTACTTGTGCTGCAGTTCCGCGCCACCTTTGCGCATACTCTTTGAAGGTTTCAGTGTTTTTCTGCGTCATGTTGAGAAGCTGACGGCGGTCGGGGGCCAGGTCCATGTTGTACTTGTACTGTTGAATAAAAGCATCTGAAAGGTCTTGGAAACTGTGAATCTTAGCTTGATCTAAACTAAGATACCACTTGGCCGAAGCCCCTTTTAGACTATCTTGGAAACAGTGTACTAACAGTTTATCATTTTCAATATGCGGAGCCATCCGCCTACAGTACATGATTAAGTGCTCTTTGGGACAAGCGGTCCCTTCATATTTGTCGAAGATTGGTATTTTAAATTTCTGAGGGAACACTAATCCAGATACCAGACATAGATCCTTGGCATCAGATCCAAAGACATGATTTCCTTCAATAGCCCTCATCCTTTTGGCCATGATGTCCATCTCTACCCTTAACTTTTCGTGTTTTTCGTCCTCAGCTTCGGATCCATCGGGTATATCAAAGATTGGCTGTTGATTGGCGAAGACTGGTCGTACTGTGGTAGGTCCACCTGCTGGAGTAAAAATGGGGTTTCTGATTGTTGAGTCGAACAACGGATTGAGACCTGAAGACTACATGTCGTTGAAAGGTGGCGCAAAATCCCGGGACATGCCATAGGGAAACTCCGCTGAAGTAACAGGGGCCATTGTGACATTGGTTGCTGCTGTGGCAATTTCGGAGATCACGGTAGGTTGTGTATCCATTTTTGCTTTGATCACGTTGAGGGCTACCAAGATCTGGTTGACGTCCCCTTTGATCCCTTCAATGTCATTATCCATTCGGTCGAACCTTTGATCGTTATCTGCCATCTTCTTTTGAGCTTGGGACCGTGTGTTGTATCTGTGGGTACTCAGCGTGACTCCTTATCTCCTTTTTCTCTGGACAAGAACAAGAGATGAGTTGCGGAACCCCAAATGCAAGATTGATGTAGGATGACGTGCAAATGCGGATGCATAACCCATTCAAGGAAACTCAAAATTTTCATTTACGAACAAAAAGTTAGACCAACATGTAACGACATGCTTTAAAAAGCGTTTTTCATTTGATAGCTGGAAATCTATTACAATAGAGTGGTCTTTGCTAAAAAGCAAGACTTTTCTTACAATGAAAGTAAATGCAACAAACAGGATTTCAATCCTTTTTTAGGGAAAGCAGGGAAATGGTGAAACAAAAACCAATCTAACAAGACGACCCTTCTCCTTCTTGGACCCTGACATGAACTTGATCCTGGCGGATAATCTCCCACAGGTCTTCATTTTCCCTTTGCGCTTTAACCAAATCGTATTTCAGTTCTTCCCTAGTCGCGGGGACTTCAGGTTCCATAGTTATCTCATAGTCGTGAGTGTAGAACATGATTAAGGCAATTTCCTTTGACCATAGCAGGTACCCCCTGGTGGTTAGGCAACTTGCATTCTCCATTGGAGTTGGGCCCATGAGGTGTGGATCTCTTTGAGCGTATTGGGCATTAGCTTCTAGTTCTTGGTTGCGACCTGTCTCACAGAAGCGGGGCCTCAACAGTTCTGGTTCAGGCTCTGGCCCGGTAGGATACCCGTGTTGACGCCTAGAAAGGATAGGATTATAAGTGATCACCCCTTCTATCCCTATGAGAGGCACATTGGGAAATCTCCGTAACTGGAAATCATGATTTGGTCGCCGATGCTAGTGTCGTACCAGGTGATATCATGGTGTCTGAGAGTGACAAGTTTAGAAACCCAAGCGCTTTTGGTAGGAAGCCTCCAAAGGATATGGGTCCTTGGCAGATGAGAAGTAAACCATCGGTCGAGTAGTGCAAGACAGCATGAGAATCGCCCACAATCATACAAGGCAAAACGGTGGATGACTACATAAGTATCAGCCAGTATTGTGTTGACCGGATTTTTGAGGATGAAGAGGCGGATTGCTTCTTCGCTGATGAAGTCGTAACTGCTTGGGAACAGATACAGTCCATATATAAGTAGTGCCAAAATTGCCTCAAAAATGCCCAGGTTTCGGATTTCATAGTGATACTCGGCCATTTCCATTAGAGGCCCGGCATCCATTCCATACCACCCTCCTTTCGCCCTCATTGGTGGTAAGTCTTCCAGCTTGATATGCAGGGCTTTAGCTAAGTCCTTTTTCTTTGGCTTTCCATAAGGGAGTGTAAAAGTCCATGGGATCTTCAAGTAAGCATTATACTCTTCGAGTGTCGGGAGTAACTGAAAATATGGGAACACAAAGCAATGGTAAGTTGTATGATAGAACTCCACCAAGGCTTGCAACATGGGCTCATTGATCGGAGCGCTTATTAATGGCAATCGGTCCCCATATTTGGCTATGAAAGCAGCAGGATTTCGGACAAGTCTGGTTAACATTCTTAGACGGCCCAATCTCAGATCCGGGACTCGAAGCATGTCTCTTCTTACCATGTTGTTGCCTACAAAGAAAAAAGTTGAATTTCCTTGAATGGTTAGAAGAAGTGTGAATGCAAATGCACATGATTGTCATGGAACTCAGATATTTTTGAACATCAGGAGTCGTCATTTCATTAATAAACAAAACAGATTACAAAACATCATTTCCTCTTACAAGAGTTTTAACTAAACAACTTGGTGCAACCTATCAAGGTTCTCCTAGCAGCCTGAGGTTGAGCTTCTCGATCTTTCTTTCCAACTGAGTCTTCTCAATGATGAGTCTGTCCACAATTATCTTCCATGGATTAGACTGAGGCTCATAAGGCTCCTCTAGTGCTTTCCTCTTCTTACAAGAGAGGATTTCTTCATCTTTTGACTGGAGTTGTCTCCGGAGCTCCGTATTTTCTTCAATGACTATCTGATACTTGTGTTTCCAAGCTTCTTCAGTTTGCTGTGCTTTGACCAAAGCAATTTTCAACTTTTCTTCTTCAGACATGAAGACCAACGAGCGTTCTTCCTTTAAGGCCATAGGCTCTTGTTTAGGATACGGCATCTTTAGAGTGACGACTCTTTTCCGAACCCATTGGAGGTAAGGTTCTAAAGAAACACAGTTGAGTTTTCCGAGATCTTTCTTTCCTTTTTTATGCAGACGCTTCCAAGCTTCTAGAATTTTCTCTTTTAATCCTTGACTATCTTCCCCTTCTTTGAAGAAGATGCTTTCTACTTGAACACTTTTGGATTTGTCCTTTAGAGGGTATCCCAATTGTCGGCGGGCGAGTATCGGACTATAGCTGATCCCTCCATTAATGCTGAGGAGAGGTACGTTCCCAAATTCCCCACAACTGTCAATAATCATTATCCCATCATAATCACGACTATACCAATCAATATCGGAATGGGTAAGAGCCATGATCTTTTGTGACCACCATCCTTTCTTTGGATCCCAAAAAGCGTTGGCTTTGGGTAAGTGTGAAGTGAACCATTTGTACAATAAAGGAGCGCAACAAGTGATCATTCCTCCATTATGGAAGTTCCTCAGATGAACAGAATGGTACGCGTCTGCTAACAAGGTAGGCACAGGGTTCTTCTTCAAGAAAATTTTGATGGCATTGAGGTCCACAAAATTCTCAAAGCTTGGAAACAAGAATATACCATAGATGAGTAAGGCAAGGATAGCCTCGAATACATCCATGCTTAGATGATCTGCGTAGTATTGAGCTTTCTCAACCAAGAATTCTGCTTTTAACCCAAAGACTCCCCCTTTTGTAATCAGATTCTTTTTTATATCATCCACTCCCAAACGTGTAGCTTTGGCGATATCTTGCTCTTTGGGGTCCTTCTCTATAATCGGAAAAGGAGATTCTTCAAGAATAGGCAACCCAATTAACTGAGAATACTCTTCTAGTGTGGGTACTAGCTGATAATCAGGGAATGTGAAGCAGTGGTAGAGCGGGTCATAAAACTGGAGAAGAGTAGAGAGAAGTCCGCTATCCATCTTTATCTTCAAGAGTAGCAACAACTTCCCGTATCGGCTTTGAAATCCCTCTGAATCTGTCACCAAGGTGCTCAACCTTTTCAAATCATCTAGGTTAAAACCCTTGTAAGTGTACTTCAAAGTTTTCTTTCTTTCACTGTTCATGACGACCTCTGATATTTACAAACAACAAAGTCTGAGTTCCATGAAACCATATGATGATATGATGACATGATGATATGAATGCATAAAACACAAACAAGATGCATATGCACACAACACAGGTTTAAGGTTAAGGACAAGCATGAGTTCAAGGGTCTACCCATCCCCAAAGATTGTACTATGGATTGATTGTACCTGTCGAACTGGTTCTACAAGGTTCCCAGAGTCATCAACCCATCTTTCGGATATTATCGACTTCCCAAATTACTTGGTAATTGATAATATTCTCAAGAGAATCTCGTCTGAGTGTAGTATCGCGTATCAACTACTTCGGAAATACTTCCTTATAGTCATCGCACTACGTCCTAATAAGGCCAAAGTGGGGTAGAATGTATTCTAAAAGTCCACAGTGTCATAGGCTCCTTCGTTGAAAGTAGCATTGTTTTCACGAATACTCGATCAACAATATTAAAACTTTCAAGAGGGCCTACACTGAGCGGTGCTTTCTCAAGTTAGCTTGGTGGGGAATCAACTCCCTATAAGCCTTCTTGAATATACCACCATCTTATCATAAGTGCACTCGAGTCCGGGTATAGGACCGTCTCACCACTCAATTCACCCAATATCCAATATCAAACAAATATATTGACAAATATACATGTTAAGCAAATATTTACAAATATCGCATGCAATCAAACAAAATAGGCTAAACCCTCAAGTTTCAGGTTATCCCTAGTGAAGTCGCCATTTCTGTTGCGGTGAAAATCGGATATCAAGCTATTGAATTAACTTGAACCTTAATTCTTTTACAACCGGACTTTAATTTATCCAAAGGAAAGGTCTAAAGAAAGAAAGAACCTTTTGCGCGATGTTACAACAACGCTAAGAGATTCGGGGATCGGGGGTTGGTTATGCATAGGGTAGGTATTTCACATCCTAAACATTTGTAGTACTCTACAGGAACCTTTTATTTGTTTGCATGATAAGTTTGGTAAATGTTTGCTAAGGTTTGGGTATTGGGTAAAAAGGTTATGATAGATGAAGACCTAAGATTGTTTCTGAATTTGCTCGCAAAGACATCGCGTCCTCTGCCTACGTATCCTAACTAGGATAGAATCAGAGCAATCGTAGTTCACCTCACTAGGGTTGAAGAACGCTTGATTGCGATCAAGGTTCAAAGGGGAACAAACATAATAATGTTTGTGTAGAGTTTCACAAAACTCTCTATGTCTATGTTGTAACACTCAAAGGGGGAAGTAAGTGATCATATCCATGATCCTTACATAGAGTTAACAACTCTATCCTAGGGTTCTAGTTGAGGAGCACTCCTAGTAAAGGTGGGTCTTTTAGACTTAAGCAAAGTCAAATGGCTTATGGGTTTTGATCTTAACTAAGGTTCAAAATGACTTTTCAAAGTCAAGGGAGGAGGTAATGAGCTATCCATGACACAAGGGTCAATGGAGAGACTTTTCCTTTGGGAGGGGATGAGAGGAGACAACTTGGATGAGAACTAGAGAGTTCCATCACTTGGGGAATAAATACTTAACAAAGCATAAATATTCAAGTATGAGGAATATAGAAGACAATGATTATAATCAAGGATTAACCGACACATTACAATGGGCAAGTATTTTAGGTAGGATGAAATAAGATTAAGACAAGTAGACATGCATACCACGATAAGCAGATACTTTAAATGATATCAAGGGTTACAACCAAAAGTCAATCATCTTAACAAATATTTGAAGCATGGTAAAAATATCAATCATATGAACAAATCACAATTTGAAAATAGGCATGTCATATGTTCAAAGCATAGTGGATGTGACAACAATGTGCATAGATGACAATCACACACAATTAAATCAGTTTAGGCCTCATAATCTAGGAGGGATAAATATTCATGGTAACAACCAACAAAAGAATGAAATCTCAATATGCTAACAAACATAAACAAATACCCATAAATCTTACAAGATAAACATGGCATAGAGGGTAAATTAAATCGAGACGCAAGGTGATAATCTAAGAGTGAATTTAACAAATACACGAAAGCATTGTTGAAATATTTAATCATGAGATTTTAAATCACTAAACAAAACTAGACATCACAAGGAAGAGTTTGCAAAAAGAACGAGTTAAAACAAGTGAAAGATGAACAAGTTATGGTCATGTGAAGTTTTCCTTTTAATTCATGAAATAAAATAAATAAACAAACTAATAAAAAGGAAAGGGCATGGGTGGGGATTGAACCCACGCCCTTGCGCTTACCAACATGTCAAACCATCCACCAGGCCAATATGCGCGTGTTCAAGGAAATTGGATGGAAGAAGAGAAATAGTTAAACATGAGAAAAGAAGATAAATTAAAAAATGTGCCTCGCTGGGGCTCGAACCCAGGACACAAGGCTTTGAAGGCGTTTTAAAGGCAAGGTAGGAACCACTGGGGTGGCGATACATCCGTGTATTTAGCCACCCCAGTAAATACATATGGCTTGGTTCACGAATTTTCTGGGCAAAACAAACATCAAGCAAAGCAGGGCCAAATGCGGATTGGATCAAAACCGTATCAAAACCAAACCAAATATCACAAACTTTGATTCTATCCCGTTTGAAATTTAACATAGAATAGGATGGTAACAAACATGTTTCAAAATAAGGCACGCATCATAGATTTAGAATGAACATGCAATTGGATATTTTGGGATATAATTTGAAGCTTCAAAACTATGACAGATGCCAATCAAAGTAGATAAGGGGCTGAGCAAGTTCACAATGCATTTTTCATGGATGAATTTAAAGGAAAAAGAAACTAGTTTCTGACTAAATCTAAAGATGACCAACAAGTGGCAATTTAATGAAGTTTTTCAAGGTAGACTTGGCATAAAGTTAAAACAATTGATTCAATGACAGTGCAGTGTTCAATAACTCATCACATAACGTTGAGTTCAAAGGCATCAGAGGTTATCAAACCTAGATAGAATACTAGAGAATTGTTTTATTGCATGGAATTCATGTTATTCAGATGAACATAGTGAGTACAATGCCCTCACTCAGTTTGTTGTCTTGGTTTATGAAAAGAATCAATGTTTAAAATTCGACTGTAAGGCATGTAACTGCAAGTATGCAACAGCAAAATACAATATACACACATATGTATCACACTGAATACCAAAGTCAAAGTAACAAAACTGAACATGTTATAATGTAACATCCATGATTATGCAAGAAAGGAGGTAACTGTCAGAATCTATGCATCAAAACAGACCACTAATGACTTTACAGCCATACAAAGAAAGATGTAGTTCATGATCCAAACTAAACTCAGTCAAGACAAAGATTTAAATCCTGATGATCTCTAACAGACCAATTAGAATTTTGATGAGAATTCTAGGTTGACTAATCTTCACAACAAATTCAGACAGCAAGCAAGGTATGGTTTGATTATGGACTGAATTTTCACACACAAAGGTTGCAACAGCTTTATGAAAATGAGACTTGATGATATTGAACAGAAACCAATATTCTTGCATATTTGACATGATCAGCAGTTTTTAATAGTAATGAACACACATATCATGCAGAAGTTTTGTTCATGAGTCAAAGAAAAGAAATTGCAATTAAACCTTATCAAAGCTACTCTAAACAGAAATAGCAGTAGGTTCATAATGAGAATGATGAATAGAAATCCAATGTCGATTTCACATGATGATCAGACATCTATACAAACAAATCACAAGCATCATGACTTAAAGGTCCTAAGTAAATCTAACTAATGTATGTCAAGCATTATCATGATAAGAAAAAGAGTATGGTTATTTTGGAGCAAGGAGATAGTGTGTGAGTTGCAATGATGGTGGGAGTTTTTGAAAAGTTTTGTGAAGTTTTAAAGATCAAATTTGAGGCAGACCAGCCTATGTTCAAACACACCTGCTACTGAGTGAAAAAATCAAGGATTAACAAATAAAAACAAACTGAACTGAGGAGTGGCTGACATGTCTTCAGTGGTAGTGTGGGAATGGTCTTGGTAGTGCTAATATGCATACTTAAAGCATGATGATCTCATCAGCAATCAGTTCATGATATTACCAAACATAGTTCAACAAGCACATAGGCATACATGGTAGAGGTATAAACATAAAATTTGGACAGTATGAATCTAACATTATGTGTCAAAGCTTAACATTCCAATCATGATACTAGCCAAAAAACCTGACAGGGAAACTGAGTTGATTCTCCTCTCAGCAAATTTGGAAAGCAAACCAAATGATGAGCCAATAAATTCTTCACTTATTAAAACTGAAACCTAGTCTAATCTCAACAAGGCTCATGTGACAGCAAGCATATATGTTCACAGTAGGAAGAATAGTGCTAGTTCATGAACTCTGTGTCAATATGCAAAGGTAGAAACGTTGATGGTATCCAAGTTTTGAAAACAGACAAACAAATTGGTACTTAATAATGTGTTGGTGAATTTCTACTTTAAAACTTCATGACAGAATTTCAATAACATGCATTATGCCTTTAAGCTTCAAAACCAAAGGTTTGACAATGATTAAGAAAAGGATAAACAGTTTGGTAAATCACAAGAATGCCTTAATAGTAACATGTTGTTAATCCAACTAAGACAAGTTCAACAAAACTCAAACATCAGTAAGATTTTTATCATTTCAACAAGATTCAAAGTATGAACTTCAAAACCTACACTCATAGATTCTAGACCTATTTGCCATAAACTGAAACAACTAGGTCTAGCATGCTGGATGAGTCAAGATCAAAACAGGCTATGCCATCAAAAATGCATCAGGTCATGACATGAATAATGATTCAGCTAGCATTCATGATGGTTCTAACAGTGGTATTTCATAAAAATGCAACACAAACCATAACCTGATATTACAAAGCCAATACTAGACATTAACTCCAATGACTTGCTTCATATGGCAGTTGTCACCTTAATGTAAGCAAACATAGATAACTCAAACAAAACAGTTGGTGTTTTTGGTGTGCATTTTAAGTTCAATTGATCACAACAGATGGGATTAAGAATAAATGATGGTATGCACACATTTCAAACCTAATATAGACTGAGTTATAACAGTAAGAAGCAATCAAAAGATAACAGATCAAAATATGGTGTGTGAATTGCAAGAATGCATTTTTGTGCTTAAGTGCTTATGACTTCAAAAGGACACATTAAGATGCTCAAAATGCCAAAATCAAAAGAAATGCTACAAATGCCAAAGGAGACAGATCACATACCTCTTGATGATCCTTTTGAACAACTTAAAATAGTTGAGAAACCCAGAGATCTTTCACTTCACTTTCTTGCCTTTGAGCTTTCTTCAACTTTAAGTAACCATACACTTATGAAGCCAAAGTGAAAAATATGAGTCTCCAATGGTTGCTAATGATTTTGACAGTTGAGATATATCATTTGTAAGGTATATGGGTGATCAAAACCTCAAGAAACTGTTTGGAACAAGGTTTGGTGGATTTAATGGCTTTTGGTCAAAGTAAGCTACATGAACATTTGACTTTTTTGATTTTTGAGATTTTGGGAAAACTAAAGGTTGGAACAGCTTTGTAGGGCCATTTTAAGGTGGTCTATGTGGTCCTTGAAGTGTTTCAAAGTTTGGAGAGAGTTCTGGTATGAAATGTGCAAGTTGGTATTTTTGAGCTTTTTGGAGGATTTGGTGATTTTGAAGAAATGTTGAGGAATTGTGGTAACAACAAGTTTCTATGGTTTCTAATAGATTAATTGTGTTAGAAATGAGGTGAGGGAGGTCTCTATTTATAGTAGAGACAAGGGTGAGGGCAGCTTAGTAACTTCCTTTTTTGGAGGGAGTTTTGAAAGGGAAATCTTTGTGAATCCAAGTGTGATTTTCTTTCTGCAAATGGTGCATGCTTTCAAGGGTCATTAGCCTCTAAAACCAGATTTTATTAAGCTATAAGAAGTGACTATAGAGGTAGAAAGTACAGCCCCCTCCTGCTGCAGCCACAAACCATCTCTCTCCTATTGTACCTTTGTACTTTCTTCTATTAAAGTAATGGATTTTGCTCAAGATCTTGTACTTGCTTGGATGCCCTTCTGAATTTGTCTATTCCAACCTCTAAATTCATCATATCAGATGTCCATCCATGGTTATAGATGAAGTGTATGGTTGGGAATCAAGTTTATGTTGGGTTTAGGCAAGTTGACAAATTAGTGCACAGGCCCATCTTTCACACTTCATAACTCTCAGCTCATAACTCCTCTTGGGGGGTTCTTGTACTTTTTGGAAAGCCCTTATGTAGCTCTATAACATTCATGTTTGCCAAAAGTTCCAAATCTATGTGCATCTTGGTTGAAAAGTCCCTTAAAGTCAGCAAAAAAACAAGTTTTAGTGCAGCCAGATTTTCAGAATTTCACTAAGTGTTTTGTACTAAGAATCGATTTTGATGATAACTCCAATTCCATGCATTTTCTGAGAGTGGACTAGTATAGGACTTTTGTAGGACTTGTTAAGAGCTTTCCGACGAGCTTTGAACCACCTCATTCGGGTGCGCGGTTAGGGAGTTAGGGTTTAGCCCCTTTCGAAACCCTAATTTCCCGATTTTCCGATTACTCTCACGTCTTTGATCCGATGATCATGAAAATTGATATGTAGGTCCCTCATGACATAAGGAACAACTTTGCTTCACCACTTGAAGTCCAATTCCTAAAACTTGAGGGGGTTGACTTTTCGGTCAACCGTACGATCGATCGGCGATTACCGAACTGTCTGTTCATGTTTCGGAGCTTCCAAGACTTTGAAACTCTTTGAGGGGACTTCACTAAGCCTTATGCACTTTTTAAACCATACTTTTATCTTTGAATTATTTCCCGAATCTAAAGTCAAACTACAGTTGACTTTTCCAACCCGCAAAACCCTAATTGGGTGCCTTGAACTGCACTGCACCCCATCTGTGGGTGATTACTTCAAATTGAACTCACACATGGCCCAATATGGTACTCTTGATCTTATTTCATTAATGATTCATCCCAAAGCAATGGTTGCCCAATCTTCGAACCTTCGATTTTATCAGTGCGGAGCCCCGTTTCATCTGTGTCTTGACAAAATACACTTCGAAACTTGTTAAGGTTAGATAAATAAATGCATATGATATGAAGAGGATATAAGGGGTCAAAATTTGGGGTGCAACATCAATCCCCCCGCACATAAGATAAGTATCTCTCAATATTCTTCTAAACTTTAATAAATAAATCAATTTCCAAAAAGAAATGTTATATGCATAATTATATTATAACCCTCAACAATATGTCATGTATTGTGTTTGTGAAATAGAATCCCACTAGGTGAAATATGCTTGAAGCGCAACTAGCGCACCTCGCTCTTAAGAACTAGAGATTTTAATAGCGTAGAAAGTCGAGCCTTGGACACGTCCACCCCGAACCCTGACAAAATCTAGGGGCAGGGATAGGAACCCCGCCTTTGGGCGGGGACGGTTCCTAATGACGCTGAAGACTTGCACTAACTCCCCTCGACTGGGACGAGTAGTGACAAGCAGAGAAGTTGAACTAGATCCCATCGATTGAGACATATAATGACTAAGCTTGGTATTTATTCTGACTCTCACTAACCGAGACAAGAAAATTTAGCGGATACAATGAATCTCACCGAAGAGATATTTGACATCAAGCTTCAAAGATCTTACCCACTCCCACTCAAGAAATGACCTAGAAAGGGACAATAATAACGATACAAACCTCTACCTACTAAAAAATTCAAATTCAATCATGGCAAGGGCATAAACCAGAAGCTGGTTTAAAGTTGAGAGGCTGAATTAGAAACGACACATATAGTAAAGCGGTAAGATCGTGAAGAAAATTAAATAAATTACGACAGACACAAAGAAAATGTCAAATGAAAAAAATTAAGTAAATAAATATTGTTGTTCATACAAGTAGCAGGGAATGATAAAGGCACAACACCTTTTTATATTAAAATTTAAATGAAATAAAGTCTCTCCATCTTGAGACGTTTCACTTCTATCCTCCATCAAGGTCCCATCCCGAACGACCTTGATTGGGTTATTTTGCAAATGAAGAATAGGGGTATCCATACATAGTGCTTCCACTTGGTTGGTCGCTTGGTCGAAGGCTTCACACACCCTCTTAATAGTTTTCAGGTGTCGTGGTGAGAATCCGAGATCATAACTATTAAGTTAACTAGGCTCACAGATCTTAATTCACCACTGATCTTTAATTTATCCAAGAGAAAGTAAAAAGAACGAATAAACTCAAAAGTATGCAATGCAAAGAACAAATCAAAAAATAATCTAAAGGTTCGGGGGATGGTTATACCTAGGGAAGATGCTAGCATCCTAAGTATCTATGGTACTCTATAGGAGCCTCTTGTCTTATTGTGTTATTTGTTAATTTTTTGCTAAAGGTTTTGTGCTAAGGTAAAGACCTAAGGGTTTATTACTAAGTATGCTCGCCAAGACATTGTATCTCGTACTTACGTATCATGACTAGGATGGAATCAGAGCATTTGTAGTTCACCTAACTATGAGTAAAAGGAAAGTTTGTTGATTTTATAAGAAGAGACAAGTTTTCATTTTAAGGAGAATACTCAACTAAACCAACACAAACATGTGGAAGATGGATCTTTGCTTCACATTGATAGAAGGGCTCTAACTCGATGTAGAATCGACGAGTATGCCACATACCTCTCTCAAGTGGAAAAGAAGTCAACATATTTCTCAACTATGTCATGGGGTATAAGAATTACATCTCAACTAAGAATAAATCATGTCTAATATCCCATGGGATATGGGAACTTAACTGTAAGTTATCTAAGTTAACATCCTAAGGGAAACTTACCTAAGGGAAACAACTTAAAAGCAATCAATCTAAAGTAAATAAGCTAAGTATATACAATCTAAGGTAATCAACCTAAATGGGAATAAAGGTTATGTAATAGACGAAAATTCAAAAAAGAAATGAAATTCACATTACTATATAGTCAACCATGAACCCTTCCCTTGGATTTGGGCATAAACAAGCAACAACAATGGAGCACAAAAAAAAGGACCTCAAGGTAAAGCCAAGGTGAAACACATAAGATAAGAAATCAAGTAGGTCAGAAGCAATACCAAACATTTCAACTTATAAACAACATCATGATGTCAAAGTAACTCAAAATGAGTCATACTCAAGACATGAGCAAAGCACTAAGCAAGTATCAATCCATATCAACCACAAAAAGCAAACAACTTTCAATACAAGTAAGAAAGCATAAAAAGGGAAAGCAATACACATTGAAACCAATTAAGTCATAAGCTTAAACATAGCTTTTAAAGTCAATTAATATCAACAAGCATCAAAAGAATCTATACAAGAAACAATGTTCAAAGACTAGGTCAAAACAAAGCATGATTATGTTCAAAACTAACCCTAACTTGAGGCATCAATGAAAAATAAGAAAGTACCAAAATAAATTCAAATAAAAGGCTCTACCTCATAGCCATAAACTCAAGTATGTGTGTGTAAATGTTATCTATAATAAAGTCACAAGAGCATACACAAAATCAACTAACAAGTCTAGGGTATCCTGCTAGTCGAGCATAAATCAAGAGTCACCAAAAATTAAATGAAAAGCATACCAAATAACATCAACAAAGGTAAGAAAACACACTCAAACATCATCACATCATGTGTCAAAAGATTGCAAAAAATTGGCTCAAGAAAAAGTGTTTAAGGCATCAAAACACAAAACCCTAATCTAAGGGGCAAATATGGAAACACCTCTTAAAAATATATACCAATAAAATAGGAAAAATATTTTTAAAATAAAAATAAAAATATGATAAAATTATAGAGACATCAAAATGTCTTAAAGTTATTTTTGGGGATTTTTAAGATAATTGGAAAACTAAAAATAAAATTAAAATGAAATGGAAAAGAAAATAAAAAAAATTGAAATAAAAATAAGAGGGGGTGTAGCATTAAAAGGGAAAGAACTAGTGTGCAGTTAAGGCGTGCAGATGGGCAAAGGGTGTGTGAAGAGCAAAATGAAGCACAACCCAGTCCAACACCAAAATCAAAAATCAGAAAAGAAGAAAAACAAGTTAAACACGTCGTTTCACTTAAGTGAGGTCAGTGCCACCTCAGAGCCACGCGTGCAGGTTAACATAACAAATAAGGCAGGCCATGCAGATGTCGGAGCCCTAGCTCCAGCCATCTTCTCCGGCTACACACGCTAGAGCCGTCTGTAAAACAAACTAAAACAAGAAAATGAAAGATCTAGTCCACACAATTTTTTATGCTGAGTCCATTTCTAACCTTAGTTTCAACAATAAAACACATTAACACCAATAAAAAAGTCCATAAAAAATAGTGTTCAAAACTGAACTTCCATATAAAGGCACAACAACATGGATTTGTTTCTTATGTTCTCAGACCAACAAACACACCTGTCACAAGGTAAAATATGCCATGGAAAGTAATAAAAAGAAAGGAGAACTATTACCCACGGTGAGCTTTATGAGATGTCGTTTCACGCGTAAGCAAGCCTCCAAACTCTTCCCTTAACCCTTAAACACCCTCAGAAGAACAATAGAAGCAATGAAATGAAGGTAGAAGGTCTGAGGAATCATATTCAAATACAAATATTTTTGACAGTGAAGAGAGTGTGTTGTGTGCTTAGCTGCAGAAAATGAGGTCTTCCTCTCTCTAGGGTTTTTTTTAGAATATATATGAAGGGTTTTTTGAGGTTAGAATGATGAGTTACTGAGGTAAAAGCTCATGGTTAAAAATTTGAAAAATGGGAGGGAAGGAAAAGGTGATACGAACATGGCTTTGCATCAAGGTGTTATTGTGGTTTTGTATGGTTATCCTCTTGTCCTTAGTATGGTCAGAGAAATCAGAATGAGAGAGAAAGGTTAGTAACCTTATTGAACAAGTTTTGCTTATTTTCTCTTTTGGTGCAATGTTTCAAAATGGTACAAGATGTATGTCATACATGTTAAGCTTAAAGTGGTAAACTTTGGTGATGCCAATGAGGTGGTTATGCACATGGTTTGAGGCATAAAAGTTGCTGCAAGAACAAAGTTCAAGTGTGTATGAAACAATACAACATGTTTATGGATTAAGTGCATGAATTCAACTTTAAGCACTCATAAATTGATGAGTTTTGCTTCAAATGATGAGTTCCTTGGCTCAATGAAAAGTAGGGAAGAAAATGAACAACTTTCATGTTCAAAGAAAAATGAAATAAGGTTTGGAAGCATGAGAAAAATTGAGTGGAAATCATGTCTAAAAATCTGTCCAAAGTAACTTAGAAAATTTTCTAAGTTATTGACTTTTACCAACTTTGAAATTCCATCTTTGAAGGGCCATAACTTGAGATTTAATGATCCAATTGGAAAGATCTTGATATAAATAGAAAGCTTGAAGAAAGCCTAACAACTTTCATGTTTAAATAATTTTGGATTGGAGCCTAGAACTATGAGAAAAATAGCCTTGAAAATGGCTCCAACGAGCTGAATTCTAGGACTTAGAAAATTTTCTAAGTGTAGAAAACCAAATCATGATTTTTACCAACTTTGACTCTTCATAACTCCAAATCCATACATCTTTTAAACTTGATTCCTTATACAAATTTGTAGTATAGGTTATCCTATTCAATTTGATCATTGGTTTGCTCCATTTGGCTCAAGGATGAATGAGATATGGTTCTTGCAAGATGGCTAGAAATCTTGACTTTTACACTTAGAAAAATTTCTTCAAAAACCCTAATTTCACCACTTCTCTTGATTTTATGAATTTACTTGATTTTTCTTGATCAAACCTCATGATATCATGGAAGATGACTTGAAATGCTCATGGTTGACCAAAAGACTTAAGATTTGACTTTTTGATTAGATGAACTAAAATTTCTGCATTGCTTATGAATCAACCTTCTTGGATCAATTTAACCATGTGGATGGACCAAAGTGATAAATTAGATGTCATTGAAACTTATCTTGAGGTGTTGGATGATGCCTTGCTTCAAAAGTTAAACTAGAGGTTAAACTGAGTCAAAACCCTAGATTAGGTGCATCCGATGACTTGGGGATTGATAATCTTGATTCAAAGCAATCTTGCACTTGATTCTTAACGAGAAAAGGCCCTTGAACAATGTTGAATTAGATAGATCTTGAGATGTTAAGGATCCCATAATCTCTTGATTGGTCAAACTCTTGATCTTCTTGACACCAAAACCCTAATTCATGGTCAAAGCAAAACCAAGGTACAAGCTTTTGTATCTTAAAAAGTTAGTGATACACAAAACACACACATGAAATTATTGATGTTATGCAAAATGAATGAAAATGAGGTGGAATATTAAGGTTAAAAATTAGGGTGTGACAGATACCCCTATTTAAGGTTCTTATATCCGGAGATATGGAGATTGGAATCTTTGTCTCGATGAGATAAGAGAAAATTAAATACAAACATGCACAATTTTTAGCCTTAAGATGCCACAAAAAGCTTATGATATGATATGAAAGACGAAGATTCTGTGGGGAAAGATGCCATAGGAGAATAGTGTACACTGGAAAAGATTGATATTCCACTTGGGAAAAAAGGACAACTTCACGGGGAAGAGTCAACTGACTACTACTGGGGATGAGACTATGCAGGGTAGCTCTAAGAAGCAAACTTTCATGAGGAAATGATTCAGTTGTAATAATGGGATAATACATTTGAAAAGGTAATAAATCTCCCCACGCCTTGGACCATAAGCCACAAACGAGTCTCAATTTCTTCCTTGATCAAGATCTTTCACTTGAAAAGGATAAAAAATAAACCTCCTGGCGCCTCGGGTCACAAGCCACAAACGGGTCTTAGTTTCTTCTTTTACTAGAAAAAGGTAAAATAAACCTCCCCACGCCTCGGGTCACAAGCCACGAACGGGTCTCAATTTCTTCTTTTACTGGAAAAGGGTAAAATAAACCTTTCCACACCTCGGGTCACAAACCAAGAACGAGTCCCAATTTCTTCTTTTACTGGAAAAGGGTAAAAAAATCTCCCCACGCCTTGGGTCACAAGCCACGAACGGGTCTCAGTTTCTTCCTTTACTGGAAAAGGGTAAACAAACCTCCCCACGCCTTGGGTCACAAGCCACGAACGGGTCTCAGTTTCTTCTTTTACTAGAAAAGGGTAAAATAAACCTCCCAACTCCTCGGGTCACAAGCCGCGAATGGATCTCAATTTCTTCTTTTATTGGAAAAGGGTAAACAAACCTCCCTACGCCTCAGGTCACAAGCCACGAACGGGTATCAGTTTCTTCTTTTACTAGAAAAGGGTAAACAAACCTCCCCACGCCTCTGGTCACAAGCCACGAACGGGTCTCAATTTCTTTCTAGAAAGGTGGATACTTACAGGAGAGTATCTTCACAAGGGATTGGAATTTCACTAGAAATTTATGACTTTAGTATGGATCCATAATTTACTGGAGATTAAGAAACTTCACTAGGGATCTTCAAAAGAGATACAAGCCAGTTGATTTTGTAAACACGTTTTCTCAAATAAAGAGAAAGGTTTGTCGAATCTTCACCAAACTTCTCGGGGATATGCCATTTGATGGAAACAAATTGAATAGTGGAATCACTGGAGAGAACATCACCTATTGTAATTTGAAATTGAACTGGAGCAAATAAAATCCTTATGCAGGAACTTTTAAATAAAGAGAAACACTTGTAAAGTCGTCACCAAACTTCTCTGACGGATTTCCATAGAGATGTCATTTGATAGAAGAGAAATTGACAATCTTGATAAATTTACTGGGGTAGACAAACTGTCTTGGAAAGAGACTTTCATTTGTCATTTAAAGTCTGATAATTAACAAGCTTCTCAAATAAAGATACTGCCATTTGTTATGTGGTATAAATGCTAAGAGAGTGCTTATAAAAAACACTGCTGAGGAGTAGAATCGTCTTCAACTGGGGATCTGTAAACAAATTCTTCCTGGGGAGAAAAGGTGCAAAATAAATGCATGCTCGATCTAGGTTTGACAGCCTAGAGAGATTCAAAAATCATAACTTATCAGGGACCAAAATTCAATTCAGGAAATAACTGAAGAGAAACGGCCAAACAAGACACCACTCATTGGGGAATGAGCTCAACTGGGGATTTATCTTATCAAAAAATGGGAAAGATAACTAAAGTAACAAATCTTCCACGAGGATCAAACTCAATGGGGAATTAGAAAGGATGTGTACTTTCTGCTTAAAGCTGACGACTCTATTGGGGAGAGGAGGCAAACCAAGTCAGTTGGGGATAAACACAGCCAAAGTGGATGAATCAAATAAATGTCATAAGATTGCAAAAATGTACACATGCCATGTATATCTATATAAATGAATGTATGTCATGTTACAGTATGCTGACAAAACAAACAAGGAGAAGTAAACTAGAGATGAAAAAAACATCTCAACAAGGATATTCGGCCAATCTTTTCAAGATAAAAAAATCACTGGGATGAATGGGAAGCCACATATGGAACCAAAGTCCCGCTTCAAGGCTTCAAATCTCTCTAGGGAGAAAAGAGTGATCCACTTGGGAATGTAACATCATGACTTCACCAGGGGATTTTAACAACGAATCTGGTTTCTTGAGGAAGAGAAAGATCCGTTGGGGGAAGAATCACTCGTGAATGGAGAGATATATCATAAGGGATAAAATAAATATCCACTTCACGGGAGAGGTCTTCATTAAAATGGTAACTGAGGATGCTAGAGTTGAGGCCTCACAAAGGATAAAATAAATATACGCTTCATCGGGGAAGCTTGGATTAACGTAATAGTTGTAGATGTCAGAGTTGAGACTCCATGAGGAATGAAATAAACATTCACCTCACTGAGGAGGAGTGAAGTTGTAGAAAATTCACTGGGGAATTCTTAAGTCACCATACTGGGAAGTCATGCATCAAACATTCCATACTTGTTAAAAGTAGAGACCCACCGGGGAATTATCATGACCCCCCGAAGTAGAGACTTACTGGAGTTATGGGTGAGAGTGCTATAAGAATAATGTAACTATGCACTTCAAAGTCTACTAGTCTTGAAGGAACTGTTAATACCCCTTCTTTAGATGTTCACCAATCAAAGTAAAATCACACACACATTTTTATAAAACAATTTTGAATTTGTTTCAAATATTGCTATCATAAATAAAAGACATTTTGCAAGATAGAAAATAAATAAGAATTTCCAACAAATGAAAAAGGCTTACATTTTATTAATTGAATGGTAGTCGGAAAATGGTGCGACTCGAGAGATCGTTACAAAGTTGGAAAATTGTAAATAATGGAAAATGTTACATAAAAAACAATTGACCACTATCCTCCTAAATAACTTTGAATTCCTCATGCTTTGAGCTTCTGACGATCTGACTAATGAGCCTTTGATAATAGAAGTGGATTTTGATAATCCATTCTGATTTAAGGCAGTTGACTAGCCTTATCCCTAACTTTTGCCCATATTGCCTTTTCAGGTTTTCAATCTGCCGGGATGATTTTTCTATTTTATGTCTCTAATTTTTTCCTGGACCTCCCTTTCGGGTTTTCAATCCACCAAGATGCTCATTTTTGCCTAAGCTACCCTTTCAGGTTTTTGACTTAGTGAGTTGTTCTTTTCATTTTTTAGGCATAGTACTTTTTAACTACGTCCATATTCACAGGTCTCCATACATAGTTGTTAGAATTAAAGTACCTCCAGAGAAGACTCTATTGACAACATATGGACCATCATAGTTAGGAGTCTATTTTCCTCTAGAATCAGTGAGGAAAGATTGGATTTTATTAAGCGCAAGGTCGCCCTCTCTAAATTCACGAGGTCGAGGCTTATTTTCAAAAGCTTTCTTCATCATCTGCTGGTATAACGAACCATGGCATAAATCTGTCATCCTCTTTTCTTCAATTAAGTTTAGCTTGTCATATCTACTCTGACACCATTCAGCCTCTTAGAGTTTAGTCTCCTTTAAAACTCGCATAGAAGGGATCTCAACTTCTACTGGGAGTACAACTTCCATACCATAAACAAGTAAAAACGGAGTTGCCCCTGTTAATGTATGTATTGAAGTAAGATATCCATGCAAAGAAAACAGGAGCATCTCGTGCCAGTTCTTGTATGTGACCACCATTTTCTGAATAATCTTCTTTATGTTCTTGCTGGCAACCTCAACAACGCCATTCATCTCAGGTAGGTTAGTGGAAGATTTATGATGTTCAGTCTTGAAATCCTCCTACAGCTCCTTCATCATTCCGTTGTTCAAATTTGACCCATCGTCAGTGATGATTTTACTTGGCCCACCATAACGGCAGATGAGTTAGTTCTTGATAAATTTGATAACCACTTTCCTGGTGACGTTCGTATACGAAGCGGCTTCGACCCATTTGGTGAAGTAATCAATGACCACCAAGATAAAGCGATGTCCATTAGATGCTTTCAGCTCAATCATGCCAATCATATCAATGCCCCACATGGAGAAAGGCCACAGGAAAGAGATAACATTAAGAAGCATTTGTGGTACATGAATTTTAGCTGCATAAATATGGCTCTTGTGGCACTTATTAGAAAACTTAAAACAGTCAGACTCCATTGTCATCTAATAGTAGCTTGATCTTAAGAGTTTCTTCGCCATCGTGTGTCTATTGGCATGAGTGCCAAAGGATCCTTCATGAATTTCAGTCATTAACATGTCTGCTTCTCGCTTGTCAACACATCTTAGCAAGACCATGTCAAAGTTTCTTTTACAAAGCACATCGTTGTTCAGGAAGAAGTTACCAGCCTATCTTCTCAATGTATTCTTGTATTTGTTAGATGCCCCATGTGGGTACTCTTGCTTTCGAAGGAAAATCTCAATATCATAATACCAAGGCTTATCATCATTGACTTCTTCTATCGAAACACATGAGTAGGTCTGTCGAGATGCATAACGTCAATCTTTGAACAATCATTCAAACGATTCACTACAATCATGAAAGCCAAAGTTGCCAAAACGTCTGCCATTCTATTCTCGTCACGAGGAATGTGATGGAATTCCATTCTATTGAAGAAGGGGAACAGTCTCCTTGCATAATCTCTGTATGGAAGAAAACTATCTTAACGAGTTTCCCATTCTCCTTTGATTTGGTTGATCACCAAAGCAGAATCACCATACACGTCCAAGTTCTTGATTCTAATATCAATTGCCTCTTCAAGGCCCATGATGCATGCCTCATACTCAGCTTCATTATTTGTGCAAGTGAAGGTCAATCTGGAAGTAAATGGGATATATGATCCATGAGGAGTTACAATAATTTCCCTAATCCCTTTTCCATAGGCGTTTACAGCACCATCAAAGATCAAGCCCCATCGAGAATCTGGCTCAGGCCCTTCATCTGGCAAGGGTTCTTCACAATCTTTCATCTTTAAATACACCATGTCTTCATCAGGGAAATCATCCTGAACAGTCTGATGATCTTCAATAGGTTGATAAGCCAAATGATCTGCCAATACACTTCCCTTGATAGCTTTATGAGTATGGTATTCAATATCATATTCTGACAACAACATCTGCCACTGGGAAATTCTTCCAGTCAAAGTAGGCTTCTCAAAAATGTATTTGATGGGGCCCATCTTGGAAATCAACCAGGTTGTATGGTTCAACATGTACTGACATAGACGTCATGCAACCCATGCTAAAGCGCAACAAGTCTTTTCCAGTATCGAGTATCGAGATTCACAGTAAGTGAACTTCTTACTCAGGTAATAAATTTCATGCTCTTTCCTCCCTGTTTCATCTTGTTATCCGAGCACACAGCCCATAGAATCTTCCAGAATGGTTAAATACATGATTAATGGCCTTCCTTCCATCGAGGGAATCAAGATGGGAGGCTCAAGAAGGTATCAAATGCCTTTTGGTAGTATTCAGTCCAAATACAACCTTGGTCCTTTCTAAGAAGCTTGAAAATTGGTCCACAAGTGGCAGTCATGTGCGAGATAAAGCAAGAGATGTAATTCAGACGTCCTAACCTCTGACCTGCTTTTTTGTAGTTGGGACTGGCATCTCTTGTATGGCCTTAACTTTATCAGGATCCACTTTGATTCCCTTTTGGATAACAATGAAACCTAAGAGCTTTCCTGAGCGAACACTGAATGCACACTTGTTAGGGTTCAAACGGAGTTGATATTTTCTTAATCGCTAGAACAACTTCAACAAATATTCAACATAGTCCTCTTCAGTCTTGGACTTAGCTATCATGTTGTCCACGTAGACTTTGACCTCTTTATGCATCATATTATGGAAAAGGGTAGTCATAGCCCTTTGATATGTCGCGCTAACATTTTTCAGACCGAACGACATAACTTTGTAACATAAGGTGTCCCAAGGTGTAATAAATGACATCTTCTCCATATCCTCAGGAGCCATCTTGATTTGATTATAACCTAAAAAACCATCCATAAAGGAGAATACCTTATATTTTACAGTGCTATCCACCAACATGTCAATGTGTGGTAGAGGAAAATCATCTTTCGGACTGGCTTTGTTCAAGTCTCGGTGATCAACGCACATGCGGACCTTACCATCCTTCTTTGGAACGGGCACGATATTGGCTAACCACTATGGATATTCAGATGTGAGGAGGAAACCTGCATCAATTTTTCTTATGTACCTCTTCTTTAATCTTCAAGGCCATTTCATGGCGAGTTCTCCCGAGCTTCTGCTTGACTGGCGTAGATTCTAGCTTCAAAGGCAAACGATGCTCCACTATAATGGTGTCAAGACTGGGCATATCTTGGTTTGACCAAGCAAACACATCAACATACTCCTTGAGTAGTTCAATCAATCTTTCTTTCATATCAGGCACAAGTAAAGCTCCAATCGTCACTTCTTTACAGTCTTCTTCTGTACTCAAATTAATGACGTCTACAAATTCCTTGTGAGGCTGAATGGCCTTGTCGTCATCCTCAAGTAACCGGGAGATCTCCTCAGGAATCTCCTCTTCTTCTTCTTCGGCTTCGAACACAGAAAACTCAAAGTTTGGTAAAGGCATTGGGTCATTGTTTTTTATTGTTTGCTCGTGCAATAATCTGCACATGTGATTTCGCTTTATTTTAGAATTTTGTGAATGTGAAAGTGCGTGCATAGATATGCAAAATGATTAGATATTTTTTGGGTTTTTTATGATTACCATTTTCCAGAAAAGTATAGAAGTAAAAACAAATAAGATGGAATCATAAAATGATGATTTTATTAATGATAACAATTTTCAAACAAAAGCCCTAACTCAAGATCACCTTTTCCTTGGGCAGAGCAAAGAGAATTATGCAAAATAAGCCCACACAACAACTCTCTCGCCTTGGGCAGAGTGAAGAGCTTAAAACGCAACAAAAGAAAATTACTTTGACAAATGAACAATGACGAGGACATTGACAGCACTCTAATTCTGGGCTACTGCTCCATGCGTCACAAAGTCAGGTTGATTTTCATCAGACTCATCTTCAATTATAGCGTTGAATTTAGGTGGATGGATGATCCCTCGCTACGGAAAACCTCTTCAATAGGTGGAATAATCATGCTTTTTGTAGCGGGCTTGACGGAGTTGACAACTAAGAAGCCAATATCTTCTCTGTTTCTGTTCTCGGGAAAAGAAAGAACTTGCCCCCATCCTTCTTGAGAACTACTCTCCATAATATGCTGCACATCTTTAAGAGATGAAATAGAGACCTCACTCCTCTTGGCACTACTGCCATCAATTGAAAGAGCCTGAAACTGGGTTCTTACTTCCTTGTCTGCATCAATGTATGAAAAAGAAGAGAGATGGCTCACCACCAAAGCTCTCTCCCCAAAAATTGTAACTAGTTTCCCTTCATAAAAAACCTTTAGTTTCTGATGCAATGTAGACGTGACCGTTCCGGCCTCATGTATCCATGGCCTACCCCCACAAATAACTATAGGAGGCACGAATGTCCATGACCTGAAAAGTGATTTGGAAGATATGGGGCCCAATGGTCATAGGTAGGTCAAATTCCCCAATCACGGTCTTCCTTGACCCATTGAAAGCCTTGATAATAATACCACTCGGTCTCATGGGCGCTCCTTGATACAATAATCTTGTAAGAGTTGTTTTCGGTATCACATTTAATGACGATCTAGTGTCAACCAACACGCTAGATAATGCCTCATTCATGTAATTCATAAATATGTGTAATGCCAGGTTGTGCTTCCTCCCCTCCTCTAAGAGCTCTTCTTCACAAAATCCGAGATTGTTGCACGAGGTAATATTTCCTATAATTTCATAAAACTGATCAACGGTCATGTCATGTTCAACGTAAGCTTGTTCGAGGACTTTCTGTAGCGCCTCTCTGTGGGCTTCAGAGCTCATCAATAATTGTAACACAGAGATCTTGGACAACATTTGCAGAAACTGGTCCATGATCTTATATTCGCTTCTTTTAATCATCTTCAGAAACTCATCAGATTTAGAAAAGGGATAAGTCTCACTGGACTACCCTATGGTTGAATATTTCACAGTCAAATGCTCAAAAGAAATCTCCTTCTCCTTTGGAGGTGTTGAAGAGAAAATACGATCATTCCTTGTAACCCTGCTGATGTCGGCAATATTAACAATGGATGGTAAGACAGGCAGAGGTACCTCCCTTCCATTCTCTAGTATGGTTGCACTATATTTGTAGGGAACTGCCCTCTCAGAGACATAGGGGGTTGGGTCGGGCATATTGATGACCAAAGGAGTTGTATAAGACTTTCTACTATCATAAGTGAACTCGATACACTCTAATTCTTTAAAATGAGGCGTTATTACAAACACCTCTTCGTCTTCATCCATATTGTCGCATTGCTGCGAAGGGGGCCGGCAAGGACAGAAGAGTTGCCACCGTTCGTTATTTATCCCGAAAGAGGGAAAGGAAATGATCATAGAAAACATAATGAAAACGGGAAAAGATAGGTCATCGCAACCATGCCTCGGGTTCGGGAGTCGGTTACGCAAGGGGAAGGTATTAGCACCCCTCACGTCCATCGTACTCGACGAGATCCACGCTTTGTTGTCTAGTCTAAAAGGGTGTTTACTATCTAAGCTACAGCTCAGGGTAAAAAGAAAAAAATAAAGAGACTCGATAGAGCATCGCCACTCTATGCCTATGTATTCCCTCGTGCAATGGAAAAGTCAGAGTCAACGTAGTTCGGAAAACTATAGGTGAAGGTGGGGGAAGGTTGCTCGCTAAGACATCGTTGTCTTGTGCCTACGTAATCTCATCTGGTATGAGAAATCAGAGCAAACGTAGTTCGGGCTAACAAGAACACCGGTTGGTTCAAAATTTTTTAGGCCCTAGTAGGGTTAAAACTTAGTTCTAGCAGTTAGGTGTATGCAGCTCGACCATTGGAGACTTAGGCGTTACCTGTTTGTGGTAGAACCAAGAGTTAACAAAACTCTCCTTATGAAAAAGGTTTTCCAAATTAAGATCCCGAAGGATAAAAAGATTTGAAGTTTGTTTTTGTGTTTTTTAGAGAAGAAGTGCATTGATTATTTTTTGTAATTCATGTTGCACTAGAGACTATGACCTAGGAGCGAATGCATCGCATATCGTCTAAAGGACATACGCTAAACACTCTAGATGATTGAGAGGAGGCCCCCCAATCACCATTTCCCAAGTACTTAAGGCTCGTAACGCACAATAATCCTTAGCCTTTATTAAGTGTTTTGAAGATGAGAAGAGAGAGACACTCTAAAGGGAGACTAAGACTCAACCTAGTGTTCTCATACAAAGTGCACCTATGATTGGGATGAAATGGAATGCTACCTAATGTTATCATGTATGGTTCAAGCCTAAGGTCTATCATAATCAACCTTGAACAAGGAAGATTAGAGGTCCTAAGGGAACATGGCAAAGACAAACAAAAGAAGGAGAAGAAGAAAGCATAAGAAAAATGCAAGTGTGCAAACATGTAATGCACAATTAGAATGAAAGTGAGGGAGGAACAAAGTGTGGGGCAGCAGGCACCACAAACACATCTCAACCTCAAGCATGCAAATGGAAATGCAAGAACCAAAAAGAAAGAAGGCAAGCAAACATGAACATGCAATCACATCATCACCTTGAACAACAACTACGAAAGTGTGCATTCAAGTGGAAAACGGACACGCGTGTCGACAAAATCACGATTAAACAATCAAGAACAGTGACATATATCCAAAACATCTCACTCCTAATGCATCATATTGATCTATGAAGATTCGAAGTGAAATGATATCCAACCAAGCATGAAAAACAGCAAAACAGGCCTGCTGGGACAGTGTTAATCGATTAACACCAGGGGTTAATCAATTAACCAGTCAAAAATGCCTGAAAATTTGAAAATTCGTGTTGGTTAATCGGTTAACACTGTACCAAAAGCAGAAAAACAACAGCAAAACAACATTTTCAGCACATAAACACTTATCCAACGATCCAGATTATCACATAATCAATTATGCACGAATTTAAACCAGCAAACAGTGATTCAATCAACATGTAAACACATTAAACCAGTAAGACCACATATCAAATTAGCAAAATCAATCGAAAATGAAGATCTACATGCTAATTATGCAAATAAACAAAAATCGGATAAAGAATTCCAACCTACGAAGCGGAGAATTGCTTCGGTTAGTGTTGATTTACTCCAATTATGCAGATCCAAGCAAGAAACCCGGAGGTCCTTCAAGATCCAAGTGATTGCTTGTAGTAGAAATGAAGATCCACCACAATTAAGCCAAAATTATCCAAATAAGCTCCTTCCAAGCAACTTCGAAATTCAGATCCAAGCTTGCACAAAAATTGGATGAAGAAATTGAAATGATGCTGATCAAGGATGAAGGTTTAGCTCTTAGAAATCAATGATTCCAATGGAGAATCAAGGATTTCAATGTGAGAAGAGCTTTGGTGAGGGTTTGGGAATGGATAAATTGAGAGAGAATTTAGAGGGTGAGAATGAATTCTGAAATGAATTGGAAATTATGAGAGTTAGATGTGTGAGGTTTGGAGTGGATCATTTAAATACCTCTTAGGCTTGGATCCAAATGAGGCTTGGAGTGTGGTTTGTGAAAATTGCTTTGGAGTGAGGAATGGAAATTTTGGAGGGAATTTGAAATGATTTGAAAGTTAACCAAAATTCAAAATGGTTCTAGATCCTTCTCTTGGTGCAAAATCAACTCACAAATGATCAAAATTGGACCCCAAAGTGAATTCACTTGAAAATTCACGTGCAAAGCAGAAATCTGCATTGGTTAATCGGTTAACCATATGGTTAATCGATTAACACCCATTGAATATTTGAATTTGACCTGTTTTTGACTTGGTTAATCAGTTAACCATTTGGTTAATCGATTAACACCTTCAAAATTTGAATTTTGGCGCCTTTTGGAGGAAAATCTGCATATTTGCCCATTTTCAACCATTTCAAGCTCCATTCAACCTCTGAAACTTGCTCTTGAATACTGTAACTGTGAGAATGCTTGAGATAACTTGCATGCTGCCTTTTGATCTGAAAATAACCTGCAAAACAAAATAAAATCGACCGCTCGATCGCTGCGAAAAATAAATGCCGGAGCCTCCGATGCTCGCTGTTCCGTCTCTTGCACTAAAAGAAAACTGAGCCACAAAAGACCTTGATCCCCTGCCTCAAGAACAAATGCTATGATATGCAAATGCGAATACTAGAACAAATGCTAGAACAATGCAGTGAAAACATAAGCCAAGTACGAGAACCGGTTGGTCAAAATTTGGGGTACAACACATATCAACTGGATTTCTATCGTAGGTGATTGTGATAGTCCTTCGATCTAATAAGCTCTAGATATCACTTCTTACAAGTTGGCACCCTCGCGGGTTGACGGAACTAACACAACAGGCTGTGTAATTATGATTTTCATCCACTGATTTGATGCATATTTGAGAAACAAATCAATCAGTCCATCTGTATATCTAAGAATTCATTACGGCCAATAATTTTAGGCATTATTTATGATAAAAGGCATGTTATATATACAGACGATGTAAACTGAAAATAAAGTTAGATAAATGAAAATTTTAAAAAAAAGTAGGATAAATTTGGGGTATGACAACACCTGAATCCTGCCAAGTGATCCTTCGAGGTACAAGCATGAAAGTTCATGAGCTTCATGTTAAGGAAGAAGGGGAATTAAGGAAAACCTAGATAAGTTCCATACTATCATTGACATGAGATGCCCCACCAACATCAGAGCGGTGCAACAACTAATGGATTCCCTAGCAGCTTTGCCTCGCTTCCTCTCATGTGTGGGCTACAAAGCATTTATGTTCTTCATTACCTTAAAAAAGAAGGATAATTTTGAGTGGACACAGGGCATGTGAGGATGCATTCTCAAGAATAAAGACCGTTCTCACATTGTTTCTTATCCTTACTCGCCTAAAAGAGGGGTCACCTTTACTTCTCTACCTTTCAGTCACAAATCAGGCAATAAGTTCAATACTCGTGCAATAGAAAAATATGGCAGATCGACCCACGTATTTTGTAAGAAAAATGTTCAAAGGCACCAAGGAACATTATTAAAAGATCGAGCAGCTAGTTATGGTTGTCTCTGTCGTAACGAGGAAGCTTTGGCCCTATTTTCAAGGCCATAAAATGATCATAAAACCCAACATCCTTGTCCAATAGGTTCTTAAGAAGCCAAACCTAGAGGGAAGACTGGTATCTTGGGCGTCAGAACTCCCAGAGAATGAAATCTAATATGTTCCAAGAGGAAGTATCGAGTCCAAAGCTCTTAAAGATGTTTTAGGGGAATTCAGCTCACTGGTGGACAAAGAGGCACCCTTAAAATGGACGTTGTCAGTCGATGGTGCCCTTAATGTCAAAGGGAGCAGTGTCGAGATAGTATTATATGGGCCATGCGACATACTAATTGAAAAATCACTAAAGTTTGAATTCAAAGCTAGCAATAACCAGATCGAATACGAAGCTCTCATTGCTGATATGGTTCTTGCCCTGGAAATGGGTGCCTCCGAGTTGAAGGTAAAATGTGATTCTCAATTGTTCGCCAATCAAGTAGTTGGGGAGAATGAGGAAAGAGAACCACAACTTATAAAACATCTCCATAAGGTACGAAATTTATCCAAAACACTTTAAATATTTTAAAGTAAAGCACATCCATGGAGAAAAACTTCAGAGCTGGCCTTCTGTTCAAACTTGCCAACTCGAAGACAACAGGGTACAATCAGATAGTAAAACAATAGAGTCTTCACTGCTATAAAAAGTGGTTTTAACATTGGACACAAAATGCATTTTACCTCGGTTGTAGTAACGAGGTAATAAAGGGCATCGTGAAAAGTAAGGGCTTATCACCTCGATTTTTTAAACACTGAGGGGTAAATTAATTTGCACATGGGTTTGAACCCCATCATCTGCATTTTTATTATTTACAAAACTAACGCCTCATACATATCAATTTACAGTAAAATCAAGGGGTAAGATAGATTTTTTTTAATTTGAAATTCGTTACATTTTTTACACAGAAAATAAAAAAAAAATGATTTGCTTACAAACTACAATTTTTACCCAGAATATTATATTGTTTACACATAATATTAAAAAAAATTAATTTATCCCTAAAGATCATATATTGGATATTCGACTCCTTGATATTTGGGCAAGATCAAATGTTTCACCTTGCAAGTATTTATTTCTGATATAAAAAAAAAGGGTTAGAAAAATAAATAATTTTTTGCTCAAATGAATATTTAAAAACACAAACGTTAAACCCATATAATTTTCTGCATTTGCAATTCATCATAGAGAACTCCTAATGGTAAAAGTTAAAGTAGAGGATGTAGATAGTTTCAATCGCTTCATGACGTTTCTTTATCAATTATAGATATCAAAAGGTCTTTATAATGGAGCTTCTTTTTTTTATTTCACGCGGATCACTAATGATAGTGTCTTGAGCGTTGATAATCATGAAATAGACAACTAAGATTTGTTTAAGGACGATGATCAATATCTAAAATTATCATGCTAAGTTACCCCCTCATTTTGTTAAAAACCGAGGTGAACATGATTTTTTTTTTTTAAATTACATTGTTTACACAAAATATTGAAAAACAATAATATAGCAAAATAATACTTTTGGTGTAAGAAATTATCTGATCCAAATATTGCACACATCCAATTTATAGAAGTTATCTGGTCCAACCATTGAATACATCCAACTTCTAAAGGAATTATATGTTCCGACTACTGAAAAAATATTTTTTTGCACTTGAAATCTATTATAGAGAACTTTTACAAGCTTCTAAATACAACAACACCATTTTGTGAGATGGATCCCAAAAGAATGATGCGTTCGAGTTTGGAGTTGTTACATAAATTATGATTATGGTAAAATATGTTTAACGAGTGTTTTTATAATAAAATATGATTATCTTATCCCTCGGTTATTAAGTAAACCGACAAGATATATCATTTAGTTTTAAAAAAAAATTATAATAAATAAAAAAAGGTTCCTGAATTTAAAATCGAGGTAATAGGTGGTTTTTATTTCAAAAAAATATTAAATCATGGACAACCTATCACTAGAATAGCAAAGATAATCCATTTTTATTTAAATATTATTCCTAGTTTCAACGTCTTATTTCCAACTCTTTGTGTCTTCAAAGTCTTTTTTTTCCTCAAAAATGTCTTCAACAACCTAAGATGAAAATATTTTGTTCGTTATCAATAAAAATTTTGTTGATTTTGATGTTTTGAAAGACAAAAGTTTTGATCTAAGGAAAACTACTCGCAAATAAAAGTTGAATGGTTACTTGACATTCTTCATGGACCCATCTACATTAATCTTGTTAAAGGGTTCTAGTTAAATGTCTCTGTTGGGCCATCTGGTCATGATGCTGAGTCAATCCAGTCTTATGTCAATGGCTCTCCTATCACAATTATTCAATCACTTATTTCTCAAACAATAAACTTTGAAGATGAAGGTTGTTGTGTTGAACATTATAGATTCAATAATGCCTACTCATATCACCTTCTCTTAATTTATGTCAACTATGCTAATCTCAGCAGTCCTACTACTCTACTACCAATTTGAAAAATTTTGTATCAACTTCTAATGTCAAATCTCCATCCAAGAGAGAAACAACTGAAAACGCTTACTTGGGATGACAAGCATCTCTTGTTATTCCTTACCAAGAACATCAGAGTTAATTTTCCTCTTACCATTTTTAACATCTTAAAGGAAATGATAATTATATCTAGGGAGGAAATGACTTTCTTCATACCATATAGAAGAGTTCTTTCTGAACTTTTCTCTTAGTTCGAGATAGTTAATAGTGATACTATTAGAGTTGTGTGGAGTTAGAAATTTGAATATATGGAATATTTATGTGTTGTCCTGTTTTTAATTAATGAAATATTTCCTTTTATATTATTGCCTATTAGTTTTTATTGATAACAAATTTTTTGAGAATTACTAATTAACAAGAAAAAAGTTAACTAAGAGAAAAAGGGAAGATTGGAAGGCGTTAAGTGAGAAATCATTGGAAAAAACCTTAAATGCAGTTAAAGGAATTCAAAGTGTATTCCCTTATAGTTATATCCCCTCGATTTTCAAAAACATCGAGGTAATAGGTATATTATTTTTTTATGGAGAAAATTTGGCACTCACTTATAGCTATATTACCTCAGTTTTTATAAAACAAAAACCGAGGGAAAATGTTATTTTTTTCAAAACAAATCAAACGTGTCGCCTCCAAGACCTATACGCTCGATTTTTGGCATATTCGAGATGAAATCTTTCTCATAAAAAGTGTTATTTATCATAGTGATTACCTCCCCTAGTATTGAGGCAGGCATGATCTTCACCTTAGAAGTTACCCCCGAGTCAAGTGTGATATCACCTGAGAAGTTACCCCTGAGTTAAGTGGGGGAACTCCCTCAAGATCAAGGAGATGCGAAGAAGGTACAAAAGCAAGCCTCCAAAGCTTTTCCACTCTATAACATTGTCTAGCCTTTTTACCAGTGGGGAGTGGACATTTTGGGCCCATTCCCTATGGTGTTGGGGTAGCTAAAAATCCTAATCGTGGGGGTTAACTATTTCACAAAGTGGATAAATTCGGAGGTCGTCGCCAAGATTACGGCAGAAAGAGTTTGATATTTATACTAGTACACTATTATGTAAATATTTGGGATGCTAGACATCATCTTCTCTGACAACGGAACACAATTCTCCATCACCATGGTCACTAAATGTTATCGTGAATTAGGTGTGCAAATGAAGTTCATCTCTGTCATCCATCCCCAAGCCAATGCACAAACAGATTCGGCGAACAGTGTAAAAGGGTTGTGAGATGAATTAATCCATGAAATATTATGGTCATATCATACCACTCCCCAGTGAACTATCAAAGATGCCTTATTTACCATGGTATATGCAACAGATGCTATGCTGCCTGTCAAGATCGACACACCTTCATGGTGTCATTCTTAGTTCAACCAGGAAGTGAACAATGCAAGGCTAAAGTGCGTTACTAATTTTATCGATGAAGTAAGAGACATCACCCATATTTGGGAGTTTTTGCAAAGCAAAGAAATACATGAGGGTGACTTAGTGATGAGACAAGTGGTTCTGTCAGCAAAGTAGGGAAAATTGCGGCCCAGTTGGGAAAGACCCTATCACATATTCCAAAAGTTATCACATAGAGTATATAAGCTACAAGAATTGGATGCGCGACTCATTCATAGTACTTAGAACTCTACCTATTTAAAATATTATTACAATTATGTTAAATATGTATTTTTAGAGGAGGTATGTCGCCCACCTACGTATAAACTTTTGAATTTTATGAACAATGAAAATGTTTTGGTTTTTATTGTAAATTCCACAAGAAGATCATTGTCTCCTCTTAAGGAAATACAGATACATTGGACAACCAAATAAAGATCCTTTCTGCCCTTCAAGACAATAAAAAAACATTAGACTTTCATCAAAAGATCCTTGCAGTTTCTCAAGGCATTACATGCATGCTCAATTTCCATAGGAATATACTTGCTATCTCTAGGAGTAAAACAAATGGGCTACACGCTGGGGGGATACCTCATATAGCATGTCACTTGATAGACTTAGAGTCTCATCAGACAGACTCAACGTATAATATCTCCTAAAGGACTTAGAGTTTGATTAAATAAGGTCATCTAAATGTCTTGCATGAGGGACTTGAAGTCTCCTCAGACAAGATCCAACCTAAAGTATTTCCCAAAGGACATGACCAAAGTCTGGAAAAAGAGACTTAACTTAAAAGTCTTTCTTGAGGGTTTGGACTAAAGTCTCACTCGAGAGACTTAACACCTTTCTTGAGGAACTTAGATTCTTGTCAAACTGGATCTATGTACAATCTTGCCTGAAGGACTTAGATTCCCCCTCAAACAGGCTCATATAAATTCCTCGCCCAAGGGACTTGAATTCTCCTTGAATAGGATCCATCCTAAAGTCTCACCCGAGGGACATGATTGAAGTATGCCCCAAGAGACTCAAATTAAAAGTATTATCCAAGTACTTGAACCAAAGTCTAGCCTGAGAGACTTAACAGCTCGCCTAAGGGACTTAGAGTCTCAATAGGCAGGCTCACCATATAATTTTGCTGGAGGGGCTTAGTGTCTTACTAAATTAGCTCAATGTATAATCTCTCCTAGAGGACATATATTCTCATTAGGCATGTTCAATGTATAATCTCACAATAAAGACTCTGAGTCCCATCAAACAGACTAATCTAAATACTTTTCCTAAGGGACTTGAAGGCTCATCAAACAGGATTCATCCTAAAGTTTTTCCTGAGGGACATGGCCAAATTTTAACCCAAGAGACTAAAATAATAAGTCTTTCTTGAGGGTTTGGACCGAAGTATCACTTGAGACTCAAAACCTCTCTTGGGGGACTTAGAGTCTCATCAAACAGACTTAAGGTATAATCTCTCATGAGGGACTGAGAAGTAATTAAAGCACTTCGACCTTTATCAAGTCATTATGTTTGAGAAACTGTGTAGTGATACATTTTTAAAGACCTACCATAGGAGAGGAAATCATGGCCGATGGTAAAGGGTGACACCCTTCTAGGGGCGATGCTTTTCTACTACCTACAATTAGGGAAAACTCACCTTTAGCGCCCCATGCTCGCCCCATCGCGGAGAACATGGGAAAAGACACATCTCATTTAGATAGAATTTCGCGTGAGCAGACTAAACCACTTCCCTAGGAAGCGAGGATTCAATTACCCATTACTATGACTAAGTAGGCGGTTATCATTTTCGAGAAACTCTAACTCTAGGCCCACAAGCCTCTATAAATACCTCATACGTAGCATGAAGAAGGACATCTCAGATACACACAAAATACCTAAGAATACAAAGCTTCTCATCTCACATGAGCTTGCTCTCTCCATATCCAAAACACCACTAAATAGGGTTTCTCACCACTATGAGCAAACCCTAAACCACCGAAAAATCATTAACGCCTCTGGCCACCCCTACAAACATAGGGGTTCCATGCATTATGTACCTTTAGTGAAGTATTTCGTCTTTACATGGCTCATGCTTAACGAGATGTATAGATGTTTAGTCTCTTAGAATGGGTTCTAGAGTGGGCCAGAGTCAATACAAATCTAGTAGGGTTCACCCTGCTTGAAGTAACTTATCTGAAAGAGCATGATCATGTTAAAATATCTAATGGGCCATGATTATTTATGTCAGCCTAAGTCTAACATAAGTTAATATTTGATGAAGATATGATTGAGAAGACATTTATTACTGATGATGGATATTAAGATATGGGATACGAGACAATCAAGCCTACTTATCCATCATCATTAAGAGGTCATATCAATCAGGATCAATCACATTGAATGACCTTTAATGGGTTTTCGTGTAAGGCATGTAAGACTTGCTATATAAGGAGGAAAATGCATGAGAAAAAGTTATTCACAATTTACTAGGTTATTTGAAATTGACTTTATTGGTCTTCACTAGTAGAATTATTATTATTAGTGTACTTTTACAAGTACATTTGGAGCCCATCGTGGGCCCTGATAAAACAAACTAGAGATACACACACCTTTTCATACAATGGCCTGATTTCCTCTCATGATGACAATGGTAATGACCAGTCGCAACAACAACCCCCTGATAATCGTGCAACAGTAGCAGAGATGCTCGCCACTGTCTATGAGTTGCATTACTAGAAAAAGCACCCTATGAATTACAATGGAATCAACACACAAAGCTAGAAGAGGACAGGGAAGAGGAGCTAACAAACCCCTAGCTACTCGCAGTGGAAATTTGGGATACACAGGTCCCCAAAAACTTAAAAGCATTGCATTTGGTGTCATTTAATGGCATGAGAGGCCTATAGAAGCATATCGTCACCACCAACACCCAGATGACTATCATTAGGGTTGACGAATAGTTATAGTGCAAATTGATGACCAGAACCTTCAAAGGAGCAACCCTCTGATGGTACATAATCCTTCTAAGGTTCTTAGTGATAAAGTACCAGAATTTGATGATAAAGATGGTTCACCACGTTTTAGCTATCAAATACAAAAAAGTCCCCACTACAATATTTTTCAATGTTTGGCAAGGATATTTCGATTACTTGCATGATAATTTGGTCAAATTTAATAAGGACACAATCATGGTAGTCTTAAGGACGAATACTTCAACAAGTCTTTGACCCAAAATGCATCAAACTTGATGGGAGAGGTCGAGAACAGGGAGGAGTGTTACATTAAATGAGAAGAGAGCAACACTGAGAAGATAACCCAAGATGCTAGAGAAAAGGTTAGAAAAAAGTATGAGGTGCATGACCAACAAGGGACATTGGAACCCAATACATATTGGGAAAAGATTGCATTCAAGCCAATAAAAGAAATTTGGAACATTTCACCCCACTAAACATCAGAAGAGAAAAAATTCATCAAGATGTCTACCACACCAAGTTATCCCTGAATCTCTCTCCCTCCCCCACCCCCAAGAGGAAATAATGAGGAACAAGCTTGAGAAATGGTGCAAGTATCATAAGATATGTGGCCATCACATAGATGATTGTTATCACTGAAAGTGAGAAATTGAGAAGTTAAACCAAGAGGGTTCCTAGTAGAGATACACGTGACCAAGAACTTGGACAGAAGAGCACCACATACAAGGATGGAGCCTAACCATATAACCCACACCTTTAATATGAGCTTTAGAGGCTTTATAGGAGGCAGAAAAACCAACTCATCAAGGAAGAGATATGCATGCCAGATAATGCACATTGCCAATGTTATCCCATTAAAAGGAGCAACCCCTATAGAAACCATCTTTTACGATGTTGACACAAAGGGGATCTTATTCCATGAAAAGTACACTATGGTGATAAGTGTTGAACAAGTGAATTCAAACACAAGAGTGTGAGATGTGACTTATGGTATTCTAAAGTTGTGATTAATTTAAAATTCATTTACTATAACAACAAGTTTATCTTAATGCAGAGATAAAGTATCCAAAAAATATAAAGAAAGATTTAGAAAGAAAAGGAAATTAAACTAAAAATTAAAGACATATGGATAGTGAGATTGCACCAAGATTTTTAGAGGTCCAATTTGTTGGTGTAAGCCCTAGAGGCCAATAAATTTAATACTTGTATCATATTATTTATTAATAATAAAAGATATTTCTTTGTTATGGTTGTTTTTCCAAAATAATAAAGTCCCTAGAATAGCTAGTCAATGTTAAATGTGACTTAATCATGAGATCCCATTAAATATAAGGACATTATTCTTAAAGTATTCATAGTTGAGATATATTGTAAAGTGGGATAACATTAAAGCATTGAAACTTTAATGTGGATAGACTAATGATCCAATCTCATGGGTCATGGATAAAGAGCTATCAAGTCTTCACATATGTATGAATATTAGGAGTAATATTTAAACTAGATTGACCCACTATGAGAATACTACATAGAATTTTATGTAAAGTCTCATAAGTTATTCTCATAGTGATAGTGTTGTATACAACCCTTCGATTTGAAACCACTACGGATCCTAGATATGGAGTCGAGTATTTTATTATTGATCAAACATTGTCTATAACTAAATGATCATAAATAGAGTTTATGAGTGCTCCATAAAGCATGTTAAGGGACATGAGTTACCTAGATGGAATTTACCCAACCTGGGTAACAAGTAAAATATCTAGGGGCCCAATATTGAATTGAACAAGGGTGACAAGGTCTATATCTTGTGTTCAATATAGACATAAAGGTAAAAAGGTAATTGTACACATTAATATTATCATGCAAAAGGTTTTGTCAGATCACGTGACATTTTTGCGACTAGGGTAGCAGTGATGTGTTGCTAGATACCACTCAATGTTTATTATATTAAATGTCTTATTTAATATAATTATCAATGTCACAAGAACCTACAGGGTCACTCACATAAGAAAAAATTAATGAAAGATAAAATAAATAAGGAACACCGTAAAGTAAGGTGTACTTGAGAGAATTATAAAACACTGTAAGGTATGATGTACTGAAATGGAATATGGAACACCGTATAATATAATAATAGTTATTACCATTATTATTATTATTACTATTATTATTATAGTTATTAAATATAATAATAATAAAAGGTGTTTAATATAATAATATATTATTATTATTATTATACAAATGGTGCACTTAAGTTGCACTTTTTTAGCTTACTGCCCATACAAGTGGTTCTATAAATAAAATGCTTTTATATATAAGCTTTTACATTCAATGAACTTAGGTTTTTGAAACCTCGCCGTAATTTCTCTCTCTCTCTCTGTCTCTGTCTCTCTATATGTGTCTGTCTGTCTGTCTGTCTGTCTCTCTCTCTCTCTCTCTCTCTCTCTCTATCTATCTCTCTCTCTCTCTCCCTCTCTCTCTCTCCCTTTCTCTCTCTGTCTCTCTCTGCCTTCATTTGTAGCAGCTAGCACTGAGATTGAAAGAACTTTATCTATGTGGACTGTATGGACTATGTGGACTAAGTAGAGGTCTTGATCATCATTCACTGCTTGTGATCATTCATATGATTCTAAATTAAAGATTTTAATCTCCACGAGAGGTAATTATTTGTATCGCTGACCATGCTCATTTGTAAGGATTGACTTAAGGGAAAATTTAGTTTTCCGCTGCGTATTGTATCATAATTTCCTTTCACAACCTACCGTTTGGCCTAATCCTGTCCATAAGAATTTATTCTTGAGAATTCCACTAAAATAATGTCTTGAGCTTTAAAGGATACACCTATGAACCTTATTATAACAACTGAAGGGTTTTACATAGGTTGATCCCCCAAAAAATGGAGCTTTTGACGACTGAGCTCATGACCCAAACATATATTTTATCATCTATTCTCAAGAACCAAATAGAGATTTTTCCAAGACAATATCAAGAACAAGAAACAAATTTAACCAAGACAATCTCAAGAACCAAATAGTTAAAACAAGAGAATCATAGTCTTTATGAAGAAAACTTAAGCATGAACACCAGTAACACCAAACTCTCACAAATATTTTTCACTCACAATGCACTAAGGCAACTTTACTAAAAGAATATAAAAAATGAGAGGAGAAAAGTTGAATATTAGAAAAGGTAGTATAAATCTGAATTTTGGATTGATTTGGAATAAGGAGAAGCCTTCTATTTATAGGAGAATATATAGCTCAAAAAGGAAAATGATCCTTGGAGTTTATAATGCACATAATCAATTATAACCTAGGGTTAATTGATTATGATGGCCAAATATGGAAGGTGTTCAAGTTCGATGTTACTAATTGATTAGAAGCTACCTTAAACAATTAAGATGTGTTACAAAATATATCTTCGATTAACCCTATTATGTTAATTAGTTATCTAGTGTAAAAAACTCCTAAATCTTTAGACAACCTAGCAACATACTTGGTACGTGCGTAAAACGATTTCAGGTGATCTTTTTTATAAAATGAGAGAGGCTTAAAAAAATTGTGTGTGTGTGTGTGTGTGTGTGTGTGTGTGTGTGTGTGTGTGCACGTGTGTGTGTGTGTGTGTGAGTGAGTGAGTTTCTATAGTATCTTATGAGATACTCTTATACTTTTACAATACATTGATCTCTCACATACAAGACTAGGCAAGCTTTCATACTTTCTCTCTTTCACAACCTCGAGGCTTTAAGATCCTTTTCTAGATTCATCATTTATTCATTACTTCATCTAAGACTTGTTTTCTTCTATCTGATGAGGCTTGATATGACTTCTTTTATCGTCAACATCATCCTAGAAAACTTCTTATGCATGGATTCGTTAGTAGAATCAAAAGCGATATCATCAACATAAATTTGAAGTAATAAGATGTCATGTTAATTTTTCTTGATGAAAAGGTTTTTGTCAACCTTTCCTCTATGAAAGCTATTTTCAAGCATAAACTTACTAATATAGTCTTACCAAGCTCTAGGAGCTTATTTCATGCCATGCAGAGCCTTTTTTTAGTTTGAAAACATGATATGGAAATACAAAACCCTGAGGTGGATCAATAAGCACTTCCTCTTAGATGTAGCTGTTCAAGAACGCGCTCTTTAAATTCAGTTGGAAGAGTTTAAAATCTATGATGCATGAGAAATATTAAAGCATCTTTATGGCTTATAATCAATCTTCACAGGCATAATTTTCATCAAAGTTTATGTCTTCTTGTTGATTGTATCCTTTTGTAATCAGTGTTGTTTTATTCATATAAACGTTTCCATCCTCGTCAAGCTTGTTGCAAAAGACTCACCGGGTTTCAATAACTTGATTAGCTTAAGCTTTGTGAACAAGTTACCAAACCTTACTTCTCTCAAATTGATTTATCTCTTCTTGTTTAGAAAGATACTAATGTATGTTGATGAGGGACTCATCAACGTCCTTTAGCTCAATTTAGGAAACAAAAGCCATATGGTTACATACCTTACAAAAGGAGTGTCGAGTTGTAAATATTGGGTTTGGGCTCCCCTTCTATATGGAGAAAGGCACAAATATGATTAACCCATTTGTCTCGCTTATTTATGTGGAGAGGATCAATTTAGGGTTGAGAGAGATACATGAAAAATAAGGATTCAAAAGAGAGAAAAGAGGAGAGAAACTCATTCTCGTTTTTCTGCAACCAGACTCACTAAATCGACGATCCTCGATTAATTAACTATTGGATCAAGCTAAAATTTGGAGGGCAGGTTTGTAACACATATATCTAACTTTTGACCGTTCAGAATTTCAAAACAATGTTTGAGGTAAAAGTTATTTGCTTCACACTGAAGCTGCAGATTTGGGAAAAATGTTTCAGCTTTTTTATTCTTATTTGTAAGCTAGTTGGCTTTGTGATTTGTGGTTTTTAGCACTAGTTTGGGAATCACTTTAAGACCCTCTTGTACCCTTAATTGATCATAGTGGAATTATTTCTTTGGTTTCGACGAATCATGATTTTTACTCTCATATTAAGGGGTTTTCCACGTTAAAAATATTGGTGTTCTTTTATGCCTTTATTTGTTCAATTTTTCGTCTTATAATTTTTGTTGATCCTCAAGATTCCTACAAGTTTTGGGAGCTTTATATCCGCTACATATTGGTCTATTATTGTATCTTAATTTTCCATCAGAGTGGCATCATAGTTCTTAGTTAAGGGGTATTTTACTTGTTTGAATGATGGAGTCAAATACAAAGATGAACGACTTATTATTTGTGAAGAAATTGCACTTATGGGTTTTTAGTTCCATAAAGTCGGATTCTGTGTCTGATGAAGAATGAGAGTTTGAACATCAACATGTATATGGTTTTATTCAACAATATGTAGAAGATAACGTTTATAATCATATTGCTAATGAGACACTGTCATACCAAAAATTTTGACCCCTAGATTCCATTACCATTCTAGGAGCGACAAGCATTGTTTCCTAACCCTAACTTTGTTTCAGGTTTTGTTGTTGTTGAGATCTATCTGAATTAGGGTTTTGCACCATTGGAATCAAGAAGACTCTTGCTTGATCAGTCAATGTTTTAGATTGATCATCACCAAATAAAGGTTCCCATACATTTAATAAGCTTATATTCAACAAGAATCAAGTGCTAATTGATCTCACTACAAGTCAATTGAAGCCTAATTTCATTTGGCCCGAAACAAGGGTTTTGACAAGAAAAGTCAATTGTGCCTTTGACTTTTGATTCAAGCATGATCCCAAGCCTTGGGATGTGATTAAATATGTTCATGGACATCTATGGAGCCTACCTATGATGTTTGAGAAGTCCCAAGTGGCAAATTTATTGAAGATCACACAGTTGAATTCATCTACAAAGTTAACTCTTTGACTTTTAGGGTTTTTGGTTCAAATTGGAGCTTCCAAGCCAAATTTCATCAAGATATGTTCAATCCATAAGTTTTATCATGAGAAATCAAGATTTGAGAGGTTTCTTGCAAAAGAAGAAAACTTGGATAAACTTGAAATTTTTTCTAAGTGTGAAAAAACCTCATTTTAAGTACCAACTTTGAGAGGTCATAACTTTCAATCCACACATCCATTTTGTGATTTCCAAATATCAAATTGAAGATCTACTCATGTACTAAAAACTTTTCCTAGTGACCTATGAGCAAAATATGCTTATATTTTGAGTTATGAAGCTTCAAAGTTTAGAAGAATTTCAAAACACTTAGAAAATTTTCAAGACAGCTTTTTTCCTCCAATTTTCAGTCAACTTCAAGGTCAATTTCTACCAAGCTCCATTTGGATTCAAGCAATTCTCAAAACATGAAAGTTGTAGAGCATATTTAAGGCTTTCCAAAAAGTACAAGAACTCATTTTTACCATTCTTGAGCTGAGAGATTCAAAGAGAAGAAGTTGGCTATCCATGCTGAATTTGAAGCCATGGTCATGCCAAATACTTGTTGCAAATCCAATCCAAGTTGCATAATATTACTTTGCAGGTCATGTAACTTGTAAATCCTGCTATGATCAGAACTTTACACAAACCCTTGGTGCATTACACAAAGAGTTGAGCTATTATCCAAATTTTCATTCCATTTATGGAGCATTTTGCCAAAAGGTCATACTTCCATTATTGAAAAGGAGATTTAATCACAAAAGACAACTTGTATGAAGCTTTTTGATTATTTCTTATGCAGAAAGCAATCCTTCAAAGCCTTCTAACCACTCTAGATAACATGCACTTTATCTTGGAACTCCACATTTTCATGAAACTAACATTTTGATTTCAACCAAACCAAATGCAAAACTTGCAAGTTTAGTTTTCCTTCTCAATCCCTCATATCTCCTATAAATAGAGGACCAAATAAAAACAAAAACACACAAATAAATACACCCAAATCCTTTCAAACTCCTCTGCACCTAAATCATTTTTTCTCTCACTTTTTCAACCTCTATTGAAGTGAAAATTGTGATTACTTAAACCATAATTTTTCCACTTTATTTAACCATCAAAACACCTCATATACATCACATATAAGTCATCCAAACACTCAAATTATTTTTGTACCATCCACACCATCATACATTATCTTCCCCTTCATACTTTGCAAAGAGTCACTAAGAAGAGGCATTGGACCTTGCTCCAATAGGTAAGTATTATTACACTTTGAAACTCTTTAATCATACATCATTTGTGACTATTTATTGAATCAAAATGTAGACAAGATTATGTTCAATTTGTTCCTTCCATTGTTGGCAATATATCATGTTCATATCTCAAGTTTGCAATGTTTAAAACCTATGGTTTTCTTTATGATTGTTCCGTTCTTGTGTGTTATACAATATTTTTTTGGTTAAGAAAATTGTACCATTAGGCTCCTTGCGAAATTTCAAGCGACATTCATTTTTACAGCTTTGCATTTCGTTGAGTTATGAGAAAGTTATGAGGTTCAGAAAAATGAAAAATTTGCATTTGGCCTTGCTAGTGTCGACCCATGCGTCGGTGCATACTGTAATGAAAACATTTTGCTCGCTGGCCTGCATGCATCAACGCAAGCATCCCTACAGATCGACGCAAAGACCCATTTTCCCTTTTTTTCCCATTTTTCATGACAACTTGAAAACATCATAACTTCTTAATCCCTAGGGCTTTTTGGCCTGTTCTTTTTTATAAATGCTTATTCTAACGTGTAGTTTCTGTTGGTAGAAAGAAATTTCCAAAAATAATTATTTTTCTTTCACTTATTTGTGTTTAAAGTGGATGACGTTTTAGGGTTTTCTTAAGGTTCCTCTTGATTCTTTTGATTGATCCCTTGTTTTTTCTTGTGCACATGGACTTGTATAAACCTCTTACACCTTGTATGAACCTTACTTGATGTGCAAATTTGTATACCATTGTTGTTACATAATGGTTATTTCTTTATTCAAGTTCATGTTCATATGAAAATACATGTTTGTATGAACCACCCTTGAGATGTTTCTCACCTTGTTCACAAATCCATGATTAAACCTCTTTCACATGTTGGTTGTTAAATACTTGTTTAACATGATTTACCATAATTCATATGTTGTTGTCACAGATGTCACACTCTTGTTCAAATATGTTTGGTTGTTACTTCCACCTCTACTTGACTTGTATCCATTGCTTAAATATTGTATGATTTATGCATGTTGATCTTTGAACTTTGCCATGATAAGCAATGTTTTGACTTATGCATGATTCACTTGTAATCTATGATGTTTGGTCTTGTAAAAACCTTATTTCATATCATTTTATATGTTGTAACATATATGTTTACCTTTGGTTGTAACCATTTGGTTTGATTCTAAAATTCTATGGATGACTACTTGGTCGTAACCTTGTTATTATCTTTGTTTGATGTTTTCACATGCTTGCTTCACTTTCTTGGTCGTCACTATTGATTTTATATCTTCATCATGTTTGAATGATTGTATATGTGTACTTAAGTGATCGCGACTTTACGTATTTTTCAGATAACTACTACAAGTATACAATCTATCGCGTAGTTTTAAAAGATTGTTGAACCCACAAGGACTAATAATCAACCTAGAGTGATCAATTGTTGCGGTGCAAAGCTAAGGCTTGGTTTTTATGGTAAAAAGACTTGATTATAACGGGATTTGAAAAAGATAAAGAAACGGGTCCGAAGAATGATCCACGTGCTCCTAAGGGACTCTACAGATCCCGGGTGTTAACAAAGGACTCAAAGTTATTCTGTAGGAAAAACTAGTTTAAAGATTCAATCTCACACTCTCGCGTTATTGACCCAACCACACCTGATGACCCCAAGATTTTGCTCTTGCTCGCTCGGTAGTTAAAAGGCGCCCTTTGGAAACTAGCAAAGCCTAACTGAGACCTAAAGCGCTCTCACTACATTCAAATTCAGTGTTCGATGTCTACTATCCGCCGATCACCTCAAACTCTCGTTCTGTCGGACACGCCTTGGTGTGTTTCTCACTCTCGTGACAAAACAATGTTAACTAGCCTCTCGCTCTCGCGACAAGACTGGATAAATTCTGGTTAGACACCATAATCAGAATCTTAAAATAACTAAGTTGAACACCAATGGTTCCTACAGGGTCCCGTCGGGTGACGATACTCAAACTACAGACTCCGACGAAACTACTCAGATATGTTCATCTCTAAACCTAAGGTACTTATCATGCTATAAATTAGAACATACATAATTGCAAATAATGTAAAAGCAAAGTAATGTAGTACAACGAAATTGTAAATAACCTGAAATAGATTGAAATAGAAACAACTCCAATAGATTACAAATTTGATCCAAGTGTGCAAGCAGCGATTACAAGAAAGTAAAGGTACAACAGGGCAGTAATCACTCGATGTGAGTGATTTATGCTTTGGTTAATGAATATGTAAGGAAGGTCTGGCAGAATTTTGACAGCGGTTCTACACGGGTTACTTGGATGCCTAACTCTGACCTACTAGGGTCTATTTATAGAGGGGAAGGGGATCCAAAATGTTAAAATTCGAAAATCCTTCAGAATTGCCAAACTACTCTGGGAAAACTGTTCCCGCGGTAAACGTCGACCGCCGTGTGCCTAATGGCGACCGACTTTAGCTTCAAGTTATGGTTCCCTCCTTTTTTGCATGGTGAACGCCTTCCAAAGGCAATGGCGAGCGCCATTGTCCTGAGGAGGCCAGAATGTTGCTTTTTGAGGGGCTTTTTTCACCGTTTAGCTCGTTTTTCGATCCTTTTCTTGTATGTTGCTGATTTAACACCTGTCAAGTAAAAATAGAAGAAAACGCAAGTAATCAACAGCTAAAACGACAATGACTCGATAAAATAACGAATAAAGATGCACGAAATGAATCAAAAAGTGCGATACAAAGTCGAGTCATCAAACTCCCCCATACTAAAATCTTTGCTTTTCCTCAAGCAATCGACCAATATGGTAAACGGAAAATAACCATGGTCTGAAACATTGACACAACAAAACTCTGACCATACGCGGCTGTTAGGCTAAAGTTTGATCGATAGGTACTAAATAATGAAAACAAGGATATCGTACCGAAACATCTCCACATTTGCGGACAAACACTCCCTTCCTATGCAATACCAATTCAAATCACGAAATTATGACCAGACCTATATCCTTTATCCTATTTCACCTCTTTTTCATTCTCGCGCAATCACATTAAGCTTGTTACCCCTGCACTCACATGGTAAGCGAACCTGTTTTGTTATATGATCTCGATATTAAGAAATTCTTCTCTTTTTGCACATTATGTTTTCTTTTGCTTACTAATTTCAAGAGTCTGAACCATTAGGCTAAATGGCCGAGTGAGGACCACCTAACTTAGCGGGATCATGTCTTTCATTCACTTTCTATAAAAATCACATTATTCATATCTTTGAGATCAACATATGTTTGCATCGGTTCGTTACTTAGTTTGTACGCAAGGATGGTGTTGACTGCTAGTATAAACTAGTCAAGAGGCTACTTCTAAGAAACTAGGCATAAGGTTTTATCATAATGTCTATTTAAATCAATATTGCATACTTGGGGAATCTAAGGTGTATGAACGGTACCAATATTTTCATAACTTTCTCAAGCCTAACTAACACAGTCTAAGCAATCTATATACTTTCGGAGTGTTGTGCCATGAGTCAAAATATTAAATCATGGTCAAAATAGGGGAGTTAACAGGCAGTACGAAAAATGTAAAGCAATAATTGACTCAAACGCACATATGACTCAAAAAAGAAATAACTAAAACTAGAAAACAGGAAATGACAGAAAGTAAATAAAAACATTAAACAACTCCTCCCTCACATTTAATTAGGCATTGTCCTCAATAGCCAAGTGTAAGGTGAAAGAAGGAACGGTAGAACCTAGAGAAGTTAGTGGTGGCGGCCACGACCTCCACGATGGTGTCTTTCCTGGTTCAAAGCTAGGTTGTCCTGTGGGACATGCTGGACACAGTCCTCAATACGACTCACCTCTCTGTGCAAGCCAGCCATGCCGGAGACAATGTCTCGCAAGTCTAGCTCAGTTCTGTCCATAAACTCGTATTGGCGCATCTGCATCTCCTGCATCATTGCGTCACGCTCGGCGTCCCTTTCTCTTTGCTGTCGGAGCTCCGATAAGATGTCATCCAGTGATGAGTGAATACCTGCAAAATCAGAAAAAGAATAAGAGGGTTCCTGGGGTCTAGACCCAGGTGTGTCAGTAGTACGTCTACGAGTACGGGGCCTCTCGGAAGGTTGTCCCGTAACCTCACGATATTGCCTCTCTGCATTTTCCTCCTCTAAATCTGGCGCACCTAAGTCAGTCAACCAATTAGAGCATCGGCACACATCTGTACGCTCAGAGCAGGGTAGAGAGAAACCTCAGAACTCAGTGGTACAGACCATTATATGATACTTACCACTAGGAAAACTTTTGACAAGCCGTATATGACGAAAAAAGTCAATATTGGCATAGAGGCAAGGTATACTGTCAGCGGTTTCTAAATCGGCCTCTAAGTCTAGACAGCAAGTGATAGCAGTGATGACACTGCCAATGCAAATGGGACCACTAGTTATGTTTGAAACACTGACAAAACGGGCTAAGAGGAATGGTGTGGGATTAACAGGGGTTTGTAGGAGAGCACAATGGATAAAGAATAGGTCTTTAGAGTTCATATTGCCTGGATTCTCACGTCTAAAAATGGCGGAAGCGAGGATACGGTGTAAGTATCAGATCGTTAGGTTGTGCATGGTAGTGGCCTTTAGGCCTTTCTATGTGGTGGTTGTGGTGTTGGTGATTTGGTTCCAAAACTGGAAGGCTCCGTCCTCCTAGTCACTTTCTAGAGGTGCAAGGGTAGCAGATCCTTCGTTGGTGGGAAAGCCAAAGTATTCCGCTATCTGCTCATGAGTTAACGAATAATCATCATTAAGCATTCGGAAGTGAATGGTACCGGTGGTGCGGGAAAGATCGTGAACATACCTAAGTGAACTTAGAAACTCATATATAAGCCTAACGGAGGAAGCATTAAACTTATAGGAAATGAGTCATACCGAGGTTTGGAGCATCCAAGAGATGCTCTGCTAGAGACCCAAGGTGCAAAGAGTTTCCGAGTTAGGATATTGTGTCGCATAGACGGGTCTCTTGGAGAGTCGGTGAAAGTTCGCACACATGGTGTTTTCGAGCATTCCTTCGGGGAACTCGATGCCCATGTAATCGATTTCTTGGTTGGCTTCCATAATGCTTGTTTGTTTGGGTTTCTAAGATGGGTGCAAGAATGGAAAATGGTTTTTAAAGTGATGATGGAGAGGGTGAAGTTGGTGGGTTTAAATAGTGGTTGAATAGAGAAGTTAGGTGGTTAGAAGTTAATGTGGGATATTGAGGAGATGCCAAAAAATTCAAAGGACTTGGTGGCACATGTACTTTGTCATCATAAATTTGACATTTATGGCACTTCTTGGCATACTTAAAACAATCATATTCTATAGTCATCCAGTAGTACCCTGCTCTCAACAATTTTCTGGACATCGCATGTCCATTCGCATGAGTACCAAAAGAACCTTCATGGACTTCTTCCATTAGCAAGCTTGCTTCATTTTCATCCACACAGCACAACAATACTAGGTCAAAATTTCTTTTGTACAACATATCATCCTTGTTCAAGTAAAAGTTTCCCGACAACCTCCTCAGAGTCTTCTTATCTCTACTTGATGCCCCAGTCGGTTACCCTTGAGTCTTGAGAAAATTTCTGATATCAAAATACCAGGGCTTCCCATCCGGTGCTTCTTTTACTGCAAATATGAAAGCTGGCCTATCGAGGCGCATGATAGTGATCATTGGGGCTTCATTCCAGTAATCGACTTTATACATCAATGATAACATTGCTAAAGCATCCGCCATCTGATTCTTAGCCCTCGGTACATGATGAAATTCAACCCTGTCAAAGAAAGGTAGCAATCTTCTTGCATAATTCATATAAGGCACCAGATTGGGTTGACGGGTTTCCCACTCTCCTTTGATCTGATTGACGACTAAAGCTAAATCACCATATATATCAAGATTCTTGATTCTTAAATCAATAGCTTCTTCTATACCCATGATGCACGCTTCATATTCAGTTTCATTGTTGGTGCAGGCGAATGTTAACCAGGCAGTGAATGGTATGTGAGAACCGTAAGGAGTTGTAATAATTGCCCCAATTTCGTTGACATACGAGTTAACAACACCATCTAAAACCATCTTCCCCTTAGAGCCTATTTCGGGACCTTCGTCTGGTAGAGGCTCGTCACAATCCTTCATCTTCAAAAACATTATGTCGTCATCAGGAAACTCAAATTTCATTGGTTGATAATCCTCAATTGGCTGCTCTGCCAGATATTCTGACAAAACACTTCCCTTAATGGCTTTTTGGGAAACATATTGAATATCGTATTTTGTCGGAACCATCTGCCACCTGGAAATTCTTCCGGAAAGCGCCTGCTTTTCTAACACGTACTTGATCAGATCCATCTTCGAAATCAACATGGTTGTGTGATTTAACATGTATTTCCTTAGGCGTTTGGCTGCCCAAGCAAGCGCACAACATGTTTTCTCTAGCATTGAGTACCTAGACTCACACTTTGTGAACTTTTTACTCAGGTAATAGATGGCGTGTTCTTTTTTGCCTGTCTCGTCATGTTGACCGAGTACACAACCCATTGAGTTCTCAAGAACTGTCAAGTACATAATCAAACGTATTCCTGCCACTGGGGGCATCAGTATCGGAGGTTCCTGCAAATACTCTTTTATCTTTTCAAAAGCTTTCTGACAATTTTCATTCCAAACAATCGCTTGATCCTTTCTAAACAGCTTGAAAATGGGCTCACAAGTGGCTGTAAGGTGAGATATGAATCTCGCAATGTAATTTAGTTTTCCATGGAAACCACAAACTTCTTTCTCCATTCTCGGCTCTGGCATCTCTTGGATAGCCTTTATTTTCGCAGGATCGACCTCAATTCCTCTTTCGCTGACGATGAAACCCAATAACTTCCCAGATCTCACTCCGAAAGTGCACTTGTTAAGATTCAACCTTAACTTGAACTTCCTTAACCTTTCAAACAACTTGAGAAGATTGACCAAATGCCCTTCTTCTGTATGTGACTTCGCAATCATGTCATCAACATATACTTCGATTTCATGATGAATCATATCATGAAAGAGAGTCAACATAGCTTGCTGATAAGTTGCCCCTTTTCAATCCAAAGGGCAGCAAAAGGTCCCCCGTGGCGTGATGAAAGTAGTTTTCTCCATGTCATCTGGGGGCATTTTTATTTGGTTGTACCCAGAGAAGCCATCCATGAAGGAAAACACAGAATATTGAGCAGTGTTATCAACTAGGACATCAATGTGGTGGAGCGGGAAATCATCCTTTAGGCTCGCTCTATTCAGATCTCGATAGTCGACGCACATCCTGACCTTCCCATCTTTCTTAGGTTCAGGGACAATATTAGCGACCCATGAAGGATAATTTGTGACGGCAAGAAAACCAGCATCCAACTGCTTCTGGACTACTTCCTTGATCTTGACTGCCATGTCGGGCCTGGTTCTTCTCAGCTTTTGTTTCACAGGCGGACATTCTTCTCGAAGACGTAGACGGTGAGTGTCCAACCCTGGCATATCTTCATACGTCCAAGTGAAGACATCTCTGTACTCACGGAGCATTTCTACCAATCTTCTTTTGACATCGTCTTCCAATGCAACCCCAACTCTGACTTCTTTCTTGTCGTCTTCGGTGTCCAAATTGACGACTTCAACATCCTCCTAATGAGGCAAAATAACCATTTCCTCTTGTTTCAAAAGTCTGGCCAGTTCTTCAGGTAGGTCACAATCTTTATCAGTCTCTTCTTCGGCCTAATAAATGGGATTGTCGAAGTCATATTGAGTCTTAGCCGAATCTGAATCGATGGTATCTGAGACATGAAACCTGCATGATTGATGTTTTTATGCTTATTATGATATGCAAACACAAACACATTGCCATTTTTCTGTTTTGTTAAAAATATAAAAAGAAAAACAAGGATCGAAATATTTGAATGCAAAAAGAACGCCTTTCATTCATGATAAAAAGTTTGAAAATAAAGCAAAGGGGACCCTACAAGGAAAATCCACTACGTCTTGGGCAGAACGTAGGACCAGACATAATAAGAAACTATGGAAATTACTCTTCTGAAGTGACTTGGACGATTTCCTCCACAATCCAATTGCGCAGTTTTTGTCTGGGAACACACGGACTAATCCAAGCATCCCTGTCGCAATCGCTATCTCCTTCATCATCCTCCACAACATTAATTCTATCAAAAATAACCCCACCATTGATGAACTGAACGAGTCCTCTGTATCTCGGAGCACTTTGAGAAGAAGATGGGATATACCCCAGGCCAAACTTGTCTTGCTTGTTAGGAATGCTGAGAACTTGACCCCACCTCTGTGAAGAACCAGACTCTACAACAACACAGGCTTCTTTGAATGAGGACATTGAAATTTCGGGAGCTCTATCTTCAACAGGAGGCTTCTCCTTAATCTGTACCGCCTCAAAATCCTGACATACTGTTTCATGGATTTCCCCATCCACTTCTACATACTTGAAAGATGATAGTTGATTGATCATGATATCTTCCTCCCCACAGACAGTAACAATCTTCCCCTCCACCATATACTTTAGTTTTTGGTGCAAAGTCGAGGTAACTGCCCCAGCAGAATGTATCCATGGACGCCCGAGTGAACAACTATAAGCAGGTTGGATATCCATGATATAGAAGACAGCGTCAAATATCTCTGGTCCTACTTGAATCGGTAATGTGACTTCACCAAACACTGACCTTCTAGTCCCATCAAAAGCTCTCACCATCAAATCACTAGGAGTGTAAATCAAACCCTGGGTGTCCAGTTTCATCAATGCTTTATTGGGAAACACATTGAGTGATTACCTTGTATCAATCAATACATGTGACAGAACAACCCCCCTATACTCTATGGATATGTGTAGGGCATGGTTATGATTTCTCCGAGTGGGCGTTAGATCCAAATCAGTGAAGCTTAAATCGTTACCAGCATTAACATGAGCCACTACCCCTTCAAGTTGATTGACAGAAATTTCTTGCGGTACATAAGCCGTATTCAAAATTCTCAGCAGAGCATTTCTATGTACCTCAGAGCATAGCAACAATGACAAGGTTGAAATCTTAGAAGGTGTCCGATGTAAGTGATCCACAATCTTGTAATCACTTTTGCTAATGAGTCGCATGAATTCTTCAGTATCCTTAGCCAAGGAGTCTTTCTCCCCTTGTTGTTGACCCTATTCTACTACAGTTTTACCCTTACTTTTGTCATTCCTTTCCACGTTAGTCTGCGACGGAGAGAACACTCTACCACTCCTAGGTATGCCTATTGATCCAACAATATTATCAACAGACGTTCATCCAGATGATGTCTCCACCAACTCTTGTTTGTACCCATTGCAGAACACTTCTGCCCCATAGTTCCAAGGAATGGCCTTGGTGCTCTCATAAGGCATTGGTCCTAGTGTAGTGATGATAACAGGAGTCGGCTTCGACGGTGCTGAAATATTGATTGTTCGGTATGGGATCGAAATCGTCGCGATTTCATCCCTCTCATTATCAACTTCTTTCACATCTTCTTCTCTTACTACTTTGTCAAATTACAAACTGCCCTCATCAATCAAACTTTGAATATGATTCCTCAATTCAAAACATCATTCTGGTTGCACACCACATTCCTCATAAACAACTAGGAAAAACACCACCCTTCAACAATATGCTTTTCACATAGCTCAACGGCGTTTTCAACTCCGCAATATTAGTTATTAGGTTCAACCTTTCTCCCTCGATAACAACATTAGTTCTGGCCACCCCATGGTTCGGGATAGGATTTTGATTCACATTTGGGGTTTCATTTGTAAAAATGATTGCTTTGGAGTCAAGCAAATCTTGCTCTTTATGCTTAAAAGCTTTACAATTATCAATGTTATGACCCTGAGCACCAGAATGAAAATCACATCTAGCATTGGCGTCATAGCCCAGTGGAGGCATGCCAATAAGCGGCGCCAAAGTTCTTTTCTGAACAAGTTGTAACTGTAACAGATGTTGCAATAGTTGAGAGTAAGGCATGGGAGGCGTATCAAATTGCCTATTGACCACCCTTCCTCTGTCTTGAAATTGGCGCGGTGCAATAGTTGGTTGTTGAAGTACCGCTTGAATGGTTATGCTAGCGATCTGTTGCTGCTGAGGCTGGTATTGTTGTTGATGATGTGCTCTGTTCCTGTTTCTGTTTCTATAAGTTGTTACAACATTTGTGTCTCCCTCTCTTTTCTTTGAATTCCCAAACGTCTTCCTCGCTCCTCCGGAGGTAGACCCTTCTCCGCCTTGTATCTTCCCCAACTTAATTCTATTTTCTACCCTTTCACCGGTTATGATTAAATTAGAAAAACTTCTAGACATATTTCCAATCAACTTCTCATAATATATTCCCGGCAAGGTTTCCACGAACATATCAATAAGCTCCCGCTCCACCATCGGTGGTTGAACTCTAGCTGCTAGTTCCCGCCACCTTTCGGCGTACTCTTTAAACCCTTCATTGCTCCTCTATGAAAGATTTTGTAACTGAACTCTGTTTGGCGCCAGGTCACTATTATATTGATAGTGACGAACAAAAGCTTCCCCCAGATCCCTCCAACATTTGATATGCATCATCTCTAGACCCATGTACCACTCTAGAGAGGGACCTGATAAGCTATCCTGGAAAAAGTGCATCAGCAACTTCTCATTGTCCGAATAGGCAGACATTTTCTGATAATAGGATCTGAGATGTACTCTAGGACAAGTTGTTCCTTTGCACTTATCGAAGTCTGGAACTTTGAATTTGGGGGGAATCTTGACCCATGGTATTAAACCTAGATTTGACATGTCGAGCCCCAAAGAGTTTTGGTTCTCGAGATTCTTCATCTTCTCTTCAATCATCTTAAATCTTTTGTCAGCTTCTGTTTGGTGACCCACGTCCAAGTCTCTCATTGAAAATACATCATCTTGATTGTCCTCTTCCTAGTGAGGACCTACAGCTCCATGTGCAGCTCCCACGCTGCCTCCTGCACCGGTTATATGAATTCCTGCCTGGTGACCTCCGCTCGGAGGGTTAACAACAGTAGGAATCACATTGGCCTGAGGAATGCTACCATCAGCTGGTGGAGGAATATTTGTAGTTCCTCCATGCAAAACACCACTGTCATCCACTCGTGCTATCAATGGTTGGACCAGACTCCTCAATTGTTCCTGCCCGTTGGCTACTCCTTGCATCATTTCCATAAATTGCATCATCCTGTCTCTGAACTCCTGTAGCTCTTGTTGTACCTGGTCCATGATTCTTCGTTGATTCCCACTTGTGTTGTACGAATGTCTGGAAGTCAGCTTGCTCTAGTTCTAAAAGGGCAAGTGATGTGTAAGGTTGGGTTTCAGGGAATGCGAAAATGATGCGCAGGTATATGCAATGCTCGAATGATGTTCAAGAGACTTTCAAGACTTATGATTATCAACAGTATTATAGAATTGCAAATGAATAGTAAAGCATGCACAATTGAGACCAAAAAGCAACTTTCATTAATTTTGAGAGAAGATCCAATACAAATGATTGTTCAATAGGCTGAATACAATAATTCATGTAACAAGAGAAAGAGCTGAATAACTAGCAAGCCTTCTTTCGAAGACGCTCTTCAAGCTTCTTCGACTCAACCACGAATCTGCTAACCATCTGATCGCAAAGCTGGATGAAGTGATGGACTGAAGGAGGAACATCGTTCCCTTCCAAGTCTTAAATCGCACTCTCCAACCTCCATGGAATATCACGAATCATGAGGTTAAAGTGTTCCACTAGATCATTGTATTTAGCACGACACGTGTCTAGAGTTGGCTGATAATAACAAAGAGAATCCACATGTGTATCCAAAAGTTCATTAAGCCGAGCCTCCTTCTTGAGCCACTATGAACTATCCCTTTTCAGGGCATCGAAACGGTTTTTCCATAGAGTGGTTGCTTCCTGAGTGTTCTCCAACTTTAAGCATTTGTTGTTCCACATGCCAGGAGTGACATATGAAGCTCTCAATACTTCTTCCTTGAGTCGTCATTCATCTTCATCTAGAGTTAAAGCACTTATCAACTGCTCTTCGAGGTTCTGAATGTCATTCGTAAGTTTCTCCCTTGTCTTCTTCTTTTCAGCAGAAGCCAATTCAAAGAAATACCATGCTCTATCATAAGAGTCTTTAGTTTCCCTTAGACTTTGTCGGAGATTTTTTATTGATGCATCAGCTCCTTCGAAACCATTTTGATACACGGCCCTCAAATCCATCTCTAACTTCAACTTTTTGCTGCTTTCAGCCACTTGGTCTTGTTCAGCCTCTATCTTCCTCTTGTATTGGATATTCTCTACACCTGCTTGGTGAACTTCAACCTGAAGGTCTTGATTATCTTTGGTCAACCTTTCTACCACTAGCTTCAGCTTCTCATACTCTTCCATAGATACGTGAGTGGGAGTAGTTTTTTCTTTTATGGAGGGTTTTGTAGGAAATGGTAGCAACTTTTCAGCTACTCAAGCTTGCAACAATCGGTTGTATGGCTCTTTAGCCACACAATTCTTCGCTTTCAGCTCTCTTCTCCCCTTTGTATGGATTTTGGTCCATGCTTTAGCAATCTTCCTGACAAACGCAGGATCTTCAGTTGTTGTGAGTAAAAAGAAGCTTTGAACTTTTTCTGCTTCGGGCTTGTCCTCCATAGTATAGCCCAACTGACGCAATGCCATGACTGGGTTATAATTGATGCAACCAGCCCTACTAATCATAGGCACATTGCCAAACTCTCCACAACCAAAAATGATCTCCACGTTGTAGTATTCATGGGAATACCAAGCAATATTATCAGCTGCTAGAGACATAATGCGTTGAGACCATTTCAACTTCTCCTCATTTTCCATAAATAGCCCTTCCTTCGGCAGATGAGAGGCATACCATTTGAACAGTAAATGAGAACAACATTGGACAATGAAGGTGTGAGAAATACACAAGAAAGGGGGGGTTGAATTGGGTATTCACTCCATTATTACTTTTTCTGGGTTTCTTCACTTGTTGCTTTCTATAGAGTTCTTTAAGATGCATTGCAGAAGCATATATAATAAAGCATAACACAAGTAAAGAACACATGATATATCCTGGTTCACTTGAGCAACTCTCAAGCTAATCCAGTCCACCCTTCCAAGGTAATTTCGCCTCACTCAAGCAAGGACTTAATCCATTATAACCAAACTGATTACAGATATGCACAAGCTAACTACAGGTGACTAACAAATAGACAATGACACGTTCAGGGATCCCTTAGGATATAACGTTCATTGACATCTAATAGAATCCGATCACAAAAGATCTCTTATTAGAATTCCACAAATGACAACTGTCACTTGTCATCTTAAGTATTCTGATCTTCACAAAATCACTTGAGGAACCACTAATTATAAATAGAATTTGTGTTGCCGGATATTACATGAGTACTTCTTATCAAGCAGATTACTCCTAATTAAGTACATAGCAATTATTGAGCAACAACTCCTTGCTTCCTAATACAAAAACTAATCTAAAGATAAATCTCTATGAGATTATTAGAACAGTAGTTTCCATATTGCTTAAAAGCTTTCTTATGTGAGCACTGCGGCTTCTTAGCATAAAGCTTTTCTTGTTAATAAACTATGTTGCTAACTTCACTCGTCAGAATCATTGCTTTTAACAAACTGGCTTGCTTTGTAATGAGCTCACATTTGAATGAATCAAATGTTCTTCTTTTATAGTGCATTCAAAAGAGACATTGTGAGGGTAGAGAAGTCCATTCAAATATTCCAACGGTGATTTCCCAACGGATTGAATACTCATGTGTTGTACAGTACTGACATCACTTTCTTTTCCTTTTCTTGCAACGTTAATATATCATTGTGGGAGACAACTCTTATCCACCAATGATGTGATCTTCATATATCAACTTGGACATATCAGCTTCTGACTTTGTTTCTTCTGATGATGTATCTGATGAGTAGTTCATAAAATACTTTGGTATGATAACGTAATAACATCAGAGTCTGACTTCAGCAGCTTGTTTATCAGAGTTGATAGCAACAGCTTATCTGATTAACACATCTTTATTTGGGTGAAGCTACATAATCTTTATCTTCAGAATCTAGTCTTCAGAGTCTTTCTGCACTTGGTCTTCAGAGCCTTCAGCCTTCAGAGCTTCAAGTCATCAGAGTCTTCAGCACGTAATTCTTCAGAGGATTATATCTTCAGAATCTTGATATTCAGAACCCTTAAGTCTTTAGAGTCTTTCTGCACTTGGTCTTCAGAGCCTTCAGCCTTCAGAACTTCAAGTCATCAGAGTCTTTAGAGCTTTGTTCTTCAGAGGACTATATCTTAGATGCGTTGGTAGCTTCCAGATCAGATACACTTCTCAGAGCAGAATCCACAAGAGCATTGCAACTGCAACATACAACATCTTTGGATCTTTCTGATTATGATCAGATACAGAGCCATACTTGCTTCTTCAATACGCTTTGATTGCTTTCAGATCAGATGCACTTCTTAGAGCAGAATCCATAGGAGCATTGCAACAGTAATATTCAGCATCCTTGGATCTTTCTGATTATGAGCAGATACAGAGGAAAACTTGCTTCTTTAACAAGCGCTTTATGTCACATCACACAAAGTAACTCCATATTGAATTTAATGCACTTCTTGATATTGTTTGTTGATTTGATATCTTTATTTAACGATCTGCACACAACAAACATTAGAACATAAAATGGTTCTTTCATAAATACTTAACTGTTATCATCATAACATAGAGATAACATGTAGTGACAATTCATTCTCTTACAATCTCCCCCTTTTTGATGATGACAAAACATGTATTTTGATAGAACATTTTATACAGGGTAATCACCAAGCATTAAGATATTCAGAATTTCAAGCAACAACTCCCCCTGAATGTGTTAACCTTAAAAAAAATCTTTTTATGCTTGTTCAGAGACTTTCTCTGATCCCAAGACTCACAAAATAGAAATATTTAAAAAAAAACAAAAAACAAATAGAAGGGAAGGAATACTTCACTACGATATAAGAGAACATAAGTCTTTAGCATTTTGACTAGTTCAATAGAACTTCCTATCGCAACTGCGAAAAACACCCGGCGGAAAACAAAAGAGTCACCACCTTTCGTTATTTATCCCAAAGAGAGGGAAAGGAAACGATCGAAAAAACCTAACGGAAAAGGGAAAAGACGAGGTCATCGCAACCAAGTCCTGGATTCGGGAGTCAGTTACGCAAGGGAAAGGTATGAGCACCCCTCACGTCTGTCGTACTCGACGGGATCCATGCTTGTTGTCTATCTAAAAGGGTGTGTTATTTATCTAGCTAAAGGTCTCAGGGACAAAAGAAAAGAAAAGAGACTCGGCAGAGCATAGCCACTCTGTGCCTACGTACTCCCTCGTGCAATGGGAAAGTCAGAGTCAACGTAGTTTGGCTAACTACGGGTGAAAGGGGGGAAGGTTGCTCGCCAAGACATCGCGTCTCCTGCCTACGTACTCTCAATAGGTATGAGAGATCAGAGTAAACGCAGTTCGAGCTAACAAGAACATCGGTTTGTTCAAAAAAAATTTAGGCCCGAGTAGGGTTAACAAGCAATTCTAGCAGTTGGTGTATGCAGCTCGACCATTGGAGACTTAGGCGTTACTGTTTGCGATAGAACTAAAAGTTAACAACACTCTTTTATCTGAAAAGATTTTCCTTGATTAAGATCCCGAAGGATGAAAAATATTTAAAGTGTTTTTGTATTTTTTAGAGAAGAAGTATTTTGAATTAGATTTGTAACTCATGTTGCACTAGAGACTATGACCTAGGAGCGAATGCGTCGCATATCACCCAAAGGGTGTACACTAAACACTCTAGGCCATTGAGAGAAAGCCCCCCCAATCACCATTTCTCAAGTAGCTTAAGGCTCGAAGCGTACAACACTTGTCATTCTTTATTAGGTGTTTTGAAAGTGTTTGAAGATGAGAAGAGAGAGGACACACTAAAGGGAGACTAACTCAATCCTAAAAGTTGTCATGCAAAGTGGACTTAGAGTTGGGATACAAAAGGGAACTGCCTAATGTTATCATGCATGGTTTGATCCTAATGTCTATCATAACCTCTCTTGAAGAAGAGAGATTATAGATCCTAAGGGAAGGAAGACAAAAGAAGAAGAAGAAGAAAAAACATGCAAATGCAAGAATGCAAACATAGGACGCACACATAGGATGAAAGTGAGGGAGGAAATATGTGTGGGGCAGTAGCCTCCACAAGCTCATCTCAACCTCAAGCATGCATATGAGAATGCAAAATAAGAAGAGAGAAAGGAATGCACAAGGTGAAATCAAACAACAAGAAGAAACCACACAAAAATGCACAAAAAATGGGATGAAATGACCTAAGTCAAACAACATCAACCACAAGTGCCAAAAGCCAAATCAAATGAAAAGAAAACTTTAAAAAAAAAAAAAGGTGAGGATGGGAGGCTATATAGAGCAAGGAACTCATAATATGCACTCAACCATAAGCATCACAAGAAAGGTGCAAAAGAAAGCACAAAGAAGTCCTCAAGGATTCATCATTTTAGGCATGCTTCAAATACCTCCAAAGGAGGGACCAAGCCACCTTAAATGAGACTCCAAGGTCATGGGACAGAAGAGGGGATGAGAGAAAAGTTCTCAAAAGAAAATGCAATCAAACCAAAAGAAGAATGCAAGCATTTATACAAAAGAAAGCAAACAAACCACATATGGAAACCCTAAATGGAAACTCAAAAAGAAACACAAGCTTGAACAAGCAAAACACAATGTCATGACCTAAAATTGAGCAACCAGCAACCTTAACATGTTAGCAACATGAATCAAAAGGAATTGAAGGCTCAAAGGATCCATCAAAGTCATATCCAAGACAAACTAGGTAAATGTGTATGTATGAACCTCCCTTTGCAAGCTACCTCAAAATTAGGAAAATGATTCAAAAAGGGCCAAATAAAATGCAAGAAGCTCATAAGCATGTTGGAAAACAGAGGCCAAGAAATCATAACCAAAGTCATCTCAAATCATCATCAAAGAAATTTATTCACATGGATGCACCAATTTGAGAGAGGGTTATCGAGGGTCAACAAAAGCAAGGTCAAAGTCAAACCAAAAGTCAACCAAACAGGGGCAAAATGGTCCTCAAAAATCAATCAACTCATCATGGATATGAGGATTGATTTTCAGTCATTGGATCAAAAGGAAAATGCAAAAATAAATCAAATACAAGACAATGTCAAGAAACAACTCAAACAAAACACTTCCAATTGATAATTCCTTTTTAAATTGAAAAATAATGCAAAAATAAAATAAAAATTTTCTAAAAACAAAAGACATCCCAAAGTGTCTCAAATATATTTTTGATGAATTTTATCAACCTTGGAAGTATTTTAATTTGAATTAAATCTAAACAGATCAAAACAAAATAAAGAAAGAAAATAAAATAAAATAACTAAAGCAGTGGTGTGAAAAGCAAGGAAAACATGTTATGCGCATTGGGCCTTATACGCAGGGGGTACAAATAGCAGAATGTGGCCCAGGTCCAAGAAGCTGCAGCCTAATACATTGTGTTTCATTTATTTGTGGTCAACACCAACTAAGACTACATCACAGCCTTTCAATTTAAACATAGGTCAAATGATCCAACGGCTATTAATGTGACACGCACGCATCTGAGTTTTAAACACAAAATGAAATGAAATCATGACCATCGGATGAGTCCAAGTCAAATGTTCAATCAAGATTCAAGGGTTGCTATCAAGACACGTATGAGTCTGAAGCTCAAACATGAAATGGAGGGAGACTACCAGACGGTGACCGGAAAAATTTCCGGTCATCTTCTACCTTGAGCAAGCTACATTGACAGTTTCAATATCTCACCAAAACTAACAAAATTATATACCAATCGACTCGTCATCTCATGTACATCAAGAATCCATGGTTTATTTTCATTTTTAGTTCATAAACAAGCCAAATCGAAGCCATGAAGTTTAGAGCTCAAATCACAAAAGTTCGAGAACATGAACAAGACATATACAGAAACGTTCTACTATGCAAGAGGTTCATGATTATGCAAAAATGGCGTTCAATTACATCACATACAAAGAGAAAAGTTGAAAGATGGTTTACCTAGTGGAGTGCTTCCACTGAGCCTTGAAACTTTGATGAAACTTGATAGAAATAAACCAGAATCACTCCACAATCCTCCCTGAAGCTTTAGATGTGTTTAATTTGGCTTGAAATTGGTTGATTCTGGAAATTAGTATTTCATTTTTCCTTGAGCTTTAGCAACTGTGTTCTTGAGCAATTCTTCACCAATTTCGCTTCTGAGGGTTTGTGACGGATGTTGAAGTTATATACAATGGATTTGGATGAATAGAAAGCCCAATCAAAGTTGGTTTAGGTCTAATTGGAAATCAAAATTTTGCACATGGAGCTTCCAAAATGCACACGAAAATTGAGCTGCAAGGCTGCCAAATTAATTCATTCATGTTGCTTGTGATGTAAGGAACTCAATGGACCAGATTAATCCCTTGTTTTGATCTCAATGGTGTGGATTGCATTTGTTGCTTAAGCTTGAAGTAAGTTGGAAAATGCTCATGGAAATGACCTCAAATCTGGTTTTTGAAATTGGCATTGTTCTTAGAATGTTCTTGGAACTCAAAAAATGCACCAATATGCCATCATATGATTTAACGTGACTTTGATCCAATTTAGCCCTTTTCAAGTGTTCTTTCATGGAATTTTCTTCACCAATTCTTCAATTCAACCTTCAACCATGACATGAGATGGTTTGGTAGTATAAATGACCCCATTTGGAGCAATTTTAATGTTGGAAAGATTTCCATTTGAGGTGTTCAAAGTGGTAAAATGGACCTATACTGAAAATGACCTGTAATCTTACTTTCTCAAAATACCCCTACCTTGCAAGCGCCATATCTTGAGCTCTAAAAATCAGATGAAAGACTTCTAGTACTTTTTGGAAAGCTAAGATCATGAGGAACAACTTTCATGTTTGAGTCAAAGTGAGGAGAAACATCCTTCCAGGTCAAAGATGTCTTGCAAGTTGGTTGACTTTTGTTGACCAAAATCACATTCATCTGATGACCTGTAACTTGTCAGCATCATATCTTGAGTTCTAGAAATCAGATGAATGAATTATAGTACTCAAAAGAAAGCTAGAAGTATGCTCTACAAGTTTCATGTTAGGGTCAAGATGAGATGAGACTTTTATCTTGAGCTATGTGGTCTTGAAGTTGGACACTAAATAGGGGATTTTACACTGACAAGCTTAGAAACCCTAGCTTAGCAACTTCTCACACTCTTGATTCTTGATAAGTTGATCTTGAAATGATATATTAGACATCTCAACACAACATTCCATGATCACAAAGACTTAGAATTGAGTCTTAATCTCCTTCAATCCACTATTGACTTAGGGTTGACCAGATGAAAATCCTAACTGCAACACCTTTGATTGTGGCTTCTTGCACTTGATATAATGACTGGCACAAACTCCTCAATGACCCTCAAGGCACTCAATGACGTCTCACAATGTTCTCCATCCATAATCACAGACTCATAATCCTCTGATGACTTTCAATTGACCCCCAAGATAGGAGATACACCAATCTTAACTCTCCACTCCTTCAGTGAGCTTTGACATTCCTCTAATGATAATAAGCACTTGATAGCTTGAATACAACCCCTTGCTTAGGCTCAAAACTCTTGTTAAACTTCTTTTGCTAGGCACACCTCTCCTGATCCCCTGCTAAAAATGAACAATGATATGCAATGCACATGCTAGAACAATGCAAAGAAACAAAAGCCGGTTAAAGAAAAAAGTTGGGCAAATTTTGGGGTGCAACACTTCCATCTTCAGATCTTTAGAACTTGTTTTCTGTAAACATCGTATCAGATCCGTATATCTTCAGAGTCTTCTAAAGCACTTGCACGTCTGTAATACAAATACAAAACAGTTCTTTCCTAATAACTTAGCCACGCTATTTATCAGAAGCAGAACTAGCTTTTCTTCAGATGAGAAGCTCCCCCTGAGTTTCAGACTGGGTGAAAATCAAATATTCTGACTTGTGAACCTTTCTGGGTGAACTCCCGTTGGCTAGAATAGGTCAGATATTTAGATCTTCAGAACTCCCCCTGAATCTGATACTAGTTCTTGATTCTGAGTTTGAGACCAATTCTTGCTTTTATGAAGATTTCTGATTCTTATGCTCTGATTATCATATTCACAGACAGTTTACATCTTCTGAACATTATGATACCAAAATCAACACGACTTTAACTTTCTCTTGAACAGTATTGGGTCCATCTGATTCTGAACATATGTTCACGAAGTGTATAACTTTGATTATATGAACAACCAGTTCATTTGAACTCAGAGTTCTTTCATTTGACCTGTCTTTAGAATGCCTAGTGAACTTTTTCAGAGTTCCTCGGTAAAACATCAAACATACAGTTAGTAGTAAACGCAGTTTATATCAGAGTTGATGTTTTGCATTCTCTTTAGGTTATATCAAACATATTCTATTTCTCCATGTTATATCAAAAACATTTTCTATTTCTCCCCCTTTTTGACATCATCAAAAAGGTGAGTTTTCATAAAAAAACAAGATTTAAAATATATTCTATTTCTTCCTCTTTAATAACAGAATTTCAAAAAAATTTAAAATATAGAGTCAAGAAATAATACCTGAGTGCCTAATTCTTATAGGTTGACATCTTTTCCAGAATTTGTTGGAGCATGCACAGAAGAGAGTTGTTGACAACTTTCTGTTCAGCAAAGCTTTCTCTAAAAGCTTATTGTTCTTTCTTCATAGCTTGTTGATCTTCTTGAATCTCACTATCGTCACGTTCTCAACGTATAAGAGTAGTTTTAGAATAAGAACCATCTACAACAACTGGTTTAGCCTTCTCAGCATCTACAACTTCTTGTGTCAATCTGACTGTTTCTTTTCTAGAATCTTCCTATGCTAAAATTCTCGCTTCTTCAGCAGCTCTTTCTTCAGCTTCTTTTTGCTTCTAAGCAAGAAGTTTGAAGTTTCTTATCCTTTCTAGCTTGTCTTCTCTTTCCTTAACCAGTTGAACTTCAGCTTATAGTGACTTGAAAAGCGTCTAGATTCAAAGTTCAACCACTTCTGAAAGAAGTTCCAAAACGTCTCAACAGAGGATGAAGGTTCAACAGAGGATGAAGGTTTATTGACATGAACATATTCAGAGAAATGAATAGTGCTCATAGGTGATGTGTTGAAAGGATAGAGGAAAAGGTTCAGAGGGATTTATATCATCTGGTTGCTTTGAAGAGGGAACTTCAGAAGAATTGGTTTACTGAGGAATACCAATTGAAGGAGGTGTAGGAATTGTTGAAACCATATTCTCTTTTAACAGAGCAGATGCAGATGGAGAGGAGCTTTCAGAATCAAGACTTTCACTTTTTAGAAAGCTCATATATCTTTGAGATTCTGAGATCTTCAGAGTTATTCTTTCTCTGAGTGCTTTCCATTCTGACTTTTATCTTTCTTCATCTTGTTTCTTCAACATCAAAACACTATACTTCAGAAGTATCAGAGTTTGATTTGAAAGAACTTCTTCTAATTAAATCTTTTATCTAGATCTCCAGATAATCCAAATCTTTAGATGATCTACAACTTCAGATTTGCTCAGATCTTTAGAAGAGCATCTTTGACACCAATAGAAGGTAATGTGCAAAGAACGCGTTCTGATTCTTCAGTCTTATGCATATGATATTTCTCTAGCTGATTCTTCATCCAGAGCATATGATACTTCAACAAGCAGCAACAACATATTCTGCTTCTGCAGTAGAGAGTGCTATTTTGAGTTGCTTCTTGCTGTAACAAGGATCAGATTGTCTGACAGCTTCTAGAGGTGCTCTTGCGTTCAACTCTGTCTCCAGCAAAATCATCATTATAGAAACCTATTAAATTATATTCATCTGATTTTATGTAACACAGAGCCACGTTAGTAGTACCTTTCAGATACCTCTGAAATCTCTTAACAGCTGTTAAGTGAGATTCTCTAGGATCTGATTGGAATCAAGCACATAAACATACACTGAAAAGAATGTTAGGTCTAGAAGCAGTAAAATACAGAAGAGAACAACTCATACCTCTGTACAGCTTCTGATCTACCTTTTTACTAACCTCTTCTTTTCCTAGAGTGTACGTTGAAAGCATGATAGTCTTAGCTGGCTACTCTCTAACAAATTAATTTTCTTTCTGCTACAGTCTTCATATGAATCATAATGACTTCTTCAGCTTCCTTTCTTTTGAATAGAAACAAATCTCCTCTGATGTTTGTATTATCTTGACAAGTAGTTGCAAAATCCAGATTCTTCCTTTGGTCTTCATCTTCTGATCATCCATCTTCTTATACTAATGATCACACCTCTTTATCTTCTTCCAGACAACTTGTTTTCTGATGAACGCTAGTTTCTCAGAATAAGCATAAGCTTCAAAAAAAATTTATATGCTGAGGAAACTTGCTGACTTCTTGCATCATAAGAATTTATCCCTTGAATAGACGTAGTTGATCATCACAAACTATCATCAAACCAAGATGTATTTCTAGCATCTATTTGAATGACAATCTTGCTCTTTATCAACCAACATCAGATCATCTGATGGTGACTTCTTCTGTTAACCCGCCTTTGGTTTCTGATTCCAATCTTGCAACCAAATCAATCTCAAGTTCATACTTCAAATTAATCCCAAGATTTCAGAGGAAAGTGAACATCAACAAATACAATCATGTATCAACAGCTTCACTTAACAAATTTCCTTTCTGATATTTCTTCAGAAACTATCAAAGCTTCCACTTTATCTTCTAGAGAGATTCTCTACATCAGACTTTCGAACCATAGCTATTTGAGTTATGTTAGTTAGTCCTTCTTGTCATCGACATTCAGTCTTTCCCAGAAGATTTTTATCAACAGATGATAGCCCAATCAATGACATCAAGCCCATAAGTGTTTCTTCAGAAGGTTTGATACTGATATGGTTCAGATACTAGATTTCATTGATTTCCACAATAGATTTTTCTGACTGTGAAGTTGAAATTCTACTTATCTTGATCAGCATCTATTGAGTGAACAAATATGGAAATGTTTCCTTGCATCAGTTCCTATGATGAAGTTCTATTTCTCCCCTTATCAGAGTAGTCTTCAGATCTTCTGATGAAGTTCCAGAGTAAGCTTCAGATCTATGCAGCTTAGCTCTAGCGAATGTTTCAGTAAACTGTTCATCCAGAGGAACTCTTCAGATTATAGCAGATTTTCGTTCTTCAGATGTCCTTGTTATCCAGATGTAAGCTTTGCTGCTGACGTTTCAGAGCCATGCAGAATCTGCTTCTTAGAGCCTCTACAGTTGCAGCCTTTGAGATAAGTGCGCTCAGAGTATTCTGAAACATAGCTTTCAACGAACCGCTCAGAGTCTTCTGTAGATTTGTTTCTGTAGCTTCTGTAGCTTAGCTCTTTTAGAGTCTTCTCTTCTTTTGAGTGCTAGATGGATGCATGGAAGTCTTAGTTGGCTTATTTTCTGTCAAGTTAAAATTCTTCAGAAGCTCCTACACATACTTCATTTGATGTATGTAGATGCCTTCTGGAGTTTGAATAACTTGAATGCTCAGAAAGGGATAGACCTCTCCCATCATGCTCATTTCAACCTTTCCCTGCATAGACTTAACAAACTCCTTTCCAAGTGAAATATATGGTTCCAAAGAAAATATCATCAACACAAATCTGGCATATTTAAGGTATCTTTCTTAATTGATCTAAAAAAAATGTTATCAACCTTTCCTCTGATAAAATTATTTTCTAGAAGAAAATTACTCAACCTTTCATATCAAGCTCTGGGAGCTTGTTTTAAGCCATAGAGTGATTTCTTTAAATTAAGAACACGATCTAGAAAATTTTCATTTTAAAATCTAGGTAGTTGATGAACATACACTTCTTATTCAATTAAACCATTTAAGAAAGCACTTTTAACATCTATCTGATACATAGTGATGTTATTCTGTGCAGCAAAAGAAATTAGCAAGCGTATAGATTCTAACCTTGCCACAGGAGCATACGTCACTGTGTAATCAATACTTTCTTGCTGACTTCTCCTTCTTTCCACTAGTCATCTCTTCTGGATGAGAAGATTTGATTCTGGAGAATCCTTTCAGAGTTGGTTTTCCAGAAGCAGCTAATGGAATGGGATCTGGATTTGCTTCTGAAAACTTTTCAGAGCTTATCTTATATTCTTCAGTTGTGTTCTGCAGCAACTTTCACAACAGATCATCCATCTGATTTCTAAGAGATATCTTCATAGCACAGATAAACTAGTCTTCATGATTAGAGCATCTAACTTCCATCAGGCTTTATCTTCTGATTTGATTTACTAGAATCAAACGCAAATCCAGTCTAGATATAATTATCATCAAACTTAGATGCATCAAATGACACAGTCTAAATGATAATTTTGTTCTTGCAATGCTGAGCTAACTTGTATAGAGTTAGTTCAACCAGAGTTGACAGTACATTTGCTTCTGAAAAGAATGTCAATTGACTTATTCATTATGAACAACACCAGTGACTTAAATCCTTTTTAAAAACAGATTGAATGACTTATGTCATTGTATCTTTCTAAACAACTTGACTTCAGGATCCAATCATTATGAACTTCTGAGAAAGAATGTCTGATAACATCTGACCAATTAGAGTTTGTTCAACTGAGATAAAATCTCAAGTTAACAGAACTTAATTGTCCGTGCCATTTATAATAAAATTTCAGAGTTCATCTTACATCAAATCCATGATGAGTTTGTGAACTTCTTTACACGAAATATCTATAGATTTCTTTGAAGCTTCTCAAGGACAACAACATTCTGATGCCTTGAATCAGGAGGATCATTGCTTCAAAATTTGAGCTATCTCTGTTCCAGCCCTTTTCTGCAGACTTTATTCTGAAGTTCCTATGAGTCAAATTCATTAGCCAACAATATTTCTTTGCTTACTAAAGATAATTCCCAATGATCTTTTCATGAGAAAGTCAAGAGTGGACTAATCCGTTTCTTGAAAACATCTCATACTCACATAGAAATAATCTTCAGCAAACAAGATTTCTTGCTTTCTGATGATTTGATCTTTTTGAGCAAATACGTTATATATCCAAACGTATTACAAGATAAGCATTCAATAAAAAACTTCTTATCTGATGAATCTCTCTTGTCAGCTGATTCTTCAATCTTCTTCCAAGCTCTAGTGGAGAATATTTTGTTTTTGAAAACTTCAAAACTTTAAACTTCAACTAATCACTGACTTGCTCAAGATAACCCATTTGATTACAATTTCAGTACTCATCTTCATCAAAAACTGATATTTGACTGAAATTGTAAGAGAAGTGAAAAACCACCAAGAGTATTTCTTCACACAGCTTTAGGATCTTTTTCTGACACTGTTAGGTGTTTGATATCCATCAATAACAGAACCGGAGCTTTGATACCAAATGAAGGTGTGAGAAATACACAAGAAAGGGGGGCTTTGAATTGGGTATTCACTCCATTATTACTTTTTCTGGGTTTCTTCACTTGTTGCTTTCTATAGAGTTCTTTAAGATGCATTGCGGAAGCATATATAATAAAGCATAACACAAGTAAAGAACACATGCTATATCCTGGTTCACTTGAGCAACTCTCAAGCTAATCCAGTCCACCCTTACAAGGTGATTTCGCCTTACTCAAGCAAGGACTTAATCCACTATAACCAAACTGATTACAGATATGCACAAGCTAACTGCAGGTGACTAACAAGTAGACAATAACACGTTCAGGGATCCCTTAGGATATAACGTTCATTGACATCTAATAGAATCCGATCACAAAAGATCTCCTATTAGAATTCCACAAATGATAATTGTCACTTGTCATCTCAAGTATTCTGATCTTCACAAGATCACTTGAGGAACCACTAATTCTAAATAGAATTTGTGTTGCCGGAGATTACATGAATGCTTCTTATCAAGCAGATTACTCCTAATTAATTACATAGCAAGTATTGAGCAACAACTCCTTGCTTCTTAATACAGAAACTAATCTAAAGATAAATCTCTATGAGATTATTAGAACAGTAGTTTCCATATTGCTTAAAAGCTTTCTTATGTGAGCACTGCGACTTCTTAGCATAAAGCTTTTCTTGTTAATCAACTATGTTGCTAACTTCACTCGTCAGCATAATTGCTTTTTAACAAACTGGCTTGCTCTGTAATGAGCTTGCATTTAAATGAATCAAATGTTCTTCTTTTATAGTGCATTCAAAAGAGACGTTGTGAGGGTAGAGAAGTCCATTCAAATATTCCAACGGTCATTTCCCAACGGATTGAATACTCACGTGTTGTATAATACTGACATCACTTTCTTTTCCTTTTCTTGCAACGTTAATATATCATTGTGGGAGACAGCTCTTATCCACCAATGATGTGACCTTCATATATCAGCTTGGACATATCAGCTTCTGACTTTGTTTCTCCTTATGATGTATCTGATGAGTAGTTCAGAAACTACTTTGGTATGATAGCGTAATAATATCAGAGTTTGACTTCAGCACCTTGTTTATCAGAGTTGATAGCAACAGCTTATCTGATTAACACGTCTTTGTCTGGGTGAAGCTACATAATCTTTATCTTCAGAATCTAGTCTTCAGAGTCTTTTTGCACTTAGTCTTCAGAGCCTTCAGCCTTCAGAGATTCAAGTCATCAGAGTCTTCAGCACATAATTCTTCAGAGGATTATATCTCCAGAGTCTTGATCTTCATAACCCTTAAGTCTTCAAATTCTTTCTACACTTGGTCTTCATAGCCTTCAGCCTTCAGAACTTCAAGTCATCAGAGTCTTCAGAGCTTGGTTCTTCAGAGGATTATATCTCAGATGCGTTGATAGCTTCCAGATCAGATACACTTCTCAGAGCAGAATCCACAAGAGCATTGCAACTGCAATATACAACATCTTTGGATCTTTATGATTGTGATCATATGCAGAGCCATACTTGCTTCTTCAATACACTTTGATTGCTTTCAGATCATATGCACTTCTCAAAGCAGAATCCACAGGAGCATTACAACAGCAATATTCAACATCCTTGGATCTTTCTGATTGTGAACATATACAGAGGGAAACTTGCTTCTTTAATAAGCTCTTTATGTCACGTCACACAAAGTAACTCCATATTGAATTTAATGCACTTCTTGATATTGTTTGTTGATTTGATATATTTATTTAACGATCTGCACACAACAAACATTAGAACTTTAAATGGTTCTTTCATAAATACTTAATTGTTATCATCAAAACATAGAGATAACATGTAGAGACAATTCTTGCTCTTACAGATTGGACCATTCTTGTCTTCTTGTCACTTCTCCAATGAATAGAGTGGTAAGTATTAGCGAGGAGAGTAGGAATGGAATGCTTCTGCATGAAGAGAGTAATGGCAGTGATGTCTATGAAATTGTCTATGTTTGGGAAGAGAACAATCTCATAGATCATCAGGGCAACAACAGCACCAAACCTTTCCCAATCCCCAACAGTCTTGTACAGGGCAGCTTTGTCTAGTAAAAACTTCAGAGGAAATCCTTGAGTACCTCCCTTATTGGCTAGACCATCTTCAACTTCTTCTTTAGTCATATGGAGAGCAAAAGCAATTGCGGAAGGCTTTGGTTCTTCTTCCAGTCCGGTGTAGACAGGTTGATCCTTAATCTTGATGTTCAACAAGTGAGAATATTCTTCAAGAGTAGGAGCCAATTGATAGTTCTGGAAAGTAAAGCATCTGAGAGGTGCATCATAAAATTGAGCCATATCGAACAAAGCCCAAGTGTCCACTCTAGAATAGAGAAGATCAAGCAATTTCCCATGCTTCCCTTGAAAGTTGATCTTGATAGTATTCGGCACATCAACCAAAAGATCTTGAATCAACCCCAACTTAGGTTCTTTGAACTTTGAGGAATTTGTGCTTCTTTTTCTTTGATCAGCCATTTCGTTCACGAATACCTGAGATAATCACAGTCCCTTAAGTCCCTTGATATGTAATAACGCTTATGCAATGCAATGCTTTATGAATGCACATGAGAACAGAATAACAACAAGGATTAAGATCACGGATCCTGCAGGGCCACGTAACAAGATATCTCTCACCTCGAGTGGGCAATCTACTAGTTTGTAAGAGGGTATCCTAAAGGCTTTAAACAAAGTCCCATACACTAACCCTCAAAAGTTTTCCATCATAACGACAATTCGTAATACGGTTTCAAAGGATGAGCACAGAGTTATGTCTTAATAACCTTCGGAATAAGGTTCTACAAAAGGTCCTCAGAGTCACGGACTCCCAGGTCGGAAATAAAGACGCCATTACGACTACACGTAAGACATAATCATTCCAAAGGGGTCTCATATGAGCGGTGGAAATCAAACCAACTCAACGAGTCCTAAGTCTCGTAAATCAGAAAGAAACTACCTCCTAGTCTTAGTTTATACTAGAAAGCTCGGGTAGAAAGCTTTTATCCTTACAAACCAATACAATAAACCCAACCGGTAAGAGGAACAAAACACAATAAATAAATAAAAGCAAATACATCAAACATGCGACAAACAAACTAGGTTTAGCTTGCTAGGTGTCCCCAGCGGAGTCGCCAGCTACCGCTACTCGAAAAATGCAACGACGGGAGGCGAAAAGAAAGACAGAAGAGTCGCCATCGAACTTTATTCATCCCATGAGGGGAAGGGAAAACATTGAGAAAATCCTAAGAAAAGAACGGATAAGATGGTCTCGTGACCAAAGAATAGGTTTGGAAGTCGGTTATGCGAAGGGAAGGTATTAACACCCCTCGCATCCATCGTACTCGATGAGAACCATTTATTTGTCTATGTGTGATGATATTTGCTAAAGATATTACTTTTTATGAGTGTTCCAAGAGAGGTTAGAAACAGGGAAAGGAGAGGTAACGGGGGAAGAAAGGACTCGGTAGTACTTCGCGGTCCCAGGCCTATGTATTCTCAACAGATATGAGAAAGTCAGAGTCGACGTAGTTCGGGGGACTACAGATAAAAGAGGGGATTATGCTCGGCAATGATTGTGGCCCTTGTGCCTACGTATCTTTACTTAAAAGAAGTAAAGAATCAGAGCATCCGCAGTTCGGCCTACTACGGGTAAAAGAAAAAAAAGGGTGCTCGCCAAGACATCGTCGTCTTGTGCCTACGTATTCTCAACAGATATGAGAAATCAGAGCAACGTAGTTCGTGAAACTAGTAACCGATGTTTTGTGGATGATGTTATCGTAGAGCATTCTAGCAGTTTAGGTGTATTGTTTCTCGCTCGTTGGAGACTTAGGCGTTACCTATTTGAGGTAGAACAGATGTAACATATCCTTTTTAAAAAGATTAATTTTCGCCTATCGAGGCAAGATGTCATGTTTGATTTGTGGGAGTTAATTTTTTAGGGGCGAAATAGGTCCTTGGATAGTAACCCCTTGCGGGTAGTACCCAATTCATTATCTCAAAGTTTTTGTTATGAAAAGGTGTGGCGAACATAGTCACGTCTTCATACTGAAAGACGAGTATCGAGACCACACACTCTACAGTGAGTATCTTGACACTCGGAGAGGAAGAAGTCTACACTCAATCCTCTCTCTTTAATTCAATATAAAGAGAACTTAATTATCTTATTAAAAGGTGTTTTGATCTTGAATGGTAAGTGTTTTACGATAGTGAACCCTAACGATAATGTCAAGCACTCGGGATAGGAGAAGGCCTACGCCTAACCACTCCACGACCATACTTATACTTGAATGAAAACTGTTATTGTAGGTGAACTCATTCAACGCCAAATAACTATCCCAAGCACCACCTTGCTCGAGTACACAAGCACGTAATAAATCCTCCAACGATTGAATTGTCCTCTCGGTTTGACCATGCGTTTGCGGATGATAAGCCGAACTCAATATTAGCTTAGAACCCAAAGCATTTTGTAAACTCTTCCAAAACCTCGATGTAAATCTAGGATCTCTATCCGATACAATACTCTTAGAAACTCCATGTAACTTCACAACCACAAGAACATAAATCTTGGCTAACTTCTCCAAAGGATAACTAATATCAATTGGAATGAAGTGAGCAGATTTAGTAAGCCTATCCACGATTACCTAAATAACATTATGACCTCTTTGTGTATTCGGTAATCCCGTAACAAAATCCATCGATATACTATCCTATTTCCACTCCGGAATGTCCAACGGTTGCATCAATCCACTAGGCTTTTGATGATGCACCTTAGACTTTTCACAAGTTAAGCATGCATACGCAATTTGAGCTACATCCCTCTTTAATCTGGACCACCAAAAGATTTTCTTCAAATCTTGATACATCTTATTCGCTCCCGGATGAATACTTAAGTTACTTCGGTGTCCTTCTTCCAATATCATATTTTTCAACTCCGCATCATCGGGAATACAAATACGACCACGAAATCTCAAAACTCCAAAATTGTCAACCTTGAAATCCTCATTCTCATTCACCATTAAATCAACGAACTTCAAATCCAACTTTTTCTTTTCACATACGGTTGCAAGAAAATCATTTGTAATATGTAGCATACCAAGTCTCACACTTCTCGGCGTCATTTCACAAAATAAGCTCAAGTCTCTAAAATTCTCCAAAAGTTCCCATTCTCTCAACATCAATGCGGACATATGTAACAACTTTCGACTCAAAGCATCGACCACCACGTTTGCCTTACCCGAATGGTAATTCAAACCAAAATCATAATCCTTCAAAAGTTCTAACCACCTTCTTTGTCTCATGTTCAATTCTTTTTTATCAAATAAATATTTCAAACTCTTGTGATCACTAAAAACTTCAAATCTTGCACCATAAAGATAGTGCCTCCAAATTTTCAAAACAAACACCACGGCCGCTAACTCCAAGTCATGTGTAGGATAATTCTTTTCATGCACTCTCAATTATTTTGAAGCATAAGCCACAACTTTTCCATCTTGCATCAAAACACCACCTAAACCTGTCAAAGAAGCATCACAATAAACCACAAACGGTTCTGTCGGATTCGGAAAAATCAAGATTGGCGCCGTCGTCAACCTTCTCTTTAGCTCAATGAAACTCTTTTCACAATTAATATCCCAAATGAAAGCCTTTCCTTTACAAGTCAATTGCGTTAACGGAAGTGCCAACTTCGAAAATCCCTCAATAAACCTCCGATAATATCCTGCCAAGCCCAAAAAGCTTCGAATCTCCATAACCGATCCAGGAGTCTCCCATTGCATCACCGTATCAATCTTGGATGGATCAACACTAATACCACTACCGGAAATAACATGTCCAAGGAAACTTACTTCCGACAACCAAAATTCACATTTTGACAACTTAGCATACAATTGTTTCTCTTTCAAAATTTGTAACACAATCCTTAAATGCTCTTCATGCTCCTCTTGAGACTTAGAGTAAATCAAAATATCGTCGATGAACACAACCCTAAAACGATCTAACTGTTCATGAAAAATACGATTCATGTATTCCATAAACACACCCGGCGCATTAGAAACCCCGAATGGCATCACGGAATATTCGTAATGGCCATATCGTGTCCTAAAGGTTGTCTTTTGAATATCCTCTTCTTTCACACGAATCTGGTGATATCTCAATCTCAAATCAATCTTGCTAAAAACACGCGCACCAACCAATTGGTCCATCAAATCATCGATCCTTGGAAGCGGATACTTGTTCTTAATTGTCACCTTGTTCAATTGTCAATAATCAATGCATAACCGCATACTCCCATCCTTCTTCTTTACCAACAATACCGGAGCACCTCAAGGAGAAACACTTGGCCATACAAATCTCTTATCCAACAAATCATTCAATTGCTTCTTCAATTTTACCAACTCCGATGCCGACATACGATACGGTGCCATCGAAACTGGTCTAGTACCCGGAACTAGATCAATAGAAAACTCAACTTCTCTTTCCGGCGGTACATCCGTAATATTCTCCGGAAATACTTCTGGAAAATCACACACCACTGGGAACACATCGAGCTCAACTTTACTCTCCACCGACAATGATGCAAACAAACCGAACAATTGAGCTTCGTTCGCTAAAAGTTTCTTCAACTCTTTAGTGGATAGGAAACTCTCCTCTTCATCATCTTCCAAAGAAGGAAACCTCACTAACTTGTGATAGCAATCTATATGAACTCGATTAAATTGCAACCAGTTCATACCCAAGATTACGTCCAATCCCTCCAACGGCAAACACACTAAATCCATAATGAAGTTTTTACCATACATGGTCAAAGGACAACTTACACACACCAAAGATGTAGTTACCGACCCCGAAGCGGGAGTCCCAATAACCATGTCACCACCCCAATAAGTCACGAACAAATTCAAACGCTTAACGCACTCATGAGAAATAAACGAATGAGTCACTCCAGTATCAATAATAGAAACTAAAGGCATACTATTAATAAAGCATGTACCTTTAATCAAACAATCTGCACTAGTAGTGTCTGGCCCAGCTAATGCAAACACATTTTCGCCCGCTTGAGCTTGTTTTGGCTTAGTACATCTAGTACTAATGTGACCCACTTCTCCACAATTATAGAACTTCACTACATTCCTCCTCCAATCAGTAATAGCATGCCCAATGCCTCCACAGTTAGAACATTTCACTATGGTCTTCCCACACTCAAATGATTTATGACCCATTATACCACACTTGCAACACTTAACGGAACCGGAACCTCCTCCTCCAGACCTCTTATCAATGTTTCCCATATTCTTGCCCTTATCCATGGGTGTCACATAAGGTCCACTTCTAGCTTGTTATTTTCCCTTCCTCTCATTCAAACTTTTGTAATGCATAGAACGAGCCTTGCTATCTTCCTCGATGACTCTACAACATTCCGTCAAATTCGTAAATCTTTTTATCCTTTGATATCCCACAGTTTGCTTAATCTCGGGACGCAAACCATTCTCATACTTAATACACTTTGAGAACTCAGCAGTAATTGCAGCATAATGTGGATGGAATTGAACTAAATCCACAAACTTAGCAGTATAGTTCACCACGGACATACTACCTTGTTTCAGTTCAAGGAACTCCATCTCCTTCTTCCATTTCACACTTTCAGGGTAATACTTCCTCAAGAACTCAGTACGAAATAAATCCCAAGTTATCTCTTCATCATCCACCTCAAGAACTTGACGCATACCGACCCACCAATCATCGGCTTCTTCCTTATTCCCCTTCGCATAACCCATGACTCTGAAGATCCTTTCAATCTCTTTCAACCAAATTTGAGCACCATCGGGATCAAATCTTCCTTCGAAGACCGGTGGTTGATTCTTCCTGAACTCGTCATTAGCATTCACGTTCGGTGCACCTTGCACTGCTCTGGCCATTGCTTCCAAAGCAGCAGCCATCACATTGTCGTTACGACCAGCCATATTCTGATTATTCCCAAAAATAACAACAAGGTTAAACCGCAGTTCAACCAACACTACAACAAGACAGACACAACTGAATCAACACTGGCTCTGATACCACTTAACGTAACACCCCCTTTCTATACCCCCAAATAATCACAATCATTTAGGCACATATTAAAAATTTCATCAGAGTATAATTATAATCATAGTATAAAAAAGGCATGTCATATTATACATGAAATTAAAACATACAACACCTGCTCAACAAAAGATATCCAACAGTGGGGTAACTTTGCAACAGAGGAACTTAGTCCTTACACCCACATCTCAATATTTAGAATAAAAGCGGCAAATCTAAACATTGAATAACATCAAACATATATATCATTCAGTATGATTCAACCACATAAGTCATGTTTACATAAACATTCAATAACAAGATACATGTACAAATGTATCACAAAAGGGATCAAGAACATCCTAGCTACCCGGTGCTACATATCAGAGCCGACCGACCAAAAGAATGAAGACACGCTTCACAAAAGAACCTCCAGCATACCTACTCTGCAATGCCTCATAGAGCATCATAAAACAGTAGAAGGGTGAGAAATATTATCATAATCACAATGCATATAATTATATATAGCATAGCATAAAATACACATATTCTGCATTCTCACCACAATTCATCACAACACACTCATATACATCACAATGTATATATATATATATATATATATATATATATATATATATATATATATATATATATATATATATATATATATATATATATATATATATATATATATATATATATATATATATATATATATATATATATATATATATATATATATATATATATATATATATATATATATATATATATATATATATATATATATATATATATATATATATATATATATATATAGGTATAAAACCAAGCATATTCATCATGCATACTTTCACCATTCATATAATTCCACATAAACATACACATTCATGTTTATTCACCAATGCACCATTATAAAGATGATAAATGGAAATCATAGAGACCGACTCACGACTCTATGCAAATGCAATGCAGTACCGACTCAATCATCACAAGTTCACTCAGGAACTTATTGGAACCATCGCTCACACCTCACATAGGCACACAATGTTCACCCATTGCTCACACCCCACATGGGCACACAATGTTTATGGATTGCTCACACCTCACATAGGCACACAATCCGATTGCTCACACCTCACATAGGTATATAATCGTTTGTAATCATCGCTCATACCTCACATAGGCACACGATGTTACAACGGATTCTCATTAGAATCCCACAACACAAGAATGCACATCATTATGCTTCACATGCAAAATGACTCAAGACACTTTTGAAATGCATACATATTCATAATATATATTCATGCATTCATCTCATTCTATCACATACAATCCATATACATTCACATTCAATTACGCCAAACGGTAATGAACTCTATCATAATCATCATGCATTCACATTTAATTTAAACAATACATTTATTTGCCCAAAAGGCCACAATTCACCATAAATTTCACAATCTAGGATTCACGCCATACGACTACCCACAGCATATCATATAACAGCATGCAAGCTACACATTCGGGATAAGGTCGATCAACATCCGAGTCGAAGGATCGACGCTGGATGGAAGAAAAAGAAAATGTTGTACTGTCACGCTCGCTAGCATGCTCGCCTAGCGAACCCCCTAGCGAGTCCTTCGCTACTTCACTCGCTCCAGCGAGTTTGTATCTTTTTGGTTTTGTCCAAGTCTGGGACCGTTCGCTAGCAGCTCGCTGTGTGCTCGCCTAGCGAACACTTCACAACCTCACTCGCCTAGCGAACCACCTAGCGAATCACTTCGCTACTCAAAAGCCTCAAATATCCAAAAATGTCATTAAGCCACAAAATCACCCGATTTTAATTAAACCAGTTCCATTAGTCTCGGCCTAACATTCCTTGACTAAACTATGCAATTTATTTCGAATTCTAACCGTGAAAACATCGGTTTCCATCGATTCTACCAATTTCGACCTAAAATGGAAAATGTAGAAAAACAACCAAACAATCCAACCAAACACATACATAATGATATACATTGATAAGATAATAAGATTTCACACCCTTACCCGATTAAATCGATTCCTAGAAGTTGTTTTGAAGATCTACAAGTTTTTCCTCTTGTTCTTCTCTTTCTCCCTTCTTCCTCTTTCTTTCTCTCCTTTTTCTTCTTTCTATCTCTTTTCTCTCCTCTTTCTATCTTATATTCTTTCTATTCTAATTCCTTCTATTATTTCTTTCTCAACAAATATCTACTAATTCATTTTCTCACAAAATTTCTAACTTATCATTATTTAAGAAATATCTAAAATACCCTCCAACCTAATTTCCCCGAAACTCTCAAAAACGATAAAATAACACAATATGCAATCATAACATATTAATACACCAATTCGACAAATAAAATAATAATAACCCAAATAAAATAAAAGACTCAACAAAAATGGGAAATCAGAATCGGGGCGTTACAAGGTTGACGTTGGAAGGGGTGAAACCGGGTTTGAGATGGAGGGATTGAGGGAGTCATTATTCGTTTTACAGAAGAAGAAGTAAAGGGGTTTTGGATTTGAAGGTTTTCGAAATGGAGGTTCAAAGGGTTTCGCGGGTGATTTGCGGTTGTTTGTGTGGAATGGTTGAGGAAGAGAAGAGATTCGCGGCGGGTTTAGTGGTGGTGCGGCTGGGTTTTTGTTGGTGGTTGAGGGGATTTTCGCTGGTTAGAAGAGGGAGACGAGGAGGACTGTTGAAAGAAGAAAGGGGGGTTTTCAGATATGGAGGTTTGGAGTTTTGGGATGAAGACGGTTGTGGAGGAATAAAGGTGGTTCGTGTTTTGAGGAGAGGATGGAGAGGTTGTGAATATGTTGTGGATAGAGGTTGTTGGTGATGATGGTGGATTTTCGGTGAAGACGGTGATGAACAGTATTGTGACTGTTAGGATTTTTCCCCGTGAAGAAGAAAATCCACAGTGACTCGGGCTATATATTGTTGCCACGTGGCCAGCTTCTTCCAGCTGTTGTGTTTTAATTTTGTCCTTTTTACAATTAATTAAATTTGTACTAAATTGATGAATAAATGATTAAATACTAACTAATAAAATCCTAAACTAAAACTTAATTAATCTAATTTCTAATTAATAACTATCTAATTCTATATTAAAATTCTAATAACAAAATCTACTCTAAATTAATCTAAATAATTAAATCCTAATAAAAACCTAATTTCTAATAAAACTAATTACTTAAAATTCTATTTCTGTTAAAAATTCTAATCTAATTTCAATTTGAAAAATCTAATCAAAATCCTATAAAAATTCTAAATTCTAAATAAAAAAATCTATGTTCTATGTCTAAATTCTACATCTAAATAAAATTCTATTTCTAAAATCTAATTAAACTTTTATGCTAAATAAATAATGAATAACTATTCTAATAATTCTATTTTAATCCTAATTTCTAAATAAATAAAATAAAACCAAATAAATATTAACTAATAAATGAAAATAAATCATATAAATGCCACGAAATAAAATGAAAAAAACGGGTGAAACCGAAACGCGAAAAAATTATCAGCACGAACTGAACTACCAGGAAGAGAGAAGCTTTCGCTCGATTTCGACGTAAATCTCATCATTTGAACTGGTTTAAATTGTCTAAAATGCAAACAAAGCGGTCGTACTCCTGATAAATCCAATCCGGCTGATAACAGGAACAGTACGCGAGGAATGATCGACCTAGATGATATGTAGATAAAATGCGAAACAAAAGCCAGTCAGATTTAGAAAAAGAGGTGGGCAAATTTTGGGGTGCAACAAACGCATACAGGATAATCGCTAGCGTCGCACATTGTTTCAAACGGTAGACTCCAATTAGGTGTTTGTATGATGGGTGCGGTAATAAGAGCACTCTTTAGATGTTCAAATGCTCTCAAGCATTCCTCATCGAATATGAATTTGGCTTCTTTCATTAGTTGTCCAGTCAAAGGCTTTGTGATCTTAGAGAAGTCTTTAATAAATCGTCGGTAAAAACCTACGTGTCCTAAAAAGCTTCGTATTTCTCTAACTATTTTAGGAGGTCGAAGATTTTCTATGACTTCTATCTTTGCTTTGTCTACTTCAATACCTCTACCAGATACTACATGTCCAAGGATTATGCCTTGTCGTACCATGAAATGACATTTCTCCCAATTCAACACAAGGTTTACCTTAACGCATCATTCAAGTACCATTTCAAGGTTTGACAGACAGTGTTTGAAACTTCCCCCACACACAGAGAAATCATCAATGAATACTTCCATTATGTCGTCTATGAAATTCGCAAAGATCAACATCATGCATATCTGAAATGTTGCGGGAGCATTACACAATCCGAACGGCATTCGCCGATATGCATATGTGCCATATGGGTAAGTAAATGTAGTCTTTTCCTGATCATCGGGATGGATAGGTATCTAAAAGAATCCTGAGTACCCGTCTAAGTAACAGAAATGTGAATGTTTGGCTAGCCGTTCAAGCATCTGGTCTATGAAGGGTAAAGGAAAATGATCTTTTTTAGTAGCTTTATTCAAATTTCTATAATCTATACACATCCTTCATCCAGTTTGAGTTTGCTTTGCTACGGACTCGCCCTTTTCGTTTGTTACAACTGTAACACCACCCTTCTTTAGTACGACATGTATTGGGCTTACCTGGTTACTGTTAGATATCGGGTATAAGATTCCTGCTTCCAATAGCTTCTGCACTTCTTTCTTGACTACATCGCCCAAGATAGGGTTCAATCGTCTTTGATGTTCTCTATATGTCTTACAATCTTCCTCCACCATAATGTGATGCATACATATAGAGGGACATATCCCTTTCAGATCGGAAATGTTGTATCCAAAAGCTAAGGGATATCTCCTTAAGACTTCCAATAGTCTCTTTGTTTCTAATTGTCCCAAATTGGCATTAACTATCACGGGTTTTTCAAGTTCAGTATCTAGGAATTCATATCTCAACTCCTTGGGTAATGTTTTAAGTTCTACAGATGGTTTCTTAGAGCATGGCATTGGATCGGGTGTGAGTGTTAGGCATTCTCTTAGACTGTCATCTTCATATGGCTCACGCCATTTATCGTCCTCGAATATTAGAGGAGCTGGAATCTTAAGTACTTATGTGTACCTTGTCGGTTCCTTCTCCATTTCTTTCACGCATTCGTCAATAATGTCTAGAGAGCAGCATGTATCATCTAGAAGAGGGGCTTTTAGGAATTTGGCTAAGATAAACTCAATTTTTTCTTCCCCTACCTCGAAGGTTAATTTTCCTTTCTTCACATCTATTATGGATCCAACTGTTGCTAAGAACTGTCTACCTAAGATGATTGGTATATTAGAATCTTCCCTAATGTTCATTATCATGAAATCTGTCAGTATATAGAACTGACCTATGCGAACTGGTACATTTTCTAGCATACCTACTAGATACTTAACCGAGCGGTCTGCTAGCTGTAGAGACATTTTTGTCGGCCTAAGTTCTCCTAAATCGAATTTCTTACATGTGGATAAGGGCATTAGACTAAACTGGCTCCTAGATCACATAATGTTTTATCTATGACAGACTTTCCGATTACACGAGGTATGGAAAAGCTACCTGGATCTTTTAGCTTAGGAGGCATGTTATTTTGAAGTATAGCGCTACACTTGGTAGTGAGCATAACAATTTCGTTATCTTCTAGCTTTTTCTTATTCGACAAGATCTCTTTGAGAAATTTAGCATATGAAGGCATTTGCGTAATAGCTTCTGTGAATGGTATAGTTACATTCAATTGCTTTAGAAGCTCTACAAATTTCTTGAATTGTCCTTCATTTTTGGATTTAGCTAGTCTTTGAGGATAAGGTATAGGTGGTTTCTATGGCGTCGGAGGCACATAAGGTGTTTCTTTCTCTGCGGCCTCTCTGCTTTCATCTTCCTTCTCCGTATTTGATTTTTCTCCCTTCTCAGGTTCCTTTTGCACATTTCGGTGCATGGCTGAATTTTAGATTCTCGGATCGACGGGTCCATCATATTCTGTTCCGCTTCACAAAATAATAGCATTAGCATGACCTTTTGGATTTGGTTGCGGCTGGCCAAGAAATGCTCTAGTTGGGACTGCTATAGCTGATTGTTGTTGGGCTACTTGAGTGATTTGAGTTTCTAGCATTTTGTTATGAGTAGCCACAACATCAAGCTTGCTCAACAGTTGTTTCACCAACTCCCTTGTGTGAGCGTTTTGATTTGCCAAGTCTCTGTTTTGCTGGGCTTGAGCATTCATAAAGTTCTCCATCAGGATTTCCAGATTTGACTTCCTAGGTGGCTGTGGTGGAGCAGATTGCGCTCCTTTCTGGAATCTGGGTGGAACAGCAGATATTGAGTTTGGTGGATGTAAAGCATTCTTATTCATATATGAAAAGTTTGGGTGATTTCTTCAGCCAGGATTGTAGGTGTTTGAATATGGGTTCCCTTGAATGTAATTCACTTGGTCGGTTGGAGTACCAGCCAACACTTGACATTCAACGTTTGTATGCCCATGTTTTCCACAAATTTCACAATTCGGAGTCACCGCAACTACGGTAGCTGCTGGTGGTGCTATTGCTAAACTTTCGATCTTTTGAGCGATGGTGTCCACTTTAGCATTGACTCGGTCTATACCTTTGACTTCGAGCATTCCCCTTATCGGAGTTGGTCTCTTTACACCAGCGCGTTCACCTCCCCATTATAAATGGTTTTGAGCCATAGTCTATATGAGTTCATAAGCTTCTGCGTACAGTTTATCCATTAGAGCACCTCCTGCGGCTGCACATAAGTTCATTTTGGTGTTGTACAACAACCCACCATAAAAGGTATGTATTATCATCCATTCTTCCATCCATGGTGTGGGCATATCCTCAATATGTCCTTGTATATCTCCGAAGCATCGAATAAGGATTCGTTATCTTTTTGCTTAAATTTGTTGATTTGAGCTCGCAGCATAGTTGTCTTGCTTGGTGGGAAATATCTGGCTCAGAACACTTTCTTCAAATCGTCCCATGTTGTTACTGAATGGGATGGTAGAGACTAGAGCCAAGCTCTAGCTCTATCCCTCAATGAGAACGAAAAAAGTATTAGTCTTATTGCTTCTTGACTGACTCCATTGGCTTTTACAGTGTCAGCATATTGCACAAATATTGATAAATGAAGGTTCGGGTCATCCGTAGCATTACCTGAAAATTGGTTTTGTTGAACTGCTAAAATTAGTGAAGGTTTCAGCTCGAAATCGTTACAGTTAATAGTTGGGGAAACAATGTTGTTGGTGTGGCTCTTCCTGTGATGGAACAGCGTAATATTTTAGAGGATGATCTCTCGGTCCTTCGGCCATGTTTCAGGATGGTTTTGATTCGGTTTCCGAATCTGAATAAGGAATAATTGGTTTTGGGATGTTATGTCTATGAAGGAAATCGTTGATTTGACGCCTCAGAAGTATGTAATGTTCAATTTCGTCGATTGGTTGTTCCAACTCTTCGCCTAGCAAGCGAGTGTCTGGCATACAATCAGTTAATCGAAATGGAAAATAAAATAAGAAGTTGCCTTAGTCTATACTGTGCAACTGAATTGCCACAATATTGACTAAATTAGTCCCTGGCAACGACAACAAAAACTTGATCGTGACTTTGTGTATTAATCGGATTACTACTGTAAGTATACAGTCTATCGTGTAGTTTTAAAAGGTTGTCAAACCCACAAGGACTAATAATCAACCTAGAGTGATCAATTGTTGCGGTGCAAAGCTAAGGCTTGGTTTTGCGGTAAAAAGACTTAATTATAATGGGGTTTGAAAAAGATAAAAGAAACGGGTCCGAAGAATGATCCACGTGCTCCTAAGGGACTCTGTAGATCCTGAGTGTTAACAAAGGACTCAAAGTTATTTTGTAGGAAAAACTGGTTTAAAGATTCGATCTCACACTCTCGCGCTATTGACCCAACCACACCTGATGACCCCAAGATTTTGCTCTCGCTCGCTCGGTAGTTAAAAGGCATGCTTTGAAAACTAGCAAAGCCTAACTGAGACCTAAAGCGCTCTTGTTGCATTCAGACTCAGTGCTTGGTGTCTACTATCCGACGATCACCTCAAACTCTTGCTCTGTCGGACACGCCTTGGTGTGTTTCTCACTCTCGTGACAAAACTCTGTTAACCAGCCTCTCGCTCTCGCGATAAGACTGGCTAAATTCTAGTTAGACACCAGAACCGGAATCTTAAAATAACTATGTTGATTATCGATGGTTTCTACAGAGTCTCGTCGGGTGACGGTACTCAAACTACGGACTCCGACGAAACTACTCAGACATGTTCATCTCTAATCCTAAGGTACTTTCATGCTGTAAATTAGAACATAGATAATTGCAAATAATGTAAAAGCAAAGTAATGCAGTACAACAGAATTGTAAATAACCTAAAAGAAATTGAAATAGAAACAACTCAAACAGATTACAAATTTGATCCAAGTGTGCAAGCAGCGATTACAAGAATGTAAAGGTACAACAGGGCAGTAATCACTCGGTGTGAGCGATTTCTGCTTTGGTTAATGAATATGTAAGGAAGGTCTGGTAGAATTTTGATAGCGGTTCCACACGGGTTACTTGGATGCCTAACTCTGACCTACTAGGGTCTATTTATAGAAGGTAAGGGGCTCTAAAATGTTAAAATTCGAAAATCCTTCAAAACTATCAAACTACTCTGGGAAAACTGTTCCCGCGGTAAACGGCGACCGTCGTGTGCCTAATGGCGACCGCCATTAGCTTAAAATTGTGGTTCCCTCCTTTTTTGCATGGTGAACGCCTTCCACGGGCAATGGCAAGCGCCATTATCCTTAGGAGGCCAGAATGTTGCTTTTTGAGGGGCTTTCTTCACCGTTTAGCTCGCTTTTCGATCCTTTTCTTCTATGTTGCTGATTTAACACCTATCAAGTAAAAACAGAAGAAAATGTAAGTAATCAATAGCTAAAACGATAATGACTCAATAAAATAATGAATAAAGATGCACAAAATGAATCGAAAATTGTGATACAAAGTCGAGTAATCATTAAGCTTTGATAGTATTCCCCCCAAGTGATGTAGCTTGTTAGCTCTCATCCTAAAGAGTTGTCTTGTGTCCCTAGGTCCAAAGGAAAGTCTCTCTATTGACTCAATGTCATAGATAGCTCATTTGTTTTAATCTCCCTTTGACCTTGTTAGAGTCATTAGGACTTTTAGACAACCTTCTCGCTTTGACTTTGTCAAGTCAAAACCTTTAGCACACCTTGTTAAGAATCCTATAACTTAGAACATAGGCCTAGAGTTTATTAACTCTATGTGTGTACCATTGTTATGGGTACTCACATTTCCCTTTTTGGCTTTTGTTAAAGTCAAACCCCTAGTTAGTCTTAACTTAGACTTAGAGAGTTTATTAACTCTATATAAGTATCATTGTTATGGATGCTTATTCCACCTGAACCTTGACCATAGTCAAGAGTTCTATCCCTAGTTAGGAGAATTACGGTTGCTCTGATTCCATCCTTGTTATGATATGTAGGCACGAGATGCGACATCTTGGCGAGCATACTTAGTATACAAACCCATAGGTCTTTACCTTTAGCAATCCTTACCTTAGCACATAACCATTAGAAAATAGACATTAACATAAACACAACTACCAAATAAGAGGCTCATGTAGAGTACTACAGATACTTAGGATGCTAATACCTTCCCTTAGTATAATCAACCCCCGAACCCCCCAATCTCTTAGCTTCGTTGTTACGTAGCGCACTTAGAGTTTTCTTCGATCTTTACCCTTTCCTTTGGATAAATCAATGCTCGGTGGTGAATATTTAAATATTTGTATCGCTACTGCGAAAATAAGGAGGCCGACAAAGGCAGAAGAGTCGTTATTTATCCCAAAGAGAGGGAAAGGAAACGATCAGAGAAAACCTACGAAAAAGGGAAAAGACAAGGTCATCGCAACCAAATCTTGGGTTCGGGAGTCGGTTAAACAAGGGGAAGGTATGAGCACCCCTCATGTCTGTTGTACTCAATGGGATCCACACTTGTTGTCTAAATCTACGGGTGAAAACTATATAATGCTACTGCTAAACGGGGGTGAAAGGAAAGAACTGACTCGATAGGACATCGCCGCTCTATGCCTACGTATTCTCTCGTGCAATGGGAAAGTCAAAGTCAACGTAGTTCGGGAAACTACGGGTGAAGGGGGGAAAGGTTGCTCGCCAAGACATCGATGTCTTGTGCCTACGTATCCTCATCTAGTATGAGAAATCAGAGCAAACGTAGTTCGGGCTAACTACGAAAAAACAGGGTGTTCTCGATCGCACGGGAGCGAGAGAAAAGGTCCGGGTAGACGATACTAGCATACACATTCTAGCAGTTAGGTGTATTAATGCTCGACCATTGGAGACTTAGGCATTACCTGTTTGTGGTAGAACAGACGTAGAATGTCTTGGGTTAAAAGGTACGGAAGACTAAAGGTGGGAAAGAAAGAAAAGTGCTCGCTAGGATTATCACAATCCTATGCCTACGTATTCTCAACAGATATGAGAAATAAGAGCAGCCGTAGTTCGGCCAACTACGGGTAAACATGGTGTTCTCAATTGCACGGGGGTGAGAGAAAAGGTTCAGTTGGTAGACGATGCTAGCATACACATTCTATCAGTTAGATGTATTGCTACTCGACCATTGGAGACTTAGGCGTTACTTGTTTGCGGTAGAACGGACGTATCATGTCTTAGGTTAAAAGGTATGGTTGACTAAAGGTGAGAAAAAAAGAAAAGTGCTCGCTAGGATTATCGCAATCCTATGCCTACGTATTCTCATCATGCATGAGAAATCAGAGCAAAACTTAGTTCAGGCTAACTACAGATAACTGGGTCTCGGTCGCATGGATGCAAGAGAAAAGGGATCTCAATGGCACGGATGCGAGAGAAAAGGGTCCTAGGCCGGGAACGCCTAAACCGAAGAAACTGGATTGGATCGGGACGCACTACGCTAAATCCTAAGACGTAGGAGCGAGTGCGTCGCATATCACCCAAAGGGCATACGCTAAACACTCTAGACGAGAGAGAAGAGGCTCCCCACTCATCATTTCCTACGTATCTAACGCTGAACTCACAACACTCATCACGGTTACGGGTTAGAAAACGGTCTGAAAGGGTAAGTGAATCAAATCGGAACCAATGTGACGCTAAATCATCGTAGCTCGACTTATGAGGGAAGTCAAACTATATGAGGTCGTGTAATTGATATCCGTGCTATGAACAAGATAGAGAAATGATATTGAGGATCATTCTCCAATTTAATCATGTTGCACGGACCAAAAACAGTGGGATCTCGTCTTAATCACAAACATAATATCGATTAATCGAAGGTAGCCTATCGTGATCCCAAAGTAGAGTAAATGACCCAAATGGCCATCTTCCATAAATTTGAAATCGGGAAGGTTATCGACTTCGATAAATCTGACGCTTACGGATACAAGACTTCATCGATCCAAGAAAATTCAAAATAAAATCGAAAAGAAGAAGAAATGAGGAGAGAAAGGAGGTGGTCTCGGATCCAACATTATTCATCATTAATTTGACTAGTAACGGTTTACAGAAATCTCGTCATCGACCAAAACGAAAATAGAATAAAAGGCCCAATAATAAATAGAAACAAAAATCTAACTTCTAAGAAATTATTAAAAAACTCTAATATGAAATGTGAATTAAAATTCTAAGAAAATATTTATAAACTAGAACTTCGAAAATAATATATTGACAAACTTTTTCAAAATCTAAATATAAAATTATATATATATATATATATATATATATATATATATATATATATATATATATATATATATATATATATATATATATATATACACACACACACACACACAGAAATAGTCTGTTCATAGAAAATATTAACAAAACTTTAAAACTAAATTATATAAAAAAATAATGAACAATTTTCATAAAAATTTAAAGAAGAACAGGGGAGTGATAAAACAAAAACAGAGGGTACGGTCCACAACAAGGAACGGGCCGTGAGGCCCAGTCAACCAAAAGCTAAAAAAATTAAAAAAGCAAAAAAAATAAAGGAAAAGATCTTTTTCTTCTTCCAATTTCGTTTCAGCTCATCACCTCTCTCTTCTCTGTTCAACACCAACTCTCTCTTTCACTTTCTATGATTTGTCCACTCCAGATCCGTCTTCCATTTAATTCTATTTCTGTTGGTGTTTGATTTAGGTATGTGAAGTTGTGGAAGTATGTTGGGATGTGAGTTTAGTTTCTGTTTGGATTTAAGGTTGATGAAGTAGGTATCGTGAAGATGGTAAAATGGGTTTGAGTGAAAGTTTAAGTTAAGATGAAGATGGGTTCTGCAGGTGGCATGGTTTTGCAATTTGGAAGAAATTGAAGTTGATGGTGAATATGCGGGTTGATGAAGGTTTCTGTTCAAAGTTGAGGAAAATGAAAATGGTGGTAAAATGGTGAGGTGAGATATGGGTTTCATGGAGGTTTGCGTTTTCGAGTTTGTAGGTGGAGGTTTGTTGAGGAGTGGATTTCTGGGTCAAGTTATGGTGAAGAAGAAAATGGTGAAATGTTGGTTGAAGGGTTAATGGCGGAAAATTGGGTTTATGGGTTTATGATTGGGATTGTTGTTGGGGTTTGCGGTTTGAGAATGATGAAGGTGTTTTTGGGTTTGGAATGGAAGATGGTTGAGGTTCGTTGAGAGTTTGAAAATGGTTGTTGTTTGGTTTTCAATGGAGGTTGAAGGTGAATCGCGAGTTGAAGGTTTTTGGGTTTTCCGGCGGTTGAAGGTAACGGAAGTTTGGAGGGGATGAAGATTTGGTTTATGCTGGTGTTTGAAGATGAAGAATGGTTGTTTTCTGGGTTTAGCCGTTGATGATGGTGAGTAGAAAGGGGTTGAGTTTCGGCAAAAATGGAGAGAGGAAAGGATGAAGATGGTGAATAGTGGGTTTGGAAGGAGATGAAGTAGTTGGCGGATGAGTAGTAAAGGGTGGCGGACGGATTTATGCGTTAGGGTTTGGTGAATAGTGTTGGAATGGAGGGCTGCGACTAGGTCAGCTGTCCCAAGGTTAGGGACAGTGAACAATGGATTTATACCCCAGAAAGCGACACGTGGCATAGTTGTTTTGCTGATTTTCACTTAATTAATATACTGAAAATGAATTAATTGATTAATAATAACATTCTAAAACTAATTAACTGAAATTCTAATTTAACTAAATCTACTCCTACTTTAATAATTAAAACCAATTTTAAATTAATCCTAACTAATCTTAATTAACCGTAAACTAAAACTTAGTTAACCTAAAATTCTAATTAACAAATCTATTTCTAAAATCAATCCAAAATTCTATTAAAATTTAATTTAACAATTCTAAAGAAAATCTAAACTAATAATTCTATTTTCTATTAAAACAACTATTTTCTAATAAATTTATAAGAAAAACTCTAAATTCTAAATTTATATCTATTTTCTAAAAAAACTATTAAATAAAATTTCTAAGTCTAACTAAATTCTAATATTCTAAACAATATAAAAATCTATTCTAGTTAATTTCTAAATATTCTAAAACTTAATCTATTTTAAAAAATGCTATATTCTATTTGAAATTCTATGCCAAAAATATAATAAAATCTATTCTAGAAAACTATTTTCTAACAAAAATCTATTTTCTAAAACTACTACTTCCTAATTAGAATAAAAACTATTTCTAATTCTAATAAATTCTACAAAAACTATAAAAAGAAATTAAAGCAGGAAAAAGTAGCGAAATAAACGGAAAAAGGGGTCGAACACCGAAACGAAACAGGATTATCAGCATGGACCAAATCACCAGGAAGAGAGCATCTTTCGCTCGATTTCGACATGGAACTTCTCATCACTTGAACTGGTTTGAATTGCCTAAAATGCGAAGGAAGCGACTGTAATCCCGATAAATCCAATCTGGCTGATAACATGGACAATATGTGACTTAAACGATATGCAGATGCAAATGCGAAATGAAATGAATCATAAGCCAAGTACAAGAAATGGTTGGTCAAATTTTGGGGTACGACAATTTGTGATTCAAATTAATTAATAGCTTGATATCCGATTCTCATCACAACAGAAATGGCGACTTTACTGGGGACATCTAGAAGGTTAAGCCCACCATATTTGCAGTTGTATTTTTTCATGTATGTTTCCTTTATACATGTATATTTGTGAATATATGTGTATTATACCTATTGTATTGCATATGTGCATTGGGTTGCTACTTTGAGAGGTGAGATAAGTCCTAGCCCGGACTTGAGTGTACACTTATGATAGGATTATGGTATGATCAATAGTTGACAGTTTGGAGTAATCCTAACATGTTTGACATATGATGTAACTACGCTAGTCGAGGCCCCTTTGGGATTACTGATGGCATATGAGTAATCGTACTTTTATAACTTTTTCCGACCTGGGTGTTCGTGACACTGAGAGACCTTTTAGTTACCCACTTACCCCACTTGACCTTTTAGGACATAGTGCGCTGACTGTAAGGGAGTAGTCCCGAATGGTTACTACGCGATACTATACTCAGACGAGTTTATCTTAAGAATACTTTTGACTCATATGAGTAGTCATGTAAGCTGATAATATCCTAAAGATTTATCGATGACTCTGGGAACTTTGTAGAACCCGTTGTGCGGGAACATACCCATAATATATACCTTTTGGGATGGGTTAGACCAAGACTTCATGCTCGTGATCTCCAAACTTAGGCCCTTTGTTTGTTTGCATGTATATGTGTGTGAATATGTGGATGTGTAAATACGTGAATATGTGTGTATACGTTTGTTTTGTGCATCGTATCCATTCATGCATTCATGGAATTCAGTTGTTATTTCCTTTATGAAAATCAATAGAGATCATGGATTATAAGATGAAACTTTTCAGTTTTTCCCAAAATGTTTGCAACTAGCTTTTGAGTTCTTTGAAACCATTTGACTTGCATTTACATTGCATGAGCATGTCATCATATTTTCATTTCTCAACCTGGAGTCTCATCTTCTTCTTCATATATCTCCATAGGATACTTAGCACACATTCTTGACAAATGGTGATGATGAATGGAATTTTGGAAGGTCAGGAAGCCTTGAAGGAGGAGATCAGAGTTCTCAAAAGTCAGATAAACTTGGTTTTAGAGACTTTACAGAACTTGATGAAGAAGGAAGGGAACTCTTACTTTGTTGCATCCAGAGAAGTTATCACTTCGCCATCTCCACAGCAAGGACACTCTCGTGAGGAAACTTCGTATCAACTAACATTTGGTCTTGCACCAAAATGTCACCCTCACCTTGTGACAACCAAGGAGGTCATCACTCCTCATCCAGCCAGTGTTACCCCAAGTCTAGGGAAAACCCATATGGACACTCTCCATTTACCAGCATTTGGTTATCCTAAAGATGTCATCATCATCCTTTGAATGCCAAGTTAGCATATCAACATCCATTGGCTATTCCTCTTCAAGGTCGTCGAAATCGAAAGAAGAGGTAGAGACATAACAAGAGGCAGAATCGGAACAAAAGGAACAAGGCTCACGAAGAACGGATTCCTATACCGCTTAGTAAGCTCTACCCGCTACTAATCCAGAACTGATTAATAACTCCTTTCACATTTGTGCCAACATCATATACATGGTACAATCCTGATACAAATGCAACATGTGAATTCCATAAAGGCTCCAGAGGAAACGATTTAGATACTTGTTCTGCATTAGAAGCATCAATACAAAAATTGATCCACTGCAAGAGCTTAATCTTTGAAGAATACCATCCAGAGGTTAAATGTGGATACTGTACTGAGACAGTGGGGAATCTCGTAAAAGAGTGCAATATTTTCAGGCCCAGGTTGCAAGATGTGATAAAGTCACTAGCACCCTAAGGAGGAAGGTCAGATGTCGATATCTCGATTTCCGAGCCAGATGACAATAAAGGTAAAGAACCTATGAGACATCTTAAGGTTTTATACCACAAGGAACAAGTCACATGCGTGAGTTGATCAAACGCAAGATCCTGAGCGTCAATGAAATGACCCCTGTTTGGACACAGAAGCTGGCAATCTTTTGGTTGTTAAAACATTTCTTGTTGTACTTTCTTTGTATTTTTGAATCTGTATTTGCTTATAGGCATTGTTGTTTTTTTGAAATGGAAAGATTAATAAAATGTTTATGCATCTTTTTATTAAGTTCATTCGTATTCACTCTTTCTCTTTCCTTTCATTTAAAAAAACAAACAAAAAGGATTTTTTTTCACCCACTTATCTTTACCAAACTGTTCTTTAAGAAAAGACTGGGGAGGATGAAGAAAACATTATATCCATAACTGTTATTGGTATACTTTCAATTAAACTTTGCCGATGATGTAAGGCATTGTTTCAAATCCCCAAACACTGGAGAAATAAGGAAGATAATCCCTTGTTAACCACTTTGAGCCTAGAAGTAGTTGTTTCGTTTAGAATTGAAAAAAAAACCATAATCTCAACCTTGGGGTGGATATTTTTCAGTTTAACTTGGTTATACATTCAAATGCAAGAGCTTCATGCAAGACACCTGTCAACTCTCTTAAATCATGTGAACAAATAGTGAACAAGTTATTCCCAAAGTGATAAATAAGGAAGAACCGTTAAGAAATCCTTACTCGAAGAATGAGTCGAGTCCCTTTCAAAGAAAAAGCTAAGAAATATGGGAAGCTCATGACCTTTCCTTATATAAAAAGGCTTGTATGACAACCAAAAAGAGGATGACCTTAAAACTTTCACTCTGAAAGTCCTCATTTAACACAACCAAATGTTGTAAGGGAGTAGTGACTACCCTAGGTTTCTGAACCATCACCAACTATCATCAGTGTGATTCCTAGCCTATAAGAACCTGAATTCATAGCCTGAGTTAACTGAGAGTAGGATTGAAGTTCATTATTAAGATTGGGTGGGGACAAACAAACTTTGAGCCTTTATCATTTGTTTCATGAGCCTTGAAACAAGCCACGTTATAATCTTTAAAAGACCTAATTGAGGTAAGGTTGTTTTGAAAGCATACTACAACAAGGTTGGATAACCTGACTCCTAATGATATTTGATAATTGTTTGTGTTGATCACTGTCGCTTGCGCGAAAATAAGGTGCCGGCATGACAGAAGAGTCGCCACCTTTCGTTATTTATCCCTCAGAGCGGGAAAGGAAACGATCGGAAAAAACCTGACGAAAAAGGGTAAGACAAGGTCATCGCAACCATCGTCTGGGTTCGGGAGTCGGTTACGCAAGGGGAAGGTATTAGCACCCCTCACGTCCGTCGTACTCGACGGGATCCTCGCTTGTTTGTTTACTTGGAAGGGTTGGTTATAATTTATCTACCTATCAAGGCTGGCTGAAAAAGAAAAGAAAAATGACTCGGCAAAGCGTCGCACTTTATGCCTACGTATTCCCGTCTGGAACGAGAAATCAGAGTCAACGTAGTTCGCCTAACTATGGGTGAAGGTGGGGAAGGTTGCTCGCCAAGACTTCGCCATCTTGTGCCTACGTACTCTCAACAGGCATGAGAGATCAGAGCTCACGTAGTTCGGGAAACTACGGTTTATTTCCTGTCTTTTACGAAAGAAGTGTCTTTTATTGTGTTTGCGATTTCAACCGCACTAGAGACTATGACCTGAGAGTGAATGCGTCGCATGTCACCCAAAGGGTACCATGCTAAACATCCAGACTGTGGAAAAGAAACTCTCCCACAATCCTTTCTTAGATAGCTTAAGGCTCGTAACGTACGAAAGAAATCATTCATGATTACTGTATTTTAAACTGCTTCGAGATGAGAAGAGAACATGCCCAACTAGGAGGGAGACTATCAAGTCCTACTGTTATCATGCCATGGATTCATCCTATGGTTGAGGTTTGAACAGGGAACTCCTAGAAGTTGTCATGCATAGGTTTCAACCTAAAAGTCTATCATCAAGTCCTTATCAAAGGAAATGAGAGTCCTAAGGGATCACGTCAATGATACACCAAAACAGACAAAGCATCAGCTTAACAGTAAAATGCATGCAATGCAAGTGAGGGAGGAAATATGTGTGGGGCTTCAGCCTCCACAAGCTCGTCTTGACCTCAAGCCAGTCATGAAATAACAGTAATCATACTAAAAATAAACAACATGCTATCAAGCAGTAAACAGTAAACTGCAATCATACAGATAAAAGAAATGAAATCATGCTATCAAGCAAAATAAACACACGGGCAAGGGAGCTGGGCTCTACCGAATACCCGCAAGCAAAGCCACGCAAGAACAATACAAGCAGGGGGAGCAACTCAACCTCTAATGCAATCATGCTCTTAGACTGAACTTACTCTAGATGAACTTAGTCTAATGCAACAGACAAATCAGACAAAACAATCAATACAGAAAAGAAAACAGAAGAAAGCTTCAGCTCCTCCAGTAGCAACTCAGTCTTCAGACTTCAGGAATCACTGGCTTTCCAGGTATCACCCTACAATATGAGTACCAACTCATCTTCTCCCTTAAGCTTCAGCTTCTTGATCAGCTCCACCTTCAGGCTTCACTATCTTCAGGGATCTTCAGGCATCAACTTGATCTTCACAAAGCCTTCAGACTTCAACAATCTTCAAGGAATCATCCTCTTCAAAGCTTCAGCTTCTATCTTCAATGGCTCAAATGCTCCAGCAAACAAGATTCAGTCAACAGGATGAGGTGAGGATGTTACAGTGCTCACTGACTTCCAAAGGATGCCATTGAGGACTTAACATCAAAAGAAAGGCTCTCTCAAAGTTCTACCTCAGAGGGCAAGGTCACTAATCCCTCCAAAGGAGAGAGGTGAATACCCTTAAGGGACTTTATGTCACAGAGAAGGAAGGAGGTGAACAAGACACTCCTTGTTTATTGAATGAAATTATGCTATCTAAAGCTCTACCTATGTACCTATAATCCTATAAACAGAACAAACAAAAGCTAAGCTAAGCTCCTCTGCAAGGTCTTCAAAGCTTCAATGATGATCCACAAGGTCTTCAACTCAATCTTCAAAGCTCACACACTCACAGGAGAAGAAAAACAAGCAAAACAATACAAACTATGCCTTTAAGCAACACACATACTAACCATACATTCAAAAATCAATTAAAAATACTAAAATACCATACAATATTCTAGCAAAATTCTAGGGGATTCTATACATACTTACCTTTAACCCATATATTCCCCATACACTAATTTGGCCTATAAAACCCAAAAAAAAAATGGTTCAAATCTACTTATACAACCTAAAACCCTAATTTGAGCACCTAAATGTCAAACAAGAAAACTATATCAAATTCTAATCTACAAATTGAGAATTAAATCCTACATGACCTATGATTCAACCTCTAACTATGCCAAAAAGAATGGCTCAACAATCCTAAGGGAAAGTCCTAAAAGAAATTGTACAAAATTAAGTATTAACCAAAATCAATTAAAAAGACTATTTACAAGAATAATATGCTAAAAATATTAAAAGAAAAATAAAATGGAATTTTATTTATGGATATTTTTCTAGACAAAATTATGAATGTGTGAAAAAAACAAGGAGTGAAAAATATTAATTTTTGAATTTTATATGGATTTATTAAAATGCAAGAAATATAAAAGAAATTGAAATAAGAAAATAAAATAAATGGGAGGGGGGGTGTCATGAGTAATGCGCCTCAGTTCATTTGACCATTGGGCCAGGAAAGGGGGGTGCAGATATTAAAATACTAAGGCCCACCTGCGCTCAGAAAATGAAGGAAAAATCAAAAGAAAAATGGGAAGGATACGGTGCAGAAAGCAACAAATTTCAGTGTATTTTTGGATTGGGCCCATTGTGGGGGTGTGGGTAGCGAGATCTGCTGAAGCCCAGGATTTACAACTAATCCAAACGATGCGTTTTGCTCTATTCTTTCCCTCCGCTTGCAAATTCAAATCGTGGCCGCTGGATTGAATTACAAAGTCCAACATCCAGAATGATCCAATGGTGGGGGTTCATCGTCCCCAAATGTACCCTAGGGTTTCGTCTGAACCAGAATCCATGCACGATCCTTCAACTCAATCGTTCTCAATGATGGCTTGATGAAATCCAGAAATTCCAAAAGCAAAAGTGTACTACTGATTACCACGAACACAACCATACAAGTAGTTTTCTCTGAAACTCCTTAAATCATCCTAACAGCAAGCTCCAACATTAGGGTTTCAACTTAATTCACTGGTATCAATCTTGATTGAACTCAAATCCATTGATGTAATCTTGTTCTACACGTTATCCTAACCATTATACACTATATCATATCCATTAATGCACACTAAACAGCTTGCTATCAATCTTGCAAGAATTGGTACCCTGCCACGAAACTCCATGGATCTTCCTCTAACTCTCAGAAAATCTTCCTCTAACCTAGCATGTTGATCTTACACCTAGGATTCTAACAGAATGTACATAATTATAGACCTATAGATAAAGTTACCAACCTGTCAAACTTCAATGGTGAGTGGTGTTAGAGCTTGATCTAGCACTTGAAATCCTCTCCAAATCTTCCTCCAATGATGAATACCTTTCTGTTTGCAAGAGTTGAAGTGAATGAGGCTTGTAGAAGAAGGAATTGGATCTTGCTTGATCTTGAAGAAACTTAGCAATGGCACTTTCTCTCTCACTCTCTCCAATGAACTCAGCAACTTTCACCAACCTTTTTCTTCATCATGATCCCCTCAATATATAACCATCCATAGAATCATCTAGAATTTCCTAGAATGAGCTAGAAAGTAATGGAAAATCATGGAATTTCTCCTTTAATGACATGTTGAACATACCACATCTCATGAGTTAGGCCTTGTAAACTTGTGTCAAAATCTCATTACAAGAGATATTGAGATCATATGTGCAAAAATCAGGCCAAACTTGCCTTGTGTAGAACCTTCCAAGGATGCCTTAAGATACAAGTTACAATTTTTCAAAGCAACCTTCATTTTTGAGCCTCAAATCAAAATTCTGTTTAAACCAAAGTTTTTAGAATGTTATTTGCAATCAAAATGGTATATTGGATGACCTATTTTGGATTCATAGATCTCCCAAACCAAATTTCAACTTGACTTGAATTAACTTATATGCCTTTTTTAGTTCAAATTTACCAAACTTTGTCATTCCATGCTATGAGCTTTTCCAACAACTCATGACCTCCTTTCTAGGCTTAAAATTCCATTTTGAACAACTTTCATGTTTTGAGTTTTTCCATTTGAGGCTTGGAAATAGGAGATATGGCCTTTGCTTAAAATGACCTATAACTGCCAAATGACCAAAATACCCCTGTCTTGTTCAAATCATAAGTTGAGTTCTACAAATCCTATCAAGGACTTCTAGTACTCTCTAGAAAGCTAAGAAGATTCTCTTCAACATTCATGTTGACCAAGAGATCATAGGAATCATCCTACTAGGGCAAAAGTTGTCTGCAAGTTGGGTGACTTTCAAGGACCCAGATTCACACACCTCAACTGACCTGTAATTTGTCAAAACCATAACTTGAGCTCTGCAACTCCTATCAAGGACTTCTACCACTCAAATTAAAGCTAAGAACAAGATCTACAACATTCATGTTGTGGGGAAGATGAGATGTCAATCACATATTGAGCTAAAAATGCCTGGAAGATAGGGATCAAATTAGGGTTTTTTCACTGACAATCCTCAGAAACCCTAACTTGAAACTTCTCACACTCCTCAATCATGATGAGTTGGTCTAGGAATCATCTTTATAACATCTCTATGCATCATTCCATGATCTCATGGCCCTTGGATTGGGTCTCAACCTTCTCCAAATCTTCAGTTATCCTAGGGTTGACCCAGTCAAAACCCTAATTTTACCATTCATGGTTGAATCTTCTAAATTCTTGCACAATGACTTCTCTGGGCTTCATGATGGCTTTCAAGACATCTCATAGACTTTCTCAAAGCTTCAAGTCTATTCTCAAAGTCTCAGAATCATCTGAGGGGCTCCCACAACTCTCAAGCTATGAGACACATAACCTTGGTTTCAACCAATTCCTCTGAGGATCTCTTGAACTTTCTGATGAAGGTATCAACTTTCAAACACTTGATAGGTGAATAATTGTTGGTCAAATTTTGGGGTGCAACAGCTGCCCCTATTCAAACGGCTTGAACCTGACTGGGTGAGACGCGAACGGCTCTCAGCCAATCAAGGTGCGAGACGATTGAATACCGGTAAACCCGAAAATTTGCCCATTGCTCAACTCGTCGAACACTGGAATAATGGTTGCACGACAACTATCTGGAGAAATACTGATCTGACATCGCCGTCGGAAACAAACAATACATCCAACATCGCCGCTGGAGAACTACAGAACCTGAATCACCGAAATACCCAACATCGCCGCTGGAGAACGAACCATCCAACATCACCGCTAGAGAACTGAATTAACTGACACATCCAACATCGCCGCTGGAAAACTGAGTCTGACATCGCCGTCGATCAACCAAAATACCCCACATCGCCGCTGGAGAACTAAATCTGATATTGCCGTCGAATAATCGAAATACCCCGCCTCGCCGCTGGAGAAAATACAACACTGAACAAAATACCCTGCATCGCCGCTGGAGAACTACATCTAACATCGCCGTCGGACAATCCAAATGCCCCTGCATCGCCGCTGGAGAACTAAATCTGGCACAATACTCCGCATCGCCGCTGGAGAACTAAAGGATCTGCATCACCTAACATCGCCGTCAGAAGACTGGATCAACTTGACATGCCCAACATCGTCGCTGGAAAAATGAATCTGACATCGCCGTCGGAAACAAACATCGCTCTGAGAGACACTCGACATCGTCGTCGTACAAACATCATCTCTGCTGGGGATTTGAAGAGTCTGACATCGCCGTCGAACATAAACCTAATCTGACCTCACCGTCAAAATAAACATCCAACCTCGCCGTCGAACATATTCGACATCGCCGTCGAACCAATCATAATCTGACCTCGCCGTCAAACAAACATCCAACCTCGCCGTCGAACACATTCAACATCGTCGTCGAACCAATCATAATCTGACCTCGCCGTCAAACAAACATCCAACCTCGCCGTCGAACACATTCAACATCGCCGTCGAACCAATCATAATCTGACCTCGCCGTCAAACAAACATTCAACCTCGCCGTCGAACACATTCAACATCGCCGTCGAACCAATCGTAATTTGACCTCGCCGTCAAACAAACCATAATTTGACCGACTCTGACCTGGGGTTCACCCCTGGTAAGTGGAACAAAAAGGTACACTTGCGTATTTGAAACTACTCCGCTGGGAATGAGAGACTTAACTGAGCACACTCTGATTTGGGGTTCACCCTCAGAACCATAACGAACATTCGCATACTACTGCATACTGAGTTCACCGTAGAACTTCAACATCAGAACTATATGAAACTGTGGCCCCTGGCCACTTCTAGCTTCATCTAGAAAAGATCTTCAAGTACTTCTGAAGATAAGCATCCTTGGCCTTCAAGGATGGCAACTCTGCAGGAGGTATCTTCGACTTCAGTCTGAAGAAAATGATCCTTGGCCTTCAAGGATACATGGATATGCCTTCAGGCAACTCCGCCTCTGCTATAGAGTGTCCGAGACTTCAGTCATGGATATACTTCGGCCTTCAGTCCGAAAAAATGAATCCTAGGTCATTCATGACCTTGGGGATAACCTTGCCTTCAGGCACCTTCGCTTCAGCTTGGGAAATTTGTGACTTCAGTCAGAGAAATGGTATCCTGAGCCATTCAAGACTCTTCGGGTATTCAAACACTTTGCCTTCAGGCAAAACTCCGCTTCAGCTGGAGAAACATCTTTGACTTCAGTCGGAAGAAACATCATTCACTTGATCGCGATCAATCATCACCTCAGGATAACTGACTTGGTCTTCAGGCCCACACGGATCACTTTGCAAACAAAAGCTGTATATACAAATTTTGAACTTTGTCTTCAGATACACGTTGATTCATCAACAAGGAAATCTGAATCCACAGGAACCTTCTGATATCGCCTTCAGGCGTTTACGAAGTCCATCTTCAGATTAGACATCGCTGTTGGGGCAAACATATCACGCTGCTAAGGACTTCAAGAATCATCTTGAATAAACTCCGTCGGGCACCTTCAAGAATCATCCTGAACTGCTGACCTTTCTGGAGCCTTTATCTGCCAGGGATCCCTGGAATCTTCCTGGGCAACTCTTGCTGGGGGCGCTACTGGGGAGCTCAAGAATCATACTAGGCGAACAACTCGGGAAATTGCGCTGAGGTCTTAAGACTCATCTTAAGCAAACGGCCCTGCTGAGGAATTCGAGAATCATCTCGAACTGAAGACTTCGCTGGAGATCTCAGAAATCATCTTGAGCGAACGACTGTAGGGATTACACCGGGGTCTTAGGAATCATCTTAAGGAAACGACCTCGTGGGGGAGAATATCAGGAATCGTCCTGAGCAACTGGTCCTTTGGCGGAACACCTGTAAAACAAGAATGATAATAACCTAGATCATGCGTATGATGCCTATGCTTCGGCGCCATGCCCCACATGGTGGGAATGCTATGCGTTTATGCTAAATGCTATGCAATCATGCACAATGATGCGATCCCGTCAGCAAAATAAATGCCGAGGGGGAAATTCTCCTGTCAAGGAGAAAGAACTACTCAGATAGAGGAATCATCCTGCTGAGGAGAAAACTGCATGCCAATATCAATTGGACTCTGTCTGAGGAATTGATCTTTCGGTTGACTGCTGCAGGGGAGACAACTTCTGCGAGAACCTGGACCTGCTGATATCAATCGCGAGAATAAACTACGGGGCCGTCCCGGCTGCTCTTCTGGGGGTAACTACCCGGTGGGGAAACAACCTCAACCGCTCCACACTCCACTGGGAAAAACCAATCATGATCTGATCAACTTCCAAGGACTCGGCTCCCTTGGACATCTGCAAACTCGGCTGGGGAAAGAGAGATTATTCTGCTTCGCTGGAGAGAGTGCGACTCTGGGGGAATACAGCATCAGTTGTTCAATATCTGCTAGGGAAAATCCACTCATGGTCCCAACTGCTTTCGAGGATTCGGCTCTCTTGGGGGACTCAGCCGGGGAGAGAAATCATTCTACTTCACTGGAGAGTACGACTCTGATGAGGAATCTCAATTTCGCTAGGGAAGAAAGAATCATCTGACTTCGGGGGAGAGTACACTTCTGCAGGGGAATACAACATCAGCTGTTCCAACACTCTACTGGGGAAGGAGAAGTCATTCTACTTCGGGAGAGAATACGGCTCTGGTGGGGAATCTCACTTCCGCTGGAGACTTCAGTCTGGCACCATCAGTTACTGCCTGCTTCGGCGACTTTACTGGGGAAAACACGAGCTTCGGCACCCGACCATTTCTACGAAATCTGCACTTGTGACCCGGTGCTGGGGAAAGAAGACATCATTCTTCGGTACTTGACTCAGCTGATGAGGTGACGTTCCTTCAGGATGCGTCTGCTTGGGGAAGAGAATCATCTCTGCCTGGAGAGACATATCAATGCTCACTATCCTGCGTTCAGGTGCTGCGGAGGAGACCACTGAACACTGCTGGAGAAGGAGGATTCGCCCTGCTTCGGGGATGCGCACGGCACATCTTCTGGAAGGTGCTACACCTGCAACAACACAAACAAACAGACAAGATGCCCTCCTTAAAGGGGCCTATCAAGGTTATTATCTCGTGACAATATTCAAGTAGTTAATTGTTTCAACAATCAATGGGCCTAGGCCCGCAAGTTTATGTATGCGCATTTTATCAAAAACATCGGCGTTTTTATTCGCAAACAAAACAGATAAATGCTAAACAGACAAGCAGAATTGTTGAATGATATGCATTTTATTGATGGTGAACCCCTGAATGGGCAAAAATGTTTTACAACAGAGGCAAGCTCCTGGAATGAGGAAGCCGCGCAAAAAAGAAAACATAAATATACATCAGTATATACAAATGTCGGCAACGAGGCGTAGACGAACACCATGAGTTGATCCCTCTAAGACCCACTCGACTTCGATACTTCTCCGACGCTTCAGCTTCGGAAGAGATTGACTCAGATGAACGACCCTCAGGTCCTCCAAACCATTAAACAATGAAAGTCCACACGCGGAACGCAATCATTTGCTTATTCAAATCCCTAACTTTTGCGTGAACCGCCCTTTACGGGTTTTCAGTTCACCGGGATACCCTTTTTTGCCGAAGCCGCCCAGTGTAGGTTTTCGACTTCGCGGGTGTACATTTTTTCAATATATCCCTAATTTTTGCCCGAACCTTTTATTCTGTTTTTGGTTCGCCGGGATGCCCCTTTTTTGCCTGGACTCTTTCTTTTTTGTCCAGCGGGTCTCTTTCAAGCAAAGTATTTTTTAATTGCGTCCGCGTTCACCGGGGATGCAAAATATTCACCATCCATCGTGGATAACAACAAAGCTCCTACCGAGAAGACCTTGCTGACGACATACGGCCCTTCGTAATTCGGAGTCCACTTGCCCCGGTGATCGGAGTGTGGCGGAAGAATCTTCTTCAGGACGAGATCACCCGCCTGAAAGCTTCTAGGACGCACCTTCTTATCATAAGCTTTCTTCATTCGGCTTTGGTACAGACGACCAAACGCAATCAATGCTAACCTCTTCTCGTCCATCAGGCTGAGTTGGTTCAAACGATTCGTAATCCATTCTGCCTCGTCGAGCTTCACATCAACCAAAACTCGCAAAGAAGGAATCTCCACTTCTAACGGTAGGACAGCTTCCATATCGTACACCAAGGAGAAAGGAGTTGCCCCGGTCGACGTACGCACCGTCGTACGATAACCGTGCAAGGCGAACGGCAGCATCTCGTGCCAATCTTTGTACGTCACAACCATCTTCTGAACAATCTTCTTGATGTTCTTGTTGGCCGCTTCAACAGCGCCATTCATCTTTGGCCAGTAAGGAGATGAGTTGTGGTGTTCAATCTTGAAGCTCTGGCACAGCTCCTTCATCATCTTGTTATTCAAATTCGAACCATTATCAGTAATGATCCGCTCGGGAATTCCATAGCGACAGATGATGTCCTTCTTTATGAATTTAGCTACCACCTGCCTGGTCACATTAGCGTACGAGGCTGCCTCCACCCATTTGGTGAAGTAGTCGATAGCTACCAGAATGAAACGATGACCATTGGATGCAGTGGGCTCGATCTTGCCTATCATGTCGATGCCCCACATGGAGAACGGCCAAGGGGAGGACATGACATTTAATGGGCACGGCGGCACATGAACCTTATCAGCATAAATCTGGCATTTATGACATTTCTTCCCGAATCTGAAGCAATCCGACTCCATCGTCAGCCAGTAATACCCTGCTCTCAGGATCTTTCTCGTCATGGCATGCCCGCCGGCGTGCGTACCAAATGTGCCCTCATGGACTTCTTCCATGAGCATACTCGCCTCTTTCTCATCTACACATCTGAGTAGCACGAGATCGTGGTTTCTCTTATACAACACTCCGTCAAGATTGAGATAAAAGTTTCCGGATAGCCTCCTCAGAGTCTTCTTATCCTGGGTTGACGCACCCGCAGGATACTCCTTAGTCATAAGGAAGGTCTGGATGTCGTGGAACCATGGCTTGCCGTCGGCGGCATCCTCGATTGCAAAGACAAATGCCGGTCTGTCAAGACGCGAAAGCACAATTCTTGGAGCCTCATTCCAATAATTGACTTTATACATTGAAGCCAACGTGGCTAAGGCATCAGCCATCTGATTTTCAGCCCTGGGTACATGATGAAGTTCCACTCGATCGAAGAACGGAAGCAGCCTCCTGGCATAATTCATGTACGACACTAAATTCGCTTGACGAGTGTCTCACTCCCCTTTAATCTGGTTGATTACGAGCGCTGAGTCACCATATACGTCTAGATTCTTGATTCTCAAATCAATTGCTTCTTCTAGACCTATGATACATGCTTCATACTCTGCTTCATTGTTGGTAACTGGAAACGTCAGTCTCGCAGTAAACGGGATGTGGGATCCGTGAGGAGTCGTGATGATAGCCCCGATACCACTTCCATAGGAATTAACCGCTCCGTCGAATATCAACTTCCACTGAGACTTCCTGTCTGGCCCCTCATCGGGCAATGGCTCATCGCAATCCTTCGCTTTGAGAAACATAATATCCTCGTCAGGGAATTCGAACTTCATCGGCTGGTAGTCTTCGATTGGCTGTTCGGCAAGGTAATCAGACAATACGCTTCCCTTAATGGCCTTCTGGGAGACGTACTGAATATCATATTCCGTTAACACCATTTGCCATCTGGCAATCCTGCCCGAAAGAGCCTGCTTCTCGAAGACGTACTTGATCGGATCCATCTTCGAAATTAGCATAGTGGTGTGGTTGAGCATATACTGTCGTAGACGTTTGGCGGCCCAAGCTAATGCACAACACGTCTTCTCCAACATCGAGTATCGAGATTCACACTCAGTGAACTTTTTACTCAAATAATAAATGGCATGATCCTTTCTGCCCGTCTCGTCGTGCTGACCGAGAACACACCCCATACTATTCTCCAGAACCGTCAGGTACATGATTAATGGCCGTCCAACCACTGGGGGTATCAAGATTGGAGGTTCTTGAAGATACTGCTTTATTTTGTCGAATGCCTTCTGGCAATCCTCATTCCAAGTAATCGCCTGATCTTTCTTTAAAAGCTTGAACATCGGTTCACAAGTGGCCGTGAGCTGAGAGATAAACCTTGCAATGTAGTTTATTCGGCCCAAGAAACCACGAACTTCTCTTTCTGTTTTCGGCGCTGGCATTTCTTGGATAGCTTTTATTTTCGCAGGATCAACTTCAATCCCTCGTTCACTAACGATAAACCCCAATAACTTTCCGGACCGCACTCCGAAAGTGCACTTGTTAGGATTCAGCCTCAGCCTGAATTTCCTAAGCCTCTCAAAAAGCTTCAATAAGTTGACCAGATGCTCTTCCTCCGTTTGGGACTTTGCAATCATGTCATCAACATAGACCTCGATCTCATGATGAATCATATCATGAAACAAAGTTACCATTGCTCGCTGGTAAGTGGCCCCTGCGTTCTTCAGACCGAAGGGCATTACCTTATAGCAAAATGTTCCCCAGGGGGTGATGAACGTCGTTTTCTCCATGTCCTCCGGTGCCATCTTAATCTGATTGTAACCGGAGAAGCCATCCATGAATGAAAACACGGAAAACTGGGCTGTGTTGTCGACCAACACATCGATATGAGGCAACGGGAAATCATCCTTAGGGCTCGCCCTATTCAAACCCCGATAATCGACGCACATGCGTACCTTACCGTCCTTCTTCGGTACCGGCACTATGTTGGCGACCCACGGAGGGTAAGTGGTAACGGCTAGAAATCCTGCGTCCAACTGCTTCTGGACTTCTTCTTTGATTTTTACAGCCATGTCTGGTCTCGTCCTCCTAAGCTTCTGCTTGACTGGAGGGCAATCTTCTCGCAACGGCAAGCGATGAACCACGATGTCAGTGTCAAGTCCTGGCATATCTTCGTATGACCAAGCAAAGATGTCACTATACTCTCGAAGCATCTCGACCAGTCTATGCTTGACATCAACCTGCAGCGCTGCCCCTACTCTGACATTTCTGACGAGCTCTTCAGAACCCAGATTTATGATCTCAATATCCTCTTCATGAGGCAGAATAACCTTTTCCTCTTGTCTGAACAAGCGGGCCAACTCTTCCGGAAGGTCCTCGTCTTCATCAATCTCATCCTCGGCTTGATAGATCGGGCAATCGAAGTCGTAGTGAGCCGTAGAGGGTCCAGAGTCGATGTCATCTGTCATGTGGATCCTGCAATAACAAGGGTTAAGTTTAAAGCAAGAATATGCAGGTTAGCACAAACCTCGTTGCCATTTTGTTGTTTTTCGAAAGAAACACAAAACAGGAATAACAGAGAACACAATATTTGAGTACGAAGAAAACGCCTTTTATTTATTAACAAAATGCATGTACATAATCCAACAAGGCCCTGACAATAAAACCACTATGCCCCGGGCAGGACATAGGGTTGTACAAAGATTGCAAAAAGCAAATCATTACTCTTCACTTGTCAGCTGGATAATCTCCTTGATGGTCCAATTGTTGAGGCGCTCGCCCGGCTTGCTTGGTTGAATCCAGGCGTCAAGATCACAATCGCTATCCCCGCTGTCTTCAGACGCTGCGTTGATGCTTTCGAAAATCACTCCGCCCTTGGTGAATAGGATCGGCCCTTTCCCGCAAGACGAACTGCTAGATGAAGATGAAGCTTCAGCTTCAGGAGAATACCCCAATCCAAACTTATCCTGCTTGATTGGTATATCCAAAACATGCCCCCAGCCTGGGGTGGAACCGGCTTCAACGACGGCCCGAGCTTCTTTAAATGAGGAGAGATTCATCTCTTGCTTCTCTGCGACGACAGGAGCTACCTCTCTCACCTTGACGGTTTCAAATGCTTGGCAGAGAGTTTCATGGATCTCGCCATCCATTTCAACATATTTAAAGGATGACAAGTGGCTCACCATAATGTCCTCCTCACCACAGACGGTTACTATGCTGCCCCCGACAGCATATTTGAGCTTTTGATGCAGCGTGGACGTCACGGCACCAGCAGCATGGATCCATGGCCGACCTAAAAGGCAACTGTAGGCAGGCATGATATCCATGATATAGAAAACCGTATTGAACGTCTCCGGACCAACTTGAATTGGCAGGGTCAACTCTCCGAAAACGTGGCGTTTAGTTCCGTCAAAGGCTTTCACTACCAGATCACTGGGCGTGCAAAGCAATCCACGGGTATCCAACTTCATCAGTGCCTTTTTCGGAAGCACATTAAGCGACGAACCCGTATCCACCAGGACATGCGACATGATAGTGCCTCTGCACTCTATTGAGACGTGCAAGGCGCTGTTGTGGTCTCTTCCTTTAGGAGTCAGCTCTAGATCTATAAATCCCAGCCCATTACCAGCATTAACATGGGCTACCACCTCTTCCAGCTGATTTACTGATATCTCTTGCGGCACGTAGGCAGCGTTCAGAACCTTCAGTAACGCGTTGCGGTGGGCTTCAGAACACAGCAACAAGTTAAGAATAGAGATCTTGGACGGAGTCTGATGAAGATGATCTACAATCTTGTAGTCGCTCTTCTTGATTAATCGCATGAACTCTTCAGCATCTTTAACTAGCAAATCCTTCTCTGCCCCAGAAGGGCCCTCCTCGACAGCTTTGCCTTTACCCTTATCTACAGCGTCAGCTCAGACCATTTTCTCTGCTGCAACCTCTGCCGGCGCAAACACTCTACCGCTTCGAGTAATGCCACTGACTCCGGCAAGATTCTGCACCGTCGATCCGTATGGCTCAAGCTTTAACTTCTGACCATTGCAATAGACTTCGGCGCCGTAATGCCATGGAACGGCGTTAGTGCTTTCGAATGGGATTGGCCCGGCCCTGGTAATAGTGATAGTAGGCGGTCGGGGCGCAGAAATAGTAATAGGGTGACGAGGAATAGTAATGGTAGCGACTTCATCTGCCTGTCTCAGCACAACCTCCCCTGACGCACTCTCAACGCTCCGGCTGAACTGAAAAATACCCTCAGACATCAGACTTTGGATACCTTCGACCAGCTGCTCACACCCATCAGGAAGTGTAGCACAAGCCATACATAACTCTCCGCATCCAGGAAAGAAGCCCTTTTTCAGCAACTTAGCCTTGACAAAACTAAGCGGCGTTTTCAAGCCTTTGACATCAGTCAACAAGTCCGCACTCTCCTCAGTGATAACGGCATTAACTCCGCCCCCCTTATGATGAGGCATAGGGTTCTTGGTAACGTTGGGCACACTGTCAGAAAAGTTAATAACCTTGGCGTCCACCAAGTCCTGCACTTTGTGCTTAAAAGCTTTACAATTCTCAATCGTATGGCCTGGTGCCCCAGTATGGAAATCACAAGTAGCATTGGCGTCATACCCCGGTGGTGGTGCCCCTGTTAAGGGAGCCATTGTCCTCTTTTGAACTAGCTGAAGCTGAAGCAGCGTTTGCAAGAGCTGTGCATACGACATAGGTGGAGTTTCAAAATGACGATTTGTCAAAGGAGCCCGGTTCTGATATCTTCTATACCCCTGCTGATTCTGCTGCTAAGGCTGCTGCTGCTGCTGCTGCGGCTGCGGTGGAGCAGCTGGGATATTTATGCTAGCAATCTGAGGCTGAGGGCCCTTGCCCTTCCTCCGAGCATTAGTGACAGAACTGGCATCTCCCTCTCGACGCTTGCCAGCGTAAGGTTTCTTGCTACTTCCTCCAGCTGAGGATGATTCGCCCTGAATTTTTCCAATCTTTATACCGTTCTCAACATGCTCGCCCATAGTGATGAGAGCCAAGAATGTTCCAGACATGCCACTGACCAGCTTTTCATAGTAGATTCCAGGAAGGGTAGCCACGAACATTTGCACTAGCTCACGCTCAACCATCGGCGGTTGAACCCGAGCAGCCAATTCACGCCACCGCTGGGCGTACTCTTTAAAGCTTTCATTGTTCCGCTGTGAGAGATTCTGAAGCTGAACTCGATTGGGGGCCAAGTCGCTATTGTATTGATAGTGGAGGACGAACGCTTCAGCGAGGTCTTTCCAGGTGCGCACAGTAGCGGGCTCCAAACCCATATACCATTCGAGTGATGGACCAGAAAGACTATCTTGAAAGAAGTGCATCAGCAACTTCTCATTGTCAGAATAGGCGGACATCTTTCTATAATAAGATCGAAGGTGAACACGGGGGCAAGTAGTACCCTTATACTTCTCAAAGGCAGGCACCTTGAATTTGTGAGGCACCTTAAAATCAGCAATCAACCCGAGCTTGGACATATCGACGCCCAATGTGTTCTGATTTTCAATGTCTCTCATCTTGTCTTCCAGCGCTTTGAACCTGAGTCGAGCTTCAGCATTCAACTCTGCTTCTACACCTCTCTGAGAGAATATGTCATCCTGATGGTCCTCCAGCCACGGTTGAGGCACCAACAGATTTCCTGCACCAGCATTGCCGTTGACCGGCCCTATGTTAACATTGGCTCCCAAACTACCATTGCCGACGCCTGCCGCATTGAGTCCGAGATTAGTCATCAGATTGCCGTTAGCACTGCCGTTGCCCCCGGCAACAGGAACAACATTCTGTGGAGCATCCACTGGAGGAGGAGTAGGCACGGCCCCGCCGTGAAGTATGCCATTACTGTCAACCCTGGAGATCAGAGGTTAAACCAAAGTACGAAGCTGGTCCTGACCGTTAGCGACTACCTGCATCGGTTCCATAAAACGATCCATCCGTTCACGGAGCTCTTGAACGTCTGACTGCACCTGGTCCATTATCCTTGTCTGATTAGCGCGAGTTGAGTAGTGGTGAATGAGTCTTTGATCAATCCTGGAGATCGAAAGCAGCTCGGAACCTGAAAAACCTGTTAACAATAAAGGTTAGGAAAAGCGATAAGATATACGCCATGCAAATATGCTTCATGCAGATGCATGCGTGTGTCTGTGTGCGCGGGAGATTTTCCCCCGATCCTAGTGCCTTAGTGCCAGTGCTGATAATAATAAGAGGAAGAAGAAATCCGAGCCCAATCATGGAAACATCAATCTCATATATATATGGAAAGGCCTGTCAAGGCAGTACACAGTATCAGCGAGTACAAACAAATCAACAGCATGACCTCAGCCAACAAGTCTGGTGATGGTCAGCATACATCAAAGATCAAAACAACAGGAATACAACTAGTCAAGCATGGCCACGGGCGCGATACTTTGCTAATAACTCCTTCGTCTCTGGATGATCTGGCAAAGCGAGCAACCCCTCGACGAGTAGTTCCCTCTGCCTGATGGTATGCTGGAGCCCCTGAACTGAACTCTCCCAAGCTCCTTCGCCAAAGCAATCTTCCAGTTTCCGCTTCTTAGACTCAAACATCAGCTTATGCTCCCTCAGGTTAGCAAGAGCTTTGTTGAGACGGCTTTCGGCGGCGTACCTGCGGGCGGTCTCTTCATCAAACCTCCGCTCACTGTCCTTTACTTCGGCTTCCAACTTAGAAATCCGCAGCATCAGTTTGTCCTCTCGCTCCTTCCTGGTGGCCATAGAGGTCTTCCAATGCTGGTCGAACTTAGATATCCTCCGATATGCCTCTTCCAGATGCTGCTTCTTCGTAGCTAGTACATCATTAGCAGCCCTGAAGTCTTGACCTAAGCGTTCCCGATCAGCAATCTGCTTTGCCAAGTCTGCACCCAGTTGGTTCACCGACTCTGTTTGCTTTTTGAGAGCATGCACGGCTTCATTCTGTTCACTTCGAAGCTGAGCTAACTCCTTCTCTAATTCTGCATTCACCCGCTTCAGTTCATCACGCTCGGCTAATACCTGGTTGTGCTGATGAATGGACACAGTGGTAGGCTCTTCGGCTGGTGGAGGACTCTCTGGTCTGACGTGAGGGAATGGCATCCCTATAGCGCTGGCTCTGGCTCTGATCCAATCTGAATAAGGAGGGTAGGCTTGGCTGTTGCTCTTTCCCAACAAAGGCTTTCCTCTCGTGCTGATATTGTTCCACGCATACTGAAGCTTGGACAACAAATCCCCCTCTAGAGTACCCGTGAGGTACAGAGATTCCTGTACCTCTTCCTCCTTCGGTGGAGTCCTCAAAGCATATGCGAACTGACGAACTAGCAATGATGGATTGTAGTTGATGCAACCCTTCCTACCTATCAGAGGTACGTTAGGAAACCCACCACAACTGAAGATCACCTCGGTGCCTAGCCTGTCTCTGTCAACGAACCAATCAATGTCTTCTGCCGACAAACTCATCAGACGCTCAGGCCACTCAGCTGAGGCTGCAGACAAGACGGAAGAACCCCTCTTGGGCAAGTGACTATCAAACCACTTGTACAACAACGGTACGCAGCATGAGACATTCTTCCCTCTCCGGTTCTCATTCTTGTAATGTACTGAATGGTAGACGTCTCCGATCAGAGTAGGGACTGGATTCCCTGAGGCGAAGATGTGGAATGCATCAAAGTCCACGAAATCAGGCATGCTGGGGAACAGGATGATGCCATATATGCATAAAGCAAGGATGGCATTGAATGCGTCCCAACATTTGTCCTTAGCACACTGCTGAGCCTTAGCTATCAGAAACTGCAGGGAGAATCCTGGAACCTTATTCCAGCTCGTCACCACCAACTCAGAAGCGCTCAAATGGAGTGAGGAAGCTAAGCCAGCCAGATCAGGCTCAGCATCCATGTGGACAAAAGGCATCTGCCTTTTGATAGGCACACCCAGCATATCAGCATACTCTTCCAACGTCGGCGCAAGAACGAAGTCATGAAAAGTGAAACACCTCAAAGGAGGGTCATAGAACTGCAGAAGAGCATGTAACCCATTCAACTCGGACGTAGAAGGTTTGCAAACCAGACTAAGCAACCTGCCATAAGACTTCCTGAACCTATCCTTCACAGAATCCCCTGCCAGGGCTATCAAACCAGTCAACTTCGATACGTCGGGGGTCGAGAACTTGTACGCAACAGTCTTCCTGAGAGAGGCCATAATAACAGCAGAAGGCGAGAAATCCGGGATCGGGGAAACGGTACCTGCAACACAGACACACGTTAATGGAATGCAGATGAATGCGCAAACTAGTGCAAAATGCAGGCATGCAATAATATATCCGGATAGCTGCTGTGGAGATTCGGTATCAACAGTCACTGATGAGAAGGAAACCCCGGTGCAAAACCACTGATCTGATCTGCTGAGAATAACCATCTGATAGGACCGAGATCAAAATTCTGCTCTGACAAGAATAAGTGCCTGATAATAAGGACCCCGGGTGCAAGATCAAGGAACATCTGTTGATGAAGTCTTCAGACCCCAAATCAAAAATCTGCCCTATCAAGAACAAACACACAGCTGCTGATGAGATCTTCAGACCCCACTCAAAATCTGCCCTATCAAGAACAAATAACATCTGCTGATGAGATCTTCAGACCTCACTCAAAACCTGCTCCATCCAGAGCAAACCACTGATGATGATACACTGATCAAAGCCTGCTCTATCAAGAACAGACAAACACCCGACGATAAGATCCTCTGATCAAAAACTTGCCCTATCAGGCACAAACATATCTGCAACTGGGAAACCCTGGTACCAACATAACTGATTCACTGTCGAGAAAACCAGGTAGTCTGAAGGTCTAAGTTTCCTGCAATAAACTCAGTCCCGCTCACAGGTATGGACCTAGACTGACTCAAGGTACGGCATCCTATGCGTTCATCAGCGTCACAGACTTTCAAAACTGATGATACGATTCCCAGAAGGAGTGGCATCATCAAGTCTCGAAGAGGCCTCACTTAGCTGAATCACAAATGATCGGTCCCCAGAGTCGACAATCCACCAAACCAGCAACCGTCTCAACCCAAAGGGTTGAAAGTGAAGCCAACCGGATGAACCTCGTCTGAGCGTGGATTTCATGAGACACTAGTGCCTGCAAAGCAAGCACGCGCCCACTAATTTCCACTCTAAGTCTATGGTGCACTCAAGCCTGGGTCTGGCTTCTCACTCATCAGAACTCCCATCCCACAACAGCATAAATAATCATATTATACTGAAAATAAAATGCGGGAAATAAAGTGCGAGAAGTAAAAATGCGATAAATAAACGCAACTCAACAAGCAAACACACAAGCGGTAGGATTGACTCTCTTAAGGGACGTTGGATCCCTAGGAAACTATGAAGTCCCCAGCAGAGTCGCCAGCTGTCGCTTGCGCGAAAATAAGGTGCCGGCATGACAGAAGAGTCGCCACCTTTCGTTATTTATCCCTCAGAGCGGGAAAGGAAACGATCGGAAAAAACCTGACGAAAAAGGGTAAGACAAGGTCATCGCAACCATCGTCTGGGTTCGGGAGTCGGTTACGCAAGGGGAAGGTATTAGCACCCCTCACGTCCGTCGTACTCGACGGGATCCTCGCTTGTTTGTTTACTTGGACGGGTTGGTTATAATTTATCTACCTATCAAGGCTGGCTGAAAAAGAAAAGAAAAATGACTCGGCAAAGCGTCACACTTTATGCCTACGTATTCCCGTCTGAAAATCAGAGTCAACGTAGTTCGCCTAACTACGGGTGAAGGTGGGGAAGGTTGCTCGCCAAGACTTCGCCATCTTGTGCCTACGTACTCTCAACAGGCATGAGAGATCAGAGCTCACGTAGTTCGGGAAACTACGGTTTATTTCCTGTCTTTTACGAAAGAAGTGTCTTTTATTGTGTTTGCGATTTCAACCGCACTAGAGACTATGACCTGAGAGTGAATGCGTCGCATGTCACCCAAAGGGTACCATGCTAAACATCCAGACTGTGGAAAAGAAACTCTCCCACAATCCTTTCTCAGATAGCTTAAGGCTCGTAACGTACGAAAGAAATCATTCATGATTACTGTATTTTAAACTGCTTCGAGATGAGAAGAGAACAGGCCCAACTAGGAGGGAGACTATCAAGTCCTACTGTTATCATGCCATGGATTCATCCTATGGTTGAGGTTTGAACAGGGAACTCCTAGAAGTTGTCATGCATAGGTTTCAACCTAAAAGTCTATCATCAAGTCCTTATCAAAGGAAATGAGAGTCCTAAGGGATCACGTCAATGATACACCAAAACAGACAAAGCATCAGCTTAACAGTAAAATGCATGCAATGCAAGTGAGGGAGGAAATGTGTGTGGGGCTTCAGCCTCCACAAGCTCGTCTCGACCTCAAGCCAGTCATGAAATAACAGTAATCATACTGAAAATAAACAACATGCTATCAAGCAGTAAACAGTAAACTGCAATCATACAGATAAAAGAAATGAAATCATGCTATCAAGCAAAATAAACACACGGGCAAGGGAGCTGGGCTCTACCGAATACCCGCAAGCAAAGCCACGCAAGAACAATACAAGCAGGGGGAGCAACTCAACCTCTAATGCAATCATGCTCTTAGACTGAACTTACTCTAGATGAACTTAGTCTAATGCAACAGACAAATCAGACAAAACAATCAATACAGAAAAGAAAACAGAAGAAAGCTTCAGCTCCTCCAGTAGCAACTCAGTCTTCAGACTTCAGGAATCACTGGCTTTCCAGGTATCACCCTACAACATGAGTACCAACTCATCTTCTCCCTTAAGCTTCAGCTTCTTAATCAGCTCCACCTTCAGGCTTCACTATCTTCAGGGATCTTCATGCATCAACTTGATCTTCACAAAGCCTTCAGACTTCAACAATCTTCAAGGAATCATCCTCTTCAAAGCTTCAGCTTCTATCTTCAATGGCTCAAATGCTCCAGCAAACAAGATTCAGTCAACAGGATGAGGTGAGGATGTTACAGTGCTCACTGACTTCCAAAGGATGCCATTGAGGACTTAACATCAAAAGAAAGGCTCTCTCAAAGTTCTACCTCAGAGGGCAAGGTCACTAATCCCTCCAAAGGAGAGAGGTGAATACCCTTAAGGGACTTTATGTCACAGAGAAGGAAGGAGGTGAACAAGACACTCCTTGTTTATTAAATGAAATTATGCTATCTAAAGCTCTACCTATGTACCTATAATCCTATAAACAGAACAAACAAAAGCTAAGCTAAGCTCCTCTGCAAGGTCTTCAAAGCTTCAATGATGATCCACAAGGTCTTCAACTCAATCTTCAAAGCTCACACACTCACAGGAGAAGAAAAACAAGCAAAACAATACAAACTATGCCTTTAAGCAACACACATACTAACCATACATTCAAAAATCAATTAAAAATACTAAAATACCATACAATATTCTAGCAAAATTCTAGGGGATTCTATACATACTTACCTTTAACCCATATATTCCCCATACACTAATTTGGCCTATAAAACCCAAAAAAAAATGGTTCAAATCTACTTATACAACCTAAAACCCTAATTTGAGCACCTAAATGTCAAACAAGCAAACTATATCAAATTTTAATCTACAAATTGAGAATTAAATCCTACATGACCTATGATTCAACCTCTAACTATGCCAAAAAGAATGGCTCAACAATCCTAAGGGAAAGTCCTAAAAGAAATTGTACAAAATTAAGTATTAACCAAAATCAATTAAAAAGACTATTTACAAGAATAATATGCTAAAAATATCAAAAGAAAAATAAAATGGAATTTTATTTATGGATATTTTACTAGACAAAATTATGAATGTGTGAAAAAAACAAGGAGTGAAAAATATTAATTTTTTAATTTTATATGGATTTATTAAAATGCAAGAAATATAAAAGAAATTGAAATAAGAAAATAAAATAAATGGGAGGGGGGTGTCATGAGTAATGCGCCTCAGTTCATTTGACCATTGGGCCAGGAAAGGGGGTTGCAGATATTAAAATACTAAGGCCCACCTGCGCTCAGAAAATGAAGGAAAAATCAAAAGAAAAATGGGAAGGATACGGTGCAGAAAGCAACAAATTTCAGTGTATTTTTGGATTGGGCCCATTGTGGGGGTGTGGGTAGCGAGATCTGCTGAAGCCCAGGATTTACAACTAATCCAAACGATGCGTTTTGCTCTATTCTTTCCCTCCGCTTGCAAATTCAAATCGTGGCCGCTGGATTGAATTACAAAGTCCAACATCCAGAATGATCCAATGGTGGGGGTTCATCGTCCCCAAATGTACCCTAGGGTTTCGTCTGAACCAGAATCCATGCACGATCCTTCAACTCAATCGTTCTCAATGATGGCTTGATGAAATCCAGAAATTCCAAACGCAAAAGTGTACTACTGATTACCACGAACACAACCATACAAGTAGTTTTCTCTGAAACTCCTTAAATCATCCTAACAGCAAGCTCCAACATTAGGGTTTCAACTTAATTCACTGGTATCAATCTTGATTGAACTCAAATCCATTGATGTAATCTTGTTCTACACGTTATCCTAACCATTCTACACTATATCATATCCATTAATGCACACTAAACAGCTTGCTATCAATCTTGCAAGAATTGGTACCCTGCCACGAAACTCCATGGATCTTCCTCTAACTCTCAGAAAATCTTCCTCTAACCTAGCATGTTGATCTTACACCTAGGATTCTAACAGAATGTACATAATTATAGACCTATAGATAAAGTTACCAACCTGTCAAACTTCAATGGTGAGTGGTGTTAGAGCTTGATCTAGCACTTGAAATCCTCTCCAAATCTTCCTCCAATGATGAATACCTTTCTGTTTGCAAGAGTTGAAGTGAATGAGGCTTGTAGAAGAAGGAATTGGATCTTGCTTGATCTTGAAGAAACTTAGCAATGGCACTTTCTCTCTCACTCTCTCCAATGAACTCAGCAACTTTCACCAACCTTTTTCTTCATCATGATCCCCTCAATATATAACCATCCATAGAATCATCTAGAATTTCCTAGAATGAGCTAGAAAGTAATGGAAAATCATGGAATTTCTCCTTTAATGACATGTTGAACGTACCACATCTCATGATTTAGGCCTTGTAAACTTGTGTCAAAATCTCATTACAAGAGATATTGAGATCATATGTGCAAAAATCAGGCCAAACTTGCCTTGTGTAGAACCTTCCAAGGATGCCTTAAGATACAAGTTACAATTTTTCAAAGCAACCTTCATTTTTGAGCCTCAAATCAAAATTCTGTTTAAACCAAAGTTTTTAGAATGTTATTTGCAATCAAAATGGTATATTGGATGACCTATTTTGGATTCATAGATCTCCCAAACCAAATTTCAACTTGACTTGAATTAACTTATATGCCTTTTATAGTTCAAATTTACCAAACTTTGTCATTCCATGCTATGAGCTTTTACAACAACTCATGACCTCCTTTATAGGCTTAAAATGCCATTTTGAACAACTTTCATGTTTTGAGTTTTTCCATTTGAGGCTTGGAAATAGGAGATATGGCCTTTGCTTAAAATGACCTATAACAGCCAAATGACCAAAATACCCCTGTCTTGTTCAAATCATAAGTTGAGTTCTACAAATCCTATCAAGGACTTCTAGTACTCTCTAGAAAGCTAAGAATATGATATTCAACATTCATGTTGACCAAGAGATCATAGTAATCATACTACTAGGGCAAAAGTTGTCTGCAAGTTGGGTGACTTTCAAGGACCCAGATTCACACACCTCAGCTGACCTGTAATTTGTCAAAACCATAACTTGAGCTCTGCAACTCCTATCAAGGACTTCTACCACTCAAATTAAAGCTAAGAACAAGCTCTACAACATTCATGTTATGGGGAAGATGAGATGTCAATCACATATTGAGCTAAAACGTCCTGGAAGATAGGGATCAAATTAGGGTTTTTTCACTGACAATCCTCAGAAACCCTAACTTGAAACTTCTCACACTCCTCAATCATGATGAGTTGGTCTAGGAATCATCTTTATAAAATCTCTATGCATCATTCCATGATCTCATGGCCCTTGGATTGGGTCTCAACCTTCTCCAAATCTTCAGTTATCCTAGGGTTGACCCAGTCAAAACCCTAATTCTACCATTCATGGTTGAATCTTCTAAATTCTTGCACAATGACTTCTCTGGGCTTCATGATGGCTTTCAAGACATCTCATAGACTTTCTTAAAGCTTCAAGTCTATTCTCAAAGTCTCAGAATCATCTGAGGGGCTCCCACAACTCTCAAGCTATGAGACACATAACCTTGGTTTCAACCAATTCCTCTGAGGATCTCTTGAACTTTCTGATGAAGGTATCAACTTTCAAACACTTGATAGGTGAATAATTGTTGGTCAAATTTTGGGGTGCAACAATCACTTCACCCATCATTCTGTATATGATAAGATCCACTTTGTTTTTGATCTTTGAATCACTCCATTGTGTTGTTTTACTAATAAATTTTGATTTCAAAAGCTTGCATGAATGTTGCATTGAAATTGCCAATTTTTAATGAACAATATTGTTTGCAAGACGACCTAATGTTAAAGGAATTCCAACAAATGTAGCCAACTAGGGAATTTGACTTGGTAAAGTAAGCTCAGCCTGAGGCAACCAATTTGGAGGATTTGTTATTAACTATTCCAAAGAGTTGTTGGATTAGGGGCAGAACACTTCAAAGTTCAGAATATTAGGGCAAGCCGTATTGAGGTCATCTTAGGGAAAGTTATTTCCCAAACTCCTTTCCAGGAAAGGATTTCAAAGACCCGCCAACAGGGGCAAGTCTGTTTCACAGATGTTACTCCCACATCCAGAGGACTTTGTTGTGCAAATATAGTTAATCAGGGGCAACTCTTTCGCAGATCCACTAGCTAGCAATGGCAAGTTTGTTTCCAACTTGCTACTCCTACAGTCTGAATGATAGGTCCGAAGACTTTGTTTTGCAAATGTAGTTAAATTGGGGCAGTTGCGTCGAGATTTGTTGAATCTCTCCAACAGTTTGAAGACATTGAGACACCTTGTATGTCAATTCTTCTGTAAAATCCTCTTGATAATTTCTATTCATAAACCATGTAATTTGGGGCAGGTGAGACTTGAAGATAATCATTATGCAAGTTAGAGTGCATAACTACATTGTTCTTGTGAAATCTTCTGCCAGCTCCCTAGTAAGTTGTTACTTTAGTTGATCTTAGAAATTTCCCATAGATCTTTCTCTTCTAACAAGGAAGTCAGGCTCATGATGGAAATCCTAGTGAAGTCATGATGTTGTGCTCTAAGTGGAATACTCATTTCCTCGAGAGAAGGTTGTAACCTTGAAGTAGAACTGTTGGTTCTGCATGTTCATCCCTAGTGATGTTTCTAATCTGGTGAGGTTGGCTGGGTATCGTTGTCGAGATAATTATTTCATCTCCAGTTTCGCTTCCCCTTGTCTGCTTTGTCAGCATAAACATGGGATACATGCATTCATACATATGCATGGCATCTGAGCATTTTTGTTACCATCCTGGTGTTTACATGTTTTGTTCACTTCGGCGTTTATTCCCCAAGTGACTGGGTTTGATGTTTCTCTTTAATAGAGTTGTCAGCCCTTAGGCATAAATGTTCCCATCCTTTTTGAATTCCCCACAAAGTTTGATTCTCGTGGGTGATGGTTGCTTCAGTTATCTTTCCCATGTTTGGATATGATAAACCCCCATTTGAGTTCATTCCTCAATAGGTAGAGTCTTGTTTGACCATTTCTTTCTAGTGTGTTCCTAGATTGAACTTTAGACCCTGGAAAATGTTGCTTTTGAACCATATTAGGTTGCCGAACCTAGTTTGAGTATGCATTTATTTTGCATTGTGTCTCGTAGGGAGAATCTATTACAGATCCTCATTGAAGACAGAAGACATTCTGGTAGACAACAAGTGGCAGTTTTTTGAAAAGCTTGTTTTTATATGGCGATAAGTGAGAGTATCTCCCGAGAAGCTCATCCGTCTTTGGTGTTATTTAACCTTTTGCAATTATAATTGGTGCTTCCCCTAGAAGTCTTCTAGAAGGATTTTGTCGAAGATCTTACAAATGGTATCTCTTTATTTGAGTCACCTTCTCCACAAGGATTTTATTGCAAGAGATGATTCCTCGGCAAATCCTTTTTCTAGTTTACTTCTATCAAATGGAGTCTCTTTGAGAAAGTTGATGAAGACTCTGATGGTTTTTCTCTTTATTTGAGAAAATTTGCTCATGAAACAACCAACTTACATCTCTTTTGTGAGATCCCCAGTAAAGTCCAGTTGTGACTGACATCTTTGTTAAGATTTTTGGTTGTCACCTACTTCTACCCCAAGTCCACTTATGACTGGCATATTTGTTAAGATTTTCGGTTGTCACCAATTTCTACCCCAAGCCCAGCTGTAACTAACACCTTTGTTGAGATCGTTGGTCATAACTAATTTCCTGCCTGAGTCCAGTTGTCACAGGAATTTTTATTAAAACTTTGGTTGTTACCCATATCCCCTTGAAGCCTAGTTGTCGCTAGCATCTCCGCTTTTGAAATCCAATCGTCATTGGTATTGTTGAATCAGGTCGTTACCACATCTTTGAGGTCTAGTTGTTACTAGCAATCTTTGCCTAAACCCAATTGTTATTGGTATCGTCAATTTGGTTGTCACTAGTCCGTTAAGTCTAGTCGTCACTAGCATTATTTAAAAAAATTGTTATTGATGGTGGAGTATTTGTTTGTTACCAATCCTCTATTTGAAGTCCAGTCGTTACTGACATTATTTAAAGTCCAATGGTTATTGGAACTATTTGAAAGTCCAGTCATTACTGGCATTGCTTGAAAATCAAATGTTATTGGTATTGTTAATCTGGTTGTTACCAGTCTATTAAAGTCTAGTTGTTACTAGAAATCATTTCCTAAATCCAATTGTTATTGGTATTTTTAATCTGGTCGCTACCAGCCTATTTTAAGTTCAGTCATTACTGGCACTGCTTGAAAATCCAATTGTTATTGGTATTATTAATCTGGTCGTTACCAGACTATTTGAAGTCTAGTTGTTACTAGCAATCTTTGCCTAAACCCAATTGTTATTGGTATCATCAATCTGGTTGTCACCAGTCCGTTAAGTCTAGTCGTCACTAGCATTATTCAAAAACAATTATTATTGATGGTAAAGTATTTATTTGTTACCAATCCTCTCTCTGAAGTCTAGTAGTTATTAGCATTGTTAAGTCCGATGGTTATTGGCATGTTCGTCCAAATCTATTATATTTTGAATGTTGGTTGTTACCAACGTCCCTCGTGAAGTCCAGTAGTTACTAGCATTGCTAAAATCCAATTTTTATTGGTATCGCTGATTTGGTTGTTACCATATCTGCTTGAAGTTCAGTAGTTACTGGCATTGCTAAAATCCAATTGTTATTGGTATCGCTAATTTGGTTGTTACCATATCTGCTTGAAGTCCAGTAGTTATTGGCATTGCTTAAAATCTAATTGTTATTGGTATTTCTAATTAGGTTTTTACCATATCTTCTTGAAGTCCAGTAGTTACTGACATTGCTAAAATCCAATTGTTATTAGTATCGCTGATTTGGTTGTTACCATATTTGTGTGAAAGTCCAGTAGTTAATAGCATTGCTTAAAATCCAATTGTTATTGGTATTGCTGATTTGGTCATTACCATATCTGTGTGAAAGTCCAATAGTTATTAGCATTGCTTAAAATCCAAATGTTATTGGTATTGCCGATTTGGTTGTCGCCATATCTATTTGAGAGTCCAGTAGTGTTTTGATTGGCATTGTTTAAAATCCAATTGTTATTGATATTGCTGATTTGGTTGTTACCATATATGTTTGAGAGTCCAGTAATGTTTTAAATGGCATTGTTTAAAGTCCAATTGTTATTGGCATCTCTGTTTTGGTCGTCACCAATCCTCTGAAAGCCCAGTAGTTACTGGCATTATTTAAAATCCAATTGTTATTGGTATTGCTGATTTGGTCGTTACCATTTGGAAGTCCAGTAATGTTTTGACTGGTATTGTTTTAAAGTCCAATTGTTATTGGCACCTCTGATTTGGTTGTCACCATATATGTTTGAAAGTCCAGTAATGTCTTGAATGGCATTGTTTAAAGTCTAATTGTTATTGGCATCTCAGTTTTGGTCATTACCGTATCCGTTTGAAAGCCCAATAGTTACTGGCACTGGTAAATCCAATTGTTATTGGTATCATCAATCTGGTTGTCACCAGTCTGTTAAATCTACTCGTCACTAGCATCATTTAAAGTCCAACGGTTATTTGTGATGTTCACCTAATCCTGACCTTAGGATGGTTGGTTGTTACCAGTATCCCCCGTGAATCTTAGGATGTTTGGTTGTCACCAACATCTTCGGTCGTTTCCTAAAGATCCTGTTTGAACTCTTCATTGTAAGGAAATTCTCCGTTTTGATTTAGCATCCTATGGAGTCTTGTTCATCAAGTTTTTGCCTCTTGTTAGAGTTCAGCTTTCAATTTTAACCATTTCCACAGTGGATATTTTTATTTTCCCTAGTGGAGATTTTGTTTCTTTCTGGATTTCCCCGGTGGAGTTTCGTTTTCTTCAATGTTTCCCTAGTAGAGTTGTTCCCTGCCCCTGTTGGAAGATTCTTTCCTCTAGAGTGTCATACTGGTTATGTTTGTACCATGTGCCTGATCACTTTAGATTTCCCCAGTTTGTTTTAGCTTCCCCAATGTTATTGTTCCCTAGTGAATGGTTATTCATTGTGTTGGCTTTCTTCTGTTTGCTTGCGTGTCTGTCTGCATCTTGCATTTGTGCATTTCTCATTATAAAGCATCATTATAGAGTTCATAGCATGTCAGCACTTGCATGGTTTTTATTATCCTTAGCATATCATTGCATCTAAGGGATAAAATTTTCGGTTTGCTATATTTAAATACCTTTCACCATGATTCTATGGAGATTGTCATCTCTCATACCATCTGGTAAAGCTATTTAAATAGGGGCAACTGTCATACCCCAAAATTTGACCCCTAGATTCCATTACCATTCTAAGAGCATCAAGCATTATTTCCTAACTCTAACTTTGTTTCAAGTTTTGTTGTTGTTGAGATCTATCTGAATTAGGGTTTTGCACCATTGGAATCAAGAAGACTTTTGCTTGATTAGTAAATGTATTGGATTGATCATCACCAAATCAAGGTTCCCATACATTCAAGGAGCTTGTATTCAAAAAGAATCAAGTGCTAATTGATCTCACTACAAGTCAACTGAAGCCCAATTTCATTTCACCCCAAACTATGGTTTTGACAGGAAAAGTCAATTGTGCCTTGGCTTTTGATTCAAGCATGATCCCAAGCCTTGATATGTGATTAAGTATGTTCATAGACATGTTTGGCGCCTACCTATGATGTTTGAGAAGTCCCAAGTGGCAAATTTGTTGAAGATCACATAGTTGAATTCATCTGACAAAGTCAACTCTTTGACTTTTAGGGTTTCTGGTTCAAATTAGAGCTTCCAAGAAAAATTTCATCAAGATATTTTCAATCGATAAGTTTGATCATGAGAAATTAAGATTTGAGAGGTTTCTTGCAAAAGAAGAAAACTTGGATAAACTTGAAATTTTTTATAAGTGTGAAAAAACCCTAGTTTTGGTACCAACTTTGAGAGGTCATAACTTTTAATCCATACATTCATTTTGTGAGTTCCAAAGATCAATTTGAAGATATGCTTATGTATTATAAAAGTGTCCTCCTATGAGAAAAATATGCTTAGATTTTGAGTTATGAAGCTTCAAAGTTTAGAAGAATTTCAAAACACTTAGAAATTTTTCAAGACAACTTTGTTACTCCAATTTTCAGTCAACTTCAAGGTCAATTTCCATCATGGTCCCTTTCGATTAAAGGAATTATCAAAACATGAAAGTTGTAGAGCATGTTTAGGGTTTTTCAAAAAGTATAAGAACTAATTTATACCATTCATGATTTGAGAGATTCGAAGAGAAGAAGTTGGCTATCCATGCTGAATTTCAAGTCATGTTCATGCCAAATACTTGTTGCAAATCTAATCCAAGTTGCATAATCTTACTTTGCAGGTCATGTAACTTGTAAATCCTGCTATGATTAGAACTTTACACAAACCCTTGGTGCATTACACAAATAGTTGAGCTATTATCCAAAATTTCATTCCATTATGGAGAATTTTTCCAAAAGGTCACACTTCCATTCTTGAAATGAAGGTTTAATCACAAAAGAAAACTTGTATGGAGCTTTGTGATTGTTTCTTCTGCAGAAAGCAATCCTTCAAAGCCTTCTAACCACTCTAGATACCATTCACTTTATCTTGGAACTCCACATTTTCATGAAACTAACATTTTGATTTCAACCAAACCAAATGCAAAACTTGCAAGTTCAGTTTGCCTTCTCAACCCCTCATCTCTCCTATAAATAGAGGACCAAATAAAAACAAAAAAAAACACACAAATAAATACACCCAAAGCCTTGAAAACTCCTCTGCACCTAAATCATCTTTTCTCTCACTTTTTCAACCTCCATTGAAGTGAAAATTGTGATTACTCAAACCAGAATTTTTCCACTTCATTTAACCATCAAAACACCTCATATACATCACATATAACCCATCCAAACACTCAAATTATTTTTGTACCATACACACCATCTTCCCCTTCATATTTTGCAAAGAGTCACTAAGAAGAGGCATTGGACCTTGCTCTAATACATAAGTATTATTACACTTTGAAACTCTTCAATCATACATCATTTGTGACTATTTATTGAATCAAAATGTAGACATGATTATGTTCAATGTGTTCCTTCTATTGTTGGCAATATATCATGTTCATATCTAAAGTTTGCAGTGTTTAAAACCTATGGTTTTCTTTATAACTGTTCCCTTCTTGTGTGTTATACAATGTTTTTTTGGTTATGAAAATTGTACCATTGGATTCCTTGGGAAAATTTCAAGCGACTTTCATTTTTACAGCTCTGCGTTTCGTTAGGTTATAAGAAAGCTATGAGGTTCAGAAAAATGAAGAATTTGCATTCGGCCTTGCTAGTGTCGACACATCCTGTAATGAAAACATTTTGCTCGCTGGCCTGCATGTGTCAATGCAAATATCCCTACAGGTCGACGCAAAGACCCCTTTTCCCTTTTTTTCCATTTTTCATCACAACTTGAAAACATCATAACTTCTTCATCCCTAGGGATTTTTGGCCCGTTCTTTTTTATAAATGCTTATGCTAATGTCTAGTTTCTGTTGGTAGAAAGAAATTTCGAAAAATAATTATTTTTCTTTCACTTATGTGTGTTTAAAGTGGATGACTTTTTAGGGTTTTCTTAAGCTTCCTCTTGATTCTTTTGATTAATCCCTTGTTTTTTCTTGTGCACATGGACTTGTATAAACCTCTTACACCTTGTATGAACCTTACTTGATATGTGAATTTGTATACCCTTATTGTTACATAATGTTTATTTATTTTTTCAAGTTCATGTTCATATGAAAATACATGTTTGTGTAAACCACCCTTGAGATGTTTCTCATCTTGTTCACAAAGCCATGATTAAACCTCTTTCACATGTTGGTTGTTAAATACTTATTTAACATGATTCACAATAATTCATATGTTGTTGTCATAGATGTCACACTCTTGTTCGAATATGTTTGGTTGTTACTTCCACCTCTACTTGACTTGTATCCATTTCTTAAATATTGTTATGATTTATGCATGTTGATATTTGAACTTTGCCATGATAAGCAATGTTTTGACTTATGCATGATTCACTTGTCATCTATGATGTTTGGTCTTGTAAGAACCTTATTTCATATCATTTTATATGTTGTAACATCTATGTTTACCTTTGGTTGTAACCATTTGGTTTAATTCTAAAATTCTATGGATGACTACTTGGTCGTAACCTTGTTATTATCTTTGCTTGATGTTGTCACATGCTTGCTTCACTTTCTTGGTTGTCACCATTGATTTTATATCTTCATCATGTTTGAATGGATGTATATGTATGCTTAAGCTTTGATAGTATTCCCCCCAAGTGATGTAGCTTATTAGCTCTCATCCTAAAGAGTTTCCTTGTATCCTTAGGTCCAAAGAAACGTCTCTCTATTGACTCAATGTCATAGATAGCTCATTTGTTTTAATCTCCCTTTGACCTTGTTAGAGTCATTAGGAATTTTAGAGAACCTTCTCCCTTTGACTTTTTCAAGTTAAAACCTTTAGCACACCTTGTTAAGAATCCTATAACTTAGAAAATAGACCTAGAGTTTGTTAACTCTATGTGTGTACCATTGTTATGGGTACTCACATTTCGCCTTTTGGCTTTTGTTAAAGTCAAACCCCCAGTTAGTCTTAACTTAGACTTAGAGAGTTTTTAACTCTATATAAGTATCATTGTTATGGATGCTTATTCCTCTTGAACCTTGACCATAGTCAAGAGTTCCCTCCCTAGTTAGGAGAACTACGGTTGCTCTGATTCCATCCTTGTTAGGATACGTAGGAATGAGATGCGACATCTTGGCGAGCATACTTAGTATACAAACCCATAGGTCTCTACCTTTAACAATCCTTACCTTAACACATAACCATTAGCAAGCAGACATTAACACAAACACAACTACCAAGTAAGAGTCTCCTATAGAGTACTACAGATACTTAGGGTGTTATTACCTTCCCTTAGTATAACCAACCCCCGAACCCCCCGATCTCTTAACTTCATTGTTACGTAGCGCACTTAGGGTTTTCTTCGATATTTACCCTTTCCTTTGGATAAATCAAAGCTCAGTGGTGAATATTTAAATATTTGTGATTCAAGTTAATTAATAGCTTGATATCTGATTCTCACCGCAACAGACACATGTAAAAGCTTTGTGGGAGAAGATAAAGTCCTTGTATGCCTTTAAATTAGGGAATAATAAACTGTTCTTGTTGAATAGCTTCATAAGTTTGAAGTATAAGGAGGGAACTTCTATTTCAGATCAATTGAGTGAATCTCAAGGCCTCCTTGATTAGATGTCAGGAATGACTATCAAATTTGATGATGAATTTTTAGGACTATTTATATTGCTATCTTTACCAGATTTTTGGGAGACATTTCGGTTTCTATCACAAGTTTTACTCTTAGAGGTTTTGTTTCTTTAGAAACGGCTAAGGGTGGAATTCTTAATGAGGAGATGAGAAGGAAGACATGGGTTTCTTCATCTCAACCCGAGGTACTTGTCATTGAAAATAGGAGGAGAAGTCATAAAAAGGAACCAAATGGTGGCAGAGAGAATAACATAAGTGATTCCAAGCCACGATACAAGACTCTGGAGTGTCATTATTTTCACAAAATAGGACAAGTACAAAAGTATTACTATTAGTGGAAAAGAGATGACAAAGACAAGAAGGGTAAGTCTAAATAAAGAGACTATGAAGATCATGATAGTGATCATGTTACTATTGCTACTAGTGATGATCTTGTTATTCTCCGTTAACATGAGTCTGTTAATCTTGTATCAGGTAAGAGCATGTGGATAGTTGACAGTGTGCTACATTGCAGTTTACACCAATGAAGGATTTATTCACATCTTATACTTCTGGTGTTTTTGGAGTGTTGAATATGGGAATGATGGTGTATCTAAGTTAATTGGTGTTGGTGATGTTTGCATGCAAACCAGCATGGGAATGCAATTTTTACTTAGAGGTGTCAAACATGCTCCAGTTGTTCTCTTTAACTTGATCTCTGTGCATATGCTAGATGATTGTGGTTATGATAATCACTTTTGTTCAGGAAAGTGGAAACTCAACAAAGATAACTTGGTTGTGGCTAGAGGGGAAAAGCTTTATAAATTGTATTGGACAAAAGCTTTGGTTGCTAGGGACAATGTGAATGCTATCGACATGGAAGCATAATTGTGGCACCGGAGACTTAATCATATTAGTGAAAAGGGGCTGAATGTTTTGTCCAGAAATGATGTTCTTCCTGGATTAAAGAATGTAGATTTTGAAAAGTGTTCTCACTTCATTGCTGGTAAACAGACTAACGTATCTTTCAAGAGACATCCTCCCTAAAGGAAGTCAAAGTTGCTTCAATTGGTACATTTTGATATTTGTGGTCCATTAAAGGTAAAATCCTTTAGTGTTGCACTTTATTTTGTTACCTTTATTGATGATTGCTCCAAGAAACTATGGGTTTATGCCTTGAAGAAAAATGACCAAGTTTTGAAAAAGTTTAAAGAATTTCATGCTTTGGTTGAGAGAAAGACACGCAAGAAGCTGAAATGTGTTCGTTCAGACAATGGTGGAGACAGACAATGCTTTGCACATGAAAATACTTCTCCTAAAATTCCTCAATTGAATGGTTTAGCATAGAGGATGAATCGAACACTAATTGAGGGAGTAAGGTGTATTCTCTCTAAAGCTAAGTTGCCCAATCATTATTAGGGCGAGACACTTTAAATGGAAATGCATGTTGTTAATCTCGCTCCTATTGTTGCTTTGAATAGTGAAGTTCTAGAAAAAATTTAGTTTGGAAAGAATGTCAAGTATGGTCATTTTAGAGTCTCTGGCTATAAGGCTTTGTGCATATTCAAAGGATGAGTTTGGCTACATGTTGTATGATCCCATAGGGAAGAAGCTTATTCTAAGCCAATATGGTGTTTATGGAAGACCAAACTATTGAAGATATTGATAAGGTAGAGAAGGTTACGCCCAAGAAAGATATAAGTTTGTCTAATGTTGATCCAGTTGGGTTACCTAGTCATAATCTGAATGCTATTGGTGGTGATGATCACAATAGTGAGCCATATGATTATGTTGATGATCAACAACTTGGAGATGAGGTAAAAATTCCAACTAATGATGCTGAAGGGGAGAGCGATTTGTCACATGATGAAAATCTTGATGAAACTATAGAATCATCTCAAGTTCAACCTAGGAGGTCTAACAGGCAGAGACAACCTTCTGCAAGGTATAATTCTGATGAGTATGTGGCCTTGACTGATGAGGGTGAACCCGAGTGTTTTCAAGAGGCCATGGAAAGTGATGAAAATAAAAAGTGGATGGATGCAATGCATGATGAGATGAAATCTTTGCATGATAAACACACTTATGATTTAGTGAAGCTTCCTAAAGACAAAAGGGCTTTGGAAAACAGATGGGTTTATAGAGTTAAACATGAGAGAAAATCTAAGTTCCCAAGATATAAAGCTAGATTAGCAGTGAAAAGCTTTCGTCAAAGAAAGGGTGTTGCTTTTAATGATATTTTCTCACCTGTTGTAAAGATGTCATCAATTAGAATCGTGTTAAGTTTGGATGATACTCTTGATTTAGAGGTTGAGCAAATGGATGTGAAAACGAATTTCCTTCATGGTGATTTGGAGGAGGAGATCTACATGAAATAACCCGATGCTTTTCAAGTTAAAGGTAAAGAAGATCATGTGTGTAGATTGAGAAATAGTTTATATGAGTTTAAGCAAGCTCCAAGGCAATGGTACAAGAGGTTTGAGTCTGTTATTTATGATCAAGGATACCAGAATACTACTTCAAATCATTGCGTATTTGTTAGAAATTTTTCTAACGATGACTTCATTATCTTGTTGTTATATGCTGATGATATGATTATTGTAGGGAAAATTATTTCTAACATTAACATGTTAAAGAAGAAATGAGGGGATTCATTTGCCATGAAATACATGGGAGCAGCTAAACAGGTTTTTGGCATTAGAATCCTGTGTGACAGAAAAGGGAAGAGACTTTGGATGTGATAAGAAAATTATATCGAAAGAGTGCTACAAAGATTCAAAATGGAAAGTTCTAAGGCGGTAAGCACTCTTCTCGCTACTCATTTCAAGTTGAGTTCTAATCAAAGTTCGTAAAGTGAAGATGAAGCATTTGATATGAAATGTGTTCCTTATGCGTCTGTTGTAGGTGTCGCACCTCGAAAATTCATTTCGAACATACGACCCTCGCACGAAAGGCGCGGAAAAATGCGGTTCGACAGAGTCGCCACCGAACTTTATTTTTCCCAAATAAACGGGAGAGGAAAATATCGAGAAAACCTCTTGAAACGAAAGGATAGGAACAGGGCTGTCGCAACCATGTTCCGGGTTCGGGAGTCGGTTACGTGAGGGGAAGGTATTAGCACCCCTCACGTCCGTCGTACTCGACGGGAACCTCTTAAGGTAAATGTGGGGAGTGTTGTTTAGGTTTACTTGCTTTCTTCTCGCTGATAAAGGTAGAATTGGTAGGGTAAAAGGTTAAAGACGCTAGGGGAAAGGGGTGGTTAGAAGATAGGGTGCTCGCCAAGGATTGGGGCCCTTGTGCCTACGTATGCTCATTCGGACGAGAATGAGAAATCAGAGCGTCGTAGTTCGACTACAGGAAAGGTTAGGGGAAATGGAAGATGGAGGGGATTGTGCTCGCCAAGATCATCGCAATCTTGTGCCTACGTATCTTATATTCAAGAATGAATAAAGAATCAGAGCGTCCGTAGTTCGTGGTAACAACCACGAAAATATGAGGTTGAATAGATCGGGAGTTTGGGAAAGAGACGAAAGGGTGACTGACAAGCAACCCAAGAGCGTGTCTCAAGAGCTTGTCACTCAAGAATCCAAGGAATGCGAGATTCCAGGAACTCAGTTCTTTCAGGAATTGACTGAATTGGTTGAAGATAAAGAGTGAGATGTTTTGAAATCGAAAGAATAAATTAACAACAACTCAAGGGCGCGCCTTAAGAGTTGCTCATTCAAATATTCAAAGAATGCTAGATTCTAAGAATATCTCTCTTCCGTAAGCTTTTAAAAATGTTTGTGAAAGGATCAAATCGAAGAATGGCATGCGAGGCCAAAAGGAAGTTGTTTTGAACTGGTTCGACGATGTGTCGAAGATTTGATTGAAGATGGAACCGACTTGACGACGTGTCAAGTATTAAGGTTGTGGGAAACGATATTAGTCCCTGAGGGTGCTCCTAGTATCGAGACCACGAGGAATTGTGAATGTGTGTGCGAAGTGTGTCGCTACTGCGAAAATCGGCGCCGGCTGAACAGAAGAGTCGCCACCGTGCGTTATTTATCCCACGGGAGGGAAAGGAAACGCTCAGAGTAAACCTCGCACAACACGGGAAAGGTATGGTCATCGCAACCAAAACCTGGATTCGGGAGTCGGTTACGCAAGGGGAAGGTATTAGCACCCCTCACGTCCGTCGTACTCGACGGGATCCACGCTTGTTTTCGGGTATGGATTGTTATTCTATCTAAACTAAAGGTCAAGGGTTAAAAAAGAACATAAAATGAAAATAAAATGACTCGGCAAAGTATCGCACTTTATGCCTACGTATTCCCGTCTGGAACGAGAAATCAGAGTCAACGTAGTTCGCCTACCTACGGGAAAGGAGGGGAAGGTTGCTCGCTAGGATATCGCATCCTATGCCTACGTACTTTCATACAGCATGAAAGATCAGAGCAAACGTAGTTCGGGCCACGTACGACACAAGTCTGTCTTGGTTGATTTTATTCCTTCTGAAAAAGGTTTTTCTGATTAACAGTCCCGGCGGACAAAAATGACGTTTTGATGAGCTCACATTCTTTTACGAAAGAAGTGTCTTTTATTGTGTTTGAAATCTTTATGTGTTTTTCTGTTTGTTTTGAGAAAGAAAGAGACAGAACTCTAACCTACGGTTGCGAAGGGAAACAAACTAACCTAATGTTATCATGCATGGGTTAAGACCTAGTGTCTATCATGCTCCTCTCTTGCACAGAGAGAAACAGAGATCCTACGGGATGGGCAGAAACATAAACAATAACAGATATATACAGCAGTAAAACAGTAAAATGCATGGATGCAGCAGCACAAGCGAGGCAAGGGAGTCCCACTCAACCTCGAACCTAGAAAACAATAGGCAAAAGTGAACGGGCTTCACTTTCAACCCAGCAAGGTAAACAGCAAACAATACAGTTCAGAAAACCAATCAATACATCAACAAATGAAATACAGCAAAAGAAACAGCATCAACAGCTCTGAATCAACATCTGGCTTCAAGTAATCTCCAATCAGCTACAGGCTTCAACAAGCATCAATATCTATCTTCATGACCTTCAGATAAGGGCTTTGATCATCTATCTTCCATCTGCAATGGCTTTTCTTCAAGCTCAAACCTCCAGGATGAGGGATTAGTCACAAGAGTGAATTGGGTGTTTAAGCAATCAGTTGACTACCAAGGGTGGTGAACAGACTGCTTCTAACACAAAAGACATTTTCTCTCAAGAGTTCTATCTCATAGACCCTATCACCAAGCCTTCCAAAGAAAGGGGGTGAGTGTCTTAGAGAGACTCTGAATCACAGAGAAGAATGGATGCAGACAAGGCAATCCATGTTTGAGAAACAGTCTTTCTAGTCTAGAGCTCTGCCTAGCTCCTAAACCCTAATCTCCTCAGCATCTGCCAGCAAGAAACTCCTCCTCAACTCTGACAGTTGATCTTCAGCATTTGAATCTCCAATAGCTTCATCTCCACAAATCTTCAGCTTCCCCAGGGCCCCAGACAAACCCAATACCCAATCAAACAATCAACAATCCCCAGAGGGCACACCACACCAGACAGCAGATATACAGATAGTAATAATATCAGTAGGGGAATCCTAACTGTTCTCTAAGGGATCTAATAGCTACCCATAGCCCCTATAGTCCCATAACTAACCTATTCAAACCCTAAGTCCTAAGGGAGAAAATTGAACTTCCTAAGTTGTCACCTAAAAAACCCTAGTCTTGTTCATTATATTCAAGCATTTATTAATCACCTAAAATTAACCTCTAAAAATGGGAACTAAAATATTTCTACAAGCCTAATATCTCATCTAAACAATATGAAAAGAGTGATCAAAAAATATTAAAGCATGTGAGAGAACAAAAATCATAAAAATGATGCATGAAATGTAACTATTTATTATGACATTTATTTAAAAAATATGTAAAAAATATGAAATAAAACTAAAAATGAAATTTTATTTTTCTATAATATTCTAGACATTTTCATGAAAACATGGTAAAAAGAATGGATTAAAAAGCATTTTTTATGAATTATTTATGAATTTTCAAAGATGGTAAAATATTAAAATGAAATTAAGAAAATTAAATGAATTAAATGAATGAGGGGGGTGCATTCAGTAGGCGCGCTCAGTTCATTATTGTATGGGCCAGACAGGGTAGGGTGCAGATAGCGTTTGGACAAGGCCCAGAATTCTCAGCAACAAAGGAAAATAAAAGAAGCGCCAGGGGGGGTGAGAAAAGCAACAGATATCACGTTCAATATTGGTTTGGGCCTAACTCTGGGGTGGGAATAGCATCACAAGCTGAGGCCCGCCCGTTTCAATTAATGAAACGGTGCGTTTGGCACCCAGTCAATTCCCTCCAAATTGAAATCAAACGCTGGCCACACGATCTCGCCCATAGTCAAAGGTCCAACTACAAATGGAAGGCCATGATTATGTCTTCCCCAAAGGACCTGCAACCTAGGGTTTCAACTCCACCATGGCAGCCATGCACGAGTAACTTTCTCCCTCTCTGTTCTCATCCCACACGCAACTAATCCACATGCTGTAAACATGAAACCTGTTCCAAATCTCTCCCTCTACAAGCCTAGGGCATCAATTCATCTTGAAATTCACCACATCAACAAATTCGATTGAATCAACATTCGGCTTCCATGGAAATGCACTGATATGCATCATCACCAACCTTCCTCAAACCTAGCCTAAATTAAACTACATCTAATGGAGATTAACGCATGCTATCAAGCCACAATTATAACACACTAATCTAAGAGATTCGAACACAAACAGATTATGGCACCTGCTCACAACCATCACCAAACCTCTCCAAAATCATCTAGCTTACTCTCCTAACCACCTAGATCAATTCTACACTAACAAAATCAGGTCTAACTAACTGGATCAAACAGTTTGGATGAAAACTTACCTTGTAAGAAATCTTGAGAAACAGCTATGGAGATGAAAGATCTGAGGCTTTCAAGTGTTAAATCCTGATCAATCCTTGAAGAACTTAATTCTGTATGCACAAACTTGGAGGTTCCTTGCTTGAATCATGCAATCCACTTGAACTTTTGATTTTGATGATCTTGAGAAAAGCACTCGAAAATGGATGATTCACACCAGAAACTTGCTTCAATTATGGTCTATGATGATGGTGGAGTGGAATTGAATTGATTATGATGAAAGTTGTTGAAGGTTTTGAGAGAATTGTAATGAAACTTTTATGGAAAAGTATGAGAGATTTTGTGGAATTCTTGGTGCAAAATGAGGCCAACCCTTGATCAATGCACATTTCATGAATATATAGACCCCAAATGAACATTCTAGATCCATCTTGCACATTCCCTTGTTTTCAAATTTTGATCCATTTTGATTATGTTTCTTAAATGATAAGCAACCATGGATAACTTCATTTTTTCCTTCTAAACTCAAAAAAGTGTGTGAACCATTGTTCTTAGAATTGTTTTTCCATTCAAAATCATATATTGGAAGTCTCCATTTGGACTTGTAAATCTCCCAAACCATTTTCCAACTTGAAATTATTCACTTTATAAGCCTTTTTAGTTTATATTTTGACCAATTGTGTAATTCCATGCTATGAGCTTCTCCAATAACTTGTGACCTTCTTTCTAGACTTAAAATCCCATTTGGAGCAAGTTTGATGTTGTAAGTTTTTCCATTTGAGGCCTCCTTGTATGAGTTTTGGGTATAGGTTAAAATGACCTGTAATTCACAAATGCCCAAAATACCCTTTGCTTGTCAAGACCATAAGTTGAGTTCTCCACATCATATGAAGGCATACCATACCATTCTAGAAAGCTAAGACAATGAGGAACAATTCTTATGTTGACCAAGAATTCATTTGAAATCTCCTTGAGGGGTAAAACTAGCTTGGAAGTCAAGTCACTTTCACAGACAAAAATTCAGATACCCCAGATGACCTGTAACTTGCAAGGACCATAACTTGAGTTCTATAAATCTCCTTGAGGTCTTCCACCACTCAAATTAAAGGTCTTGAGATCCTCTACAAGTTTCATGTTGGCCAAGAAGCCATTTGAAGTTAGCATTTTGACTTATCTTGCTTGGAAATTTGACCTAAACTAGGGGATTTTACAGAGAAACCCTAATTTAGTAACTCCTCTTCTCCTTGATTTCTCTTGAATTCTCCTTGTCATATCTCCATATCCTTCTTCATATGTCAAATGATGATCCCCACATCTCTCCAATAGACTTGAATGCCCTCTTAAGTCAGTCAATTGACCTAGGGTTGACCTAGGGTTGACCCAGATGAAACCCTAGTTGACTGTCTTCAACTGTAGCTCTTGTGCCTTCATCAATGACTTGCTTTCTTCTCCAAATGACTTTGTAAGTCTCTCATAAGGTCTAGATGCTCTCCATACCTTCACTCCACAGCTCACAACCCTCTTGTTGATCCTCAGATACCCTCAGCTAGGAGATGGACTCAAGGCTTGATCTGCTGAACTCTTTGCTTTCAAATTCTTTCCTGATGACTTGAATGAGATTGAATTGGGATAATAACCTCTTGATAGGCCTCTAGAGATGAAAATAATGATTGGTCCCCTGTTGAATGACTTGCTATGCTTATGCTATGCAGATGATTAGTCTATGTACATGACTCTATATGCAAATGCTAATGATAATGAAACATGAATCCAAGGAATAAGGTTGAGCAAATTTTAGGGTGCAACAGCTGCCCCTATTCAAGCGACTTGGACCCGATTGGGTGAATGGCCCGGAGCCTTCAGACATTCGCGGTACGAGACGGTTGAATACTAGTGAAACCAGAAATTTGCCAACCGCAGAAATAAACTACGCTCCTGCTTGAGGAATGACATTCATCAGCTGAATCTGACTGTTAGAGTAACCCACTGATCTCGCGCGACCGTGCTGGGGGTTGTCTTCATCGTCCTGAAGAGGATTCTGTCATAACAGATTGCTTGCTGGTCCACGCTAGGACTCTGTCTGTCGTCAATACAAAGAAATCTCAACTAAAACCTGTCCACGTTAGGACTCCACTTGCTGTTATCCCAGAAAAATCTCGGCAACTCCGCTGGGGATAATTCGTCTGCATTTCCATAAACCGCATCGTCCACGTTAGGAATAAAACTCTTCCACGTTAGGAGTAACACCTGTCCACATTAGGAATCATTTTTTCTGCGTCTGTCCACGTCAGGACTAACCCTTTCCTCTTTCCACGTCAGGAAACAATCTTCTTTCCGCGTTAGGAAAACTACATCAATCTATCCACGTAAGGGCTCCAATACCACTTGACATGTCCGCGTCAGGACTCCGATCTTTCCACGTAAGGAACACAACTATTTCTGAACTTGTCCACGTCAGGACTCAACTTTTCTTGCATCTGTCCACGTTAGGACTAATTTCCTTCTTCTTCCACGTAAGGAATCAATCTTGATATGCCCACATAAGGACTCTGATCTTTCCACGTAAGGAATACAACTCGTCTTTCCACGTAATGAATTCACCTTGAGTTCTAAATCTGTCCACGTCAGGACTCAACTTCTCGAATCTGTCCACGTCAGGACCCCGATTTCTCCGCGTAAGGAATAAACTTCTTTTCCATCTGTCCGCGTCAGGACTAAACTTTCCACGTAAGGAATCAATCTCTTTTCCACGTAAGGAATCACCATTTTTCCACGTAAGGAATAAGACTTCGTCTGGATCTGTCCGCGTCAGGACTAAATTCTTCCACGTTAGGAATGCACTTGTCTCCCCGTAAGGAATCCATCTCGATATGTCCGCGTAAGGACTCAATCTTTCCACGTAAGGAATACCAACTTCTTTCCACGTAAGGAATAAATCTTGATATGTCCGCGTGAGGACTCTGATCTTTCCACGTAAGGAATAAACTCGTCTTTCCACGTAAGGAAACCATCTTAATCGGTCCACGTAAGGACTTTCTCTTTCCACGTTGGGAATACTGTCATTTCCACGTTAGGAATCACTTCTATTGATAGGTCCGCGTAAGGACTACATCTTTCCACGTTAGGAATCTCCGTCTTTCCACGTTAGGAATGATAATCTCTTTGATCTGTCCGCGTTATGACACTGATCTCGTCTTGATTTGTCCACGTTAGGACTCAGGCATCTTCGACTCACCGAGGAAATAAGACTTGTCCACGTAAGGACTCACGCGCCTTCGACTTGCTGGGGAAATATCCGCGTTAGGACTTACAATTTGCCAACAACACGAAGAAGGATAAATTTGTCCACGTCAGGATTCTTGTATCTTGTCATCACAAAGAACTACAAACTTGTCCACGTCAGGACGCACATTTCACCATTACGAATAAAGATATCTGCTGCAAACACATGATCCACGTCAGGACACCAACACGAAGAGTAACCAATCTTTTGTCAACGTCATAACCTCCCTTTCTCCAAATTTCAAAAGACCGAATCTATCCGCGTCAGGATTAACACACCTTACCAATCTGGTAACACAAACCTGTCCACGTTAGGATGCCCACTTCTGAAGAGACCCCGTCATTCTAGGAGTAAATGGTCCACGTCAGGACTTAATTCTTCCATGATCCTTTCCCACAAACTGCTCAGCACTGACGTGACAGCGACTTCGAGATGAACTTTACTGGGGATGTCTGAAAACCAACTATCGGACACCTGCTTCGAAATTCTGATTCATGCGACTCGTTGATGACAAACGAACTCTGCTTGGGAATAAGGAGACACTTATCCTGGCCACTCTGGTTGGGGAAAATAAGATACATTTGCATAAATGACTCTGCTGGAGACAAAGAGAATTCTATCACGATAACTCTGTGGGGAATACCGCCGAAACTGACATTATCATTGAATATCTCCTGCCGAGATCTTGACTGTTTGGTAATTTATTTGAGCAAGAGCTCTCTCCACCTGAACTACTAGAGTACAGAAACTGCTTCAGCAAAATAAATGCTGGAAGGATAACGCAGACTCGCCGGGGATAGCCTGATGCTACAAAATTATTCCAGCCAAAATAAGTGCTGGTAGGATGATGCCGACTCGCCGGGAAGTTGGGAACTCAAACCACACGTCTTGTTGAAGTAACCCCCTGCTGGGTAGTATAACTCAAACCAAATACCTTGCGGAGGTAACCCCCTGCTGGGGAATAGCAGATGCACCTGGTATGATTGATCTTTCTGCTGGAACATGAACTGATGTCACCAGTATTTCTGCCAAAATAAATGACAGGACCCACCATCGACTCTGCGTTGGAGAGCCTTGACCTTCGAATTCCACTGGAAGGAAAGAACATTTACTGAAAAGAAAACTCCGCTGGGGATGACTGGATTCTCTTGGGGAAAATTAACTGACTCCACTGGGGGAGAGTGCATGACCCTGCGGGGGGAAATGAACCTGCCTGAATACAGCCTGACGATCTCGGAATCGCCAAACTCTGCTGAAGACGAGTAACTTCTCTGGAGCACGTCCTTTGGATAAGCTACGGCTAGCTGGGGAATTCTATCCTTCTTCAGGAAAAACATGCATGACCTGCGTGAGGATCAAGCCTTTCACTATCGCAATCTTTTGATCACCTTCCTCGTACGGTTATGAAACCTGCAACAGCACAAACACAACACGACAAGCCTATGCAATCCAAATCGATTCAGGTTAGTGACGTTACACTCAGTTAATTCAAAGCTTTAATAATTGTTGGCAAGGGCCAGTAATGTTATACTCATGCTAGCTTCAGTAAACTTAGGCGTTTTATCATGCGCAAAACAGTAAAGAACAGGCATCAAGTACTGAATAACACATTTTCATTGATTGGGCCCCTGAATGGGCGGAGTTTTTGTACACGGGATGTAACTCCTGAAAAGAGGAAGCTACGCAAAGCAAATATACAAGTATGCAAGTATTCACAAGAAGCATAAATATTGACAAATTAAATTTTGTACACATGTCGGCAACTGGATGCAGATGAGCACCACGAACTGATCCTCCCATGATTCGTCCGACTCTTATACTTTCCCGGTATCCGACTTCTGAAGAGGTTGTATCCGATAACTGACTTCTCGAACATATTTTCCCCGCATTGATACTCATTGAATTCAAATTCGGACCGCAGTCATTTGCTTTTCTCATCCCTAACTTTTGCGTGAACCGCCCTTTACGGGTTTTCAGTTCACCGGGATACCCCTTTTTGCCGAAGCCGCCCAGTGTAGGTTTTCAACTTCGCGGGTGTACATTTTTTCAATTTTATCCCTAACTTTTGCCCGAACCTTTCATTCTGTTTTTGGTTCGCCAGGATGCCCCATTTTTGCCTGGACTCTCTTTTTTCTGTCCAGCGGGTCTATTTTAAGCAAAGTATTTTTTAACTGCGTCCGAATTCACAGGTGACGCAAAGTCTTCCCCGTCCATGGTGGACAACAACAACGCTCCTCCTGAAAAGACCTTACTGACAACGTATGGCCCTTCGTAATTGGGGGTCCACTTGCCCCTGTGATCTGCTTGCGGCGGGAGAATCCTTTTCAGCACAAGGTCGCCCGTCTGAAAGCTTCGCGGAAGTATCTTCTTGTCGTACGCTTTCTTCATTCGTCTTTGATACAAACGACCGTATGCCAGAGAAGCTAGCCTCTTCTCATCCATCAAACTCAGTTGGTTCAACCTGTTCGTTACCCATTCTGCCTCGTCCAGCTGAACGTCTCGCAATACCCTCAGAGAAGGGATCTCAACTTCCAATGGTAATACCGCTTCCATTCCGTATACCAACGAGAACGGAGTTGCCCCGGTTGATGTGCGTACCGTCGTACGATAACCGTGCAAAGCGAAAGGTAGCATTTCGTGCCAATCTTTATAAGTCACCACCATTTTCTGGACGATTTTCTTGATATTCTTATTGGCCGCTTCGACAGCGCCATTCATCTTGGGTCGGTAAGGGGAGGAGTTGTGATGTTCGATCTTGAAATTCTGACAGAGCTCCTTCATCATTTTGTTGTTCAGATTAGAACCATTATCCGTGATTATCCGCTCGGGAATTCCATATCGGCAAATGATATCTCTCTTGATGAATCTAGCCACCACCTGCTTCGTTACATTTGCGTAAGACGCTGCTTCCACCCACTTGGTGAAATAATCGATTGCTACGAGTATGAACCGATGCCCGTTAGAAGCCGTCGGCTCAATCTTTCCAATCATATCGATTCCCCACATTGAGAATGGCCATGGAGATGACATCACATTTAGAGGACTCGGAGGCACATGTATTTTGTCAGCATAAATTTGGCACTTGTGGCACTTTCTTGCAAATTTGAAACAATCAGTTTCCATCGTCAGCCAAAAATAACCTGCCCGCAGCAGTTTTCTCGTCATAGCATGCCCACCAGCATGCGTACCAAAGGCACCTTCGTGAATTTCCTCCATAAGAAGCTTTGCCTCTTTTTCGTCTACACAACGCAACAACACCAAATCGTGGTTTCTTCTGTATAAGACGCCATCCGGGTTCAAATAGAAATTACCCGCTAATCTCCTGAGAGTCTTCTGATCTTGACTGGATGCCCCAGCCGGATACTCTTTATTCTTCAGGAAATTAAGGATATCAAAATACCACGGTTTGTCATCAGATGCTCCATCGATAGCAAATACATAAGCTGGCCTGTCTAACCGAGAGATAGTGATTTGGGGAGCTTCGTTCCAGAAATTGACCTTGTACATAGAAGACAAGGTGGCCAGGGCGTCAGCCATTTGATTTTCTGCCCGCGGCACGTGATGCAATTCAACTTTGTCGAAGAAAGGCAACAATCTCCTTGCATAATTCATGTAATGTACTAGATTGGGCTGACGTGTCTCCCATTCCCCTTTGATCTGATTCACTACCAGAGCTGAGTCTCCGTATACGTCTAAATGTTTGATTCGCAAATCAATGGCTTCTTCAAGCCCCATTATACAAGCTTCGTATTCGGCCTCATTGTTGGTAACGGCGAAGGTCAATCGGGCAATAAACGGGATGTGCGACCCGTGCGGCGTAGTGATAATTGCCCCTATTCCGCTACCGTAAGCATTCACAGCTCCATCAAATATCATCTGCCATTTGGACCCCGGCTCTGGTCCTTCGTCTGGCAACGGCTCTTCGCAATCCTTCATCTTGAGATACATGATATCCTCGTCAGGAAAGTCAAATCTCATCGATTGATACTCTTCAATAGGCTGCTCCGCCAGATACTCAGACAACACACTCCCCTTTATCGCCTTTTGCGAGACATATTGAATATCATATTCGGTCAAGATCATCTGCCACCTGGCAATTCTACCTGACAACGCCTGCTTTTCGAATATATATTTGATCGGATCCATCTTCGAGATGAGCATGGTTGTATGATTCAGCATGTACTGCCTCAAACGCTTGGCGGCCCAGGCTAGCGCGCAACAAGTTTTCTCCAGCATTGAGTATCGAGATTCACAGTCTGTAAATTTCTTACTCAGATAGTAGATTGCATGCTCTTTTCTCCCCGTCTCGTCGTGTTGACCGAGAACACAACCCATGCTTCCCTCAAGAACCGTCAAATACATTATCAAGGGTCTCCCTGCCACTGGGGGTATCAAAATAGGAGGCTCCTGCAGATACTTCTTTATTTTGTCGAACGCCTTTTGACAATTATCGTTCCACGTTACAGCTTGATCTTTCTTTAACAGCTTGAATAATGGTTCACACGTGGCCGTTAGGTGAGATATGAACCGGGCAATGTAGTTCAATCTCCCCAAAAACCCGCGCACCTCTTTCTCTGTTTTAGGCGTCGGCATTTCTTGAATCGCTTTTATTTTAGCAGGATCGACCTCTATTCCTCTTTCGCTTACTATGAACCCCAGGAGCTTACCCGATCTCACCCCGAAGGTGCATTTGTTAGGGTTCAGCCTCAGCCTGAACTTCCTAAGCCTTTTAAACAACTTCAACAGATTCACCAGATGCTCTCCCTCCGTCTGGGATTTGGCAATCATATCATCAACATAAACTTCAATCTCTTTATGCATCATGTCATGAAAGAGAGTTGTCATCGCACGCTGATATGTTGCCCCAGCATTTTTCAAACCAAAGGGCATCACTTTATAGCAAAATGTTCCCCAAGGCGTTACGAAAGTAGTCTTCTCCATATCCTCTGGCGCCATTTTAATCTGATTATAGCCTGAAAAGCCATCCATGAAGGAGAATACAGAGTATTGAGCAGTATTGTCCACTAACACGTCAATGTGAGGAAGTGGAAAATCGTCTTTTGGGCTAGCTTTATTCAAATCTCTATAATCCACGCACATTCGAACCTTGCCATCTTTCTTTGGCACTGGTACGATGTTAGCAACCCATGAGGGATACTTCGTCACAGCCAGGAAACCAGCGTCCCACTGTTTCTGAACCTCCTCTTTAATCTTTATTGCCATATCTGGACGAGTTCTGCGAAGTTTTTGTTTGACAGGCGGGCAGTCTTCTTTCAGTGGCAGACGATGCACAACCATATCAGTATCGAGCCCTGGCATATCTTGATACGACCAAGCGAATACATCATTATACTCTCGGAGCATTTCAACCAGTTTTCGCTTGATATCACTCTGCAGTGCGGCTCCGATACGAATATTTTTCTCAACCCCTTCCGACCCCAAGTTGATAATCTCGATAACCTCGTCGTGAGGCAGAATGGCTCTTTCCTCTTGCTTCACCAACCAAGACAGTTCTTCCGGAACGTCGCTATCTTCAACAACCTCTTCTTCGGTCTGGAATACCGGGTGCTCGAAGTCGGGACGAGTCATAGGTGGTCCAAGGATGTCATCTGAAAATGTTATCCTGCAAAAGAAAGGGTTAAGTGCTTCAAAATGCGTATAAAGCGGATAACCACATTGCCATTTTATTGAAAAAATACAAAACAAGAAAAACAAGGATTACAGTATCTACACATGAAAAAACGCCATTTATTTAATGATTAACGAAGCAATGTTTATAACAACACAGCCCTAAGCAAATCCCGATGCCCCGGGCAAGACATCAGATTATTCAACAATTAATAAAGCAAAGCATTACTGTTTAAAGGTCACAGGAACAAGCTCCTGAATGGACCAGTTGCACAGTCCTTGTCCTGGCGTGCTTGGCTGAATCCAGGCATCCATATCACAGTCGCTGTCCCCTTCATCGGATTCTGAAGCAGCGTTGACAGATTCATGGCATACTCCACTGGCAGAGATGGTGATTGACTTTCTGAAATGAGGGGCCCCCACAGCAGGAGTTGATGACGATGGTCGGTACCCCAGTCCGAACCGGTCCATTTTCACAGGAATGTCCAATACTTTGCCCCAGCCCGTGGCTTCTCCTGCCTTCACTAGCGCTTGAGCCTCTTTATACGAAGAAACAGCTATCTCTGGCACTTTGCTTGGCCCGGGACTCTTGTCCTTTATGCGCAAACCTTCGAACGCCTGGCATGGCGTCTCGTGGATCTCCCCGTCGACTTCCACATATTTGAACGAAGAAAGATGGCTGACCAGGATGTCTTCTTCTCCGCACACGGTGACTACACTGTCTCCGACCATATACTTTAACTTCTGATGCAGGGTTGACGTGACAGCCCCCGCCCCATGAATCCAAGGTCTTCCCAGCAAGCAGCTGTACGCAGGCTGTATATCCATGATATAAAACTCCGTTGCAAACACTTCCGGCCCCACTTGCAGAGGCAAGGTGATCGATCCGAAGACTGTTCTCCGCGTGCCGTCAAACGCTCTGACTACCAAATCACTTGGTGTACACAAAATCCCTCGAACATCCAGCTTCATCATAGCCTTCTTAGGCAGCACATTCAAAGACGACCCGGTGTCAACCAATACGTGCGACATTGTCGACCCTCTGCACTCAACAGATACATGTAATGCCATATTATGGTCCCTTCCTTTCGGAGTCAAGTCGAAATCAGTAAAGCCCAGACTGTGGCCTGCATTTACATGTGCCAATACTCCTTCTAGCTGGTTCACAGAGACATCCTGTGGTACAAAAGAAGTGTCCAAGACTTTCAGCAAAGCGTTCCTGTGGGCTTCTGAACACAACAGCAATGACAGAATAGATATTTTGGACGGCGTTTGCTGCAGATGCTCCACGATTTTATAATCGCTTTTCCGAATTAAGCGCATGAATTCTTCGACATCCTTAGATGCTGCTTCTTTTTCATTTGCTTGAACCGGAACATTCTCCACTGCTTTCCCTTTTCCTTTCGCTAGCCTTTCGGCCTCTACTTCAGGAGATATAAAGATCCTGCCGCTTCTTGTCATGCCTCCCGGGCCCACAACATTATCCACAACCTCCGCTGACTGCTTGTTAACATCGATTTTAATCCCGTCACAATACACCTCTAGCCCATATGACCATGGGACCGCTTTCGTGCTCTCATACGGGATTGGCCCGGCTTTAGTTATAGTAATCGGGGGCCGCTGAGCTGGTGCTGAAATAGTGATCGTCTTCCTAGGAATTGTCACTGTGGCAACATCACTCCGATTATCCACTACTGCCCCTGCCGGCTCATCAGTTGCTGTTCTATCAAACTGCAATACACCTTCATCAATCAAGGCCTGAATGCCTTTCTTCAGATCCTCACACCCCCCAGACAGGGCCCAACAATCTAAACAGTACTCATTACAACCCGGGTAAACACCTCCTTGCAACAGTCGGCTTTTTATTTCGCTCAGCGGCGTCTTTAAATCCTCAACATTCATAATCAGATTCAGACCTTCCTCAGTCAGCACGGCATTCGCCCCATGGTTAGGCATGGGTTTCTGGACTATATTCGCACCGGTCGTTCCGAAGTTGATAGACTTGTTGTCCAAGAGATCCTGCACAACGTGCTTAAAAGCATGACAACCTTCTATATCATGGCCCGGGGCCCCAGAATGAAACTCGCAGCGCCTATTTGCATCATAGCCGAACGGGGGAGTTCCCGTTATCGGTGCCAAGGTTCTTTTCTCTACCAGATTCAATCCCAACAAGGTCTGCAATAAATCAGCATAGTTAGAGGGAGGCTTCTCGAACACCCTTCTCGGCTTACCACCCTGGAATTTTCTCTGAGCTTGCTGTGCCCCCTGCTGAGGCTGCTGCGGCTGTGGCATTGGTTGCTGCTGAACCTGTTGTTGCTGCTGGATTGGCTGCTGTTGATAAGGAATAGTCACACTCGACACTTGCTGCTGCTGACGATATTGATTTCTTCCCCTGCCTCGGCCTCGGCCTCGGCCTCCAAATACAGCACTAGCTTCGCCCTGACGGCGCCCACCATAAGCTTTCCTATTACTGCCAGATGCAGCTGATTCATCGACCTGGAACTTTCCTTGCTTAATGTTCCGCTCAATCTTTTCCCCCATCAAGATCAGGTCTGAAAAACTAGCCAAAGACGTATGAAACAACATATCATGAAACAGCCCGGTGAATGTACCAACAAACATATCGTTCATTTCTTTATCTTCCACAGGAGGACGGACCCTGGCAGCCATATCGCGCCACCTTTGCGCGTATTCTTTAAAACTCTCCCCCTTCTTCTGCGAAAGCCCGGCCAACTGGACCCGATTGGGCGCCAGGTCGCTGTTATATTTGTAATGGGCTACGAACGCCTCTGCTAATTGCTTCCAAGTCTTGATATCAGTGGGCTCCAACCCCATGTACCACTCTAAGGAAGGACCCGATAGACTATCCTGAAAGAAATGCATGAGCATTCTTTCGTCAGTGGAGTATGCTGACATCTTTCTGTAATAAGCTCGTACATGCACTTTCGGACATGTATCTCCTTTGTACTTATCGAACGCAGGCGCTTTGAACTTGATGGGCACCCTCAGCCCAGGTACCAAGCCCATTGTTGCCATGTCCAGACCCACAGCACTCTGGTTTAGGACTCCTTTCATTTGCTCTTCCAGCATTCTAATCTTTTGAGAATCATCCATCGGCCCTTCAAAGCCCCCTCCAGAGAAGGCGTCTTCCTGCTGATCCTCTTGCCACATACCGTTTCCAGCCCCATATCCATCATATGCATTATTACGTCCAGCTCTGACCTGATTCATCCCCGGAACTCGGCCTCTGTTGCCATACCCTTGAATACCTCCAGCAGGACCACCAGCCATAAAACCAGCACCGTTTCCGTTTCCAAAACCTCCGTAGCCCTGATTGACCATACCATAACCATCTTGCCCAAAGCCTTGAACATTAAAGCCATACTTGCCAGTGTTGTCGAATCCCTGATCGTTGAATCCGAACCCAGCGTTGACAAAGCCATTGCCTCCGAGATTATCTCCCAAATTGACATCACCCAGCCCAGCGTTGTGGACAGCAGTTTCATTTCCAACTCCGACGTTACCATTCACAGCAGTGGTAGCGTTGTTGACGTTAGCAGCATTCACATTGACGACAGGCGGAGCCACTGGCGTTGGAGTGCCATCTCCATGAGCAGTATCAACCCGGACAGACTGATGATCTTCGTTACCATGACCAGCGTTGCGAGCCAACAGAGGCTGGACCATGGCCTGCAAATTCTCTTGCCCTTTTGCTATAGCCTCCATGGTCTGCATGAAGAGGGCGAGCTTCTCGCGTACATCCTGCATCTCGTTCTGAATCTGGTCCATGACTTTCCGACAGTTGGATCGTGTAGAATAGCGGTGCGGATGTTGATCTGGAATCCTGTTAAGTACCTGAATCAAAGCAGGAGATAAGACACCATTCAAAGATTACCTGTTATGCAATATGAATATGAATGCAATGCAATGTGTCTGTGCATTAGGGAAGTTCATTCCCCCAGTTCTAGTGCGAAGGTGCCGGTGCAGTGACAGTGTTGACAATAAGAATATCGGAGCTGGATCATAGAAAGCCTCATATATAACAGAGAGAATCAATAAGCCCAGGGTACAATATCACTGAGAGTACAACGATGGCATGACCTCAACCAACAATCCTGGTGATGGTCAGCACTATGCAAATAAAGCATACAAATAATGGAATGATCAGATCCTCCCAAAGGTCTGGTACTCCTCTATCAACTTCTTGGTCTCCGGATGGCTTGGTCGATCGAGCAGCCCTTCAACAAGCTGGTTTCTCTTCTTAAGGACACGGCGTACGTCTTCAGCAGTTTCTTCCCATGCCGCTTCTCCGAAGCAATCTTCTAACTTTCGCTTCTGGGACACTGCTTCATCTCTGGATTTGATTGCCTTGTTTAGTGCATGCTGAACACTATACCGGTTCATCACTTCTTCCTCGCACTTCTTGATGCTAGTCTTCAACTTCTCTTCGAGGTCGGAAATTTGCTGCTTCAGCTTATCTTCCCTCTGCTTGTTGTTGGTGAGAGTAGCATTCCAAGTCTTATTGCAAGAAGATATCTCTCGGTGTGCCGCGTCGAGCGCCTTCTTTTTGGCTTCCAGCATGTCATGGGAGCTTCTGAACTCTTGCCCCAGACGTTCGCGCTTTTTCTTTTCCTCGGTCAACTCAGCTCCTAACCTGTTTACCAGCTCAATCTGTTGTTGGAAAGCATATACGGCCTTGTTCTTCTCACTGCGTACCTGGGCTAACTCTTGCTCTAACCCTTCGTTAATCTTTGTCAAGGCTTCTTTCTCTCTCACAACCTGTTCATATGCTTCTCTAGAAACAGTAGTCGGCTCTTCTACCGGAATAGGATCAAGAGTTGGTGCATCTGGAAACGGCATCTTCAACTGACTAGCCCTCTCCTGAATCCAAGCTCTATAAGGTGCATAGGCCTGACAGTCATTCTTTCCTAATAACGACTTCCCTTTGCGGTTAATACGCGTCCAAGCATGTCGCAACTTGGCTAATAACTCCCCCTTCACGTCACCGGTGAAGTACAGAGATTCCTGTACTTCTTCCTCTTGAGGTGGATTCTTCAGCGCATATCCAAACTGGCGAATGAATAGAGAAGGGTTGTAATTGATACACCCTTTTCTTCCTATCAACGGTACATTAGGGTACCCAGAACAACTGAAGATGAGCTCCGATCCCAACAGGTCTCGATCAAACCACTCCATATCTTCCGACGATAGCCTCATCAAACGCTCCGGCCAACCAACTGGAACTGTAGTCTCTGCAGCAGATCTTCTCTTAGGAAGGTGACTCTCAAACCACATACTCAATAAGGGTACACACAGATGAACATTCTTCCCTCTTCCCTTCTCATTCTTGTAATGCAGTGAATGGTAGAGATCTCCGAGTAAGGTAGGTACAGGATTACCAGCAGCAAACAAGTAGAAAGCATCGAAGCCCACGAAATCCGGTATATTGGGGAACAGTACTATGCCATAAATGCACAAGGCCAACACAGCGTTGAAAGCAACCCAGCACCCATTCTTGGCGTACTCTTGGGCTTTACCAACTAAGAACTGAAATGAGAAGCCTGGAACTCCACGGGAAACAGTAGTCACAAGTTCAGAAGCATCAACATGCAAGGCTTTTGCCAATTCCTCCGGCTTGGGTTTGGCGTCATAATGAATGAATGGAACCTGGTTCTGCACGGGCAGCTCAACATACTCAGCGTATTCCTCCAGAGTTGGTCCCATAATAAAGTCAGAGAACGTGAAGCACCTCAAAGCAGGGTCATAGAATTGCATCAAAGCATACAGCCCATCTAACTCTACCTCTGTAGGTTTGCACACCAATCTCAATAATCTACCATAGCTCATCCGGAAACTCCTACGAACACCCTCATCAGCAAGAGAGATCAACCCCAGTAAAGGAACAATATCAGGCGTAGGCAACTTGTAGGCAACCGTTCTCCTTAAGCTAGTCATGATCAAATACTCAGAAGTCTGGGCACTAGAACTAGGGAAATGCAAATGCACCTGCAGCACAGACACACGTTAGTGAAATGCAAATGATAATGTATATGCAGGGATGCAATGCAAGTAACATTCAACAGGGACCAAAGCTGCAGCTGAATAGCCTAAACCCAATCAAGAAAGGTCTCAGATAGACCATCCGGAAGTCATCAACCCTGGTCTCAGATAGACCTAAAATAGAACTCCAACACTGGTCTCTGACAGACCTCAAACCATAACTCACTGGTCTCTGATAGACCTCAAATCACCTCCATAATTGGTCTCTGACAGACCTCATAACACATCTCCACTTGGTCTCTGACAGACCTCAGAATGCATCTCCAAATGGTCTCTGACAGACCTCAGAATAAATCTCCACATGGTCTCTGACAGACCTCAGAACTCTCCATAAATAACCAGGATCTCTGATCAAGAAATAACCGGTAATCTGGAGGTCTAGTTACCTGCATAACCCTGAGTCCCCTCACAGGTGGGTGGCCCTATAACTGGCACAAGGTACGGCATCCTATGCGGTCGTCGGCGTCACAGACTTTCAGGGTTGATGACACGATTCCCAGAAGGAGTGGCATCATCAATTCCTGAAGAGGCCTCACTCAGCCAACTTCCAAATGATCGGTCCCCAGAGTCGACAATCCAACTAACCAGCAACCCACGCCAACCAAAGGAAGGGGCAGGAGGCCAACCAGAGGAACCTCGTCTGAGTGTAGATTTCATGGGACACCGAAGCAAGCAAAGCAAGCGGGCGCCCACTAATTTCTACTCTAATTCTAGGTGCACTCAAGCCCAGGTCCGGCTTTTCTCTCAATATCAGAACACCCGTCACACCCCAGATACAGCAATAATAAACAATATATATAAAGCTGAAAAATACAGGGTTAGAAATATAAAATAATTCCATACAAAATCCTCGACGGGAAAACAGGCGTTAGGATTGACTCTCTCAAGGGACGTTGGATCCCAAATGCATAAGAACCATCGCAGTCCTTAGCAACCAGGGGACGTTGGGTCCCCAGCAGAGTCGCCAGCTGTCGCTACTGCGAAAATCGGCGCCGGCTGAACAGAAGAGTCGCCACCGTGCGTTATTTATCCCACGGGAGGGAAAGGAAACGCTCAGAGTAAACCTCGCACAACACGGGAAAGGTATGGTCATCGCAACCAAAACCTGGATTCGGGAGTCGGTTACGCAAGGGGAAGGTATTAGCACCCCTCACGTCCGTCGTACTCGACGGGATCCACGCTTGTTTTCGGGTATGGATTGTTATTCTATCTAAACTAAAGGTCAAGGGTTAAAAAAGAACATAAAATGAAAATAAAATGACTCGGCAAAGTATCGCACTTTATGCCTACGTATTCCCGTCTGGAACGAGAAATCAGAGTCAACGTAGTTCGCCTACCTACGGGAAAGGAGGGGAAGGTTGCTCGCTAGGATATCGCATCCTATGCCTACGTACTTTCATACAGCATGAAAGATCAGAGCAAACGTAGTTCGGGCCACGTACGACACAAGTCTGTCTTGGTTGATTTTATTCCTTCTGAAAAAGGTTTTTCTGATTAACAGTCCCGGCGGACAAAAATGACGTTTTGATGAGCTCACATTCTTTTACGAAAGAAGTGTCTTTTATTGTGTTTGAAATCTTTATGTGTTTTTCTGTTTGTTTTGAGAAAGAAAGAGACAGAACTCTAACCTACGGTTGCGAAGGGAAACAAACTAACCTAATGTTATCATGCATGGGTTAAGACCTAGTGTCTATCATGCTCCTCTCTTGCACAGAGAGAAACAGAGATCCTACGGGATGGGCAGAAACATAAACAATAACAGATATATACAGCAGTAAAACAGTAAAATGCATGGATGCAGCAGCACAAGCGAGGCAAGGGAGTCCCACTCAACCTCGAACCTAGAAAACAATAGGCAAAAGTGAACGGGCTTCACTTTCAACCCAGCAAGGTAAACAGCAAACAATACAGTTCAGAAAACCAATCAATACATCAACAAATGAAATACAGCAAAAGAAACAGCATCAACAGCTCTGAATCAACATCTGGCTTCAAGTAATCTCCAATCAGCTACAGGCTTCAACAAGCATCAATATCTATCTTCATGACCTTCAGATAAGGGCTTTGATCATCTATCTTCCATCTGCAATGGCTTTTCTTCAAGCTCAAACCTCCAGGATGAGGGATTAGTCACAAGAGTGAATTGGGTGTTTAAGCAATCAGTTGACTACCAAGGGTGGTGAACAGACTGCTTCTAACACAAAAGACATTTTCTCTCAAGAGTTCTATCTCATAGACCCTATCACCAAGCCTTCCAAAGAAAGGGGGTGAGTGTCTTAGAGAGACTCTGAATCACAGAGAAGAATGGATGCAGACAAGGCAATCCATGTTTGAGAAACAGTCTTTCTAGTCTAGAGCTCTGCCTAGCTCCTAAACCCTAATCTCCTCAGCATCTGCCAGCAAGAAACTCCTCCTCAACTCTGACAGTTGATCTTCAGCATTTGAATCTCCAATAGCTTCATCTCCACAAATCTTCAGCTTCCCCAGGGCCCCAGACAAACCCAATACCCAATCAAACAATCAACAATCCCCAGAGGGCACACCACACCAGACAGCAGATATACAGATAGTAATAATATCAGTAGGGGAATCCTAACTGTTCTCTAAGGGATCTAATAGCTACCCATAGCCCCTATAGTCCCATAACTAACCTATTCAAACCCTAAGTCCTAAGGGAGAAAATTGAACTTCCTAAGTTGTCACCTAAAAAACCCTAGTCTTGTTCATTATATTCAAGCATTTATTAATCACCTAAAATTAACCTCTAAAAATGGGAACTAAAATATTTCTACAAGCCTAACATCTCATCTAAACAATATGAAAAGAGTGATCAAAAAATATTAAAGCATGTGAGAGAACAAAAATCATAAAAATGATGCATGAAATGTAACTATTTATTATGACATTTATTTAAAAAATATGTAAAAAATATGAAATAAAACTAAAAATGAAATTTTATTTTTCTATAATATTCTAGACATTTTCATGAAAACATGGTAAAAAGAATGGATTAAAAAGCATTTTTTATGAATTATTTATGAATTTTCAAAGATGGTAAAATATTAAAATGAAATTAAGAAAATTAAATGAATTAAATGAATGAGGGGGGTGCATTCAGTAGGCGCGCTCAGTTCATTATTGTATGGGCCAGACAGGGTAGGGTGCAGATAGCGTTTGGACAAGGCCCAGAATTCTCAGCAACAAAGGAAAATAAAAGAAGCGCCAGGGGGGGTGAGAAAAGCAACAGATATCACGTTCAATATTGGTTTGGGCCTAACTCTGGGGTGGGAATAGCATCACAAGCTGAGGCCCGCCCGTTTCAATTAATGAAACGGTGCGTTTGGCACCCAGTCAATTCCCTCCAAATTGAAATCAAACGCTGGCCACACGATCTCGCCCATAGTCAAAGGTCCAACTACAAATGGAAGGCCATGATTATGTCTTCCCCAAAGGACCTGCAACCTAGGGTTTCAACTCCACCATGGCAGCCATGCACGAGTAACTTTCTCCCTCTCTGTTCTCATCCCACACGCAACTAATCCACATGCTGTAAACATGAAACCTGTTCCAAATCTCTCCCTCTACAAGCCTAGGGCATCAATTCATCTTGAAATTCACCACATCAACAAATTCGATTGAATCAACATTCGGCTTCCATGGAAATGCACTGATATGCATCATCACCAACCTTCCTCAAACCTAGCCTAAATTAAACTACATCTAATGGAGATTAACGCATGCTATCAAGCCACAATTATAACACACTAATCTAAGAGATTCGAACACAAACAGATTATGGCACCTGCTCACAACCATCACCAAACCTCTCCAAAATCATCTAGCTTACTCTCCTAACCACCTAGATCAATTCTACACTAACAAAATCAGGTCTAACTAACTGGATCAAACAGTTTGGATGAAAACTTACCTTGTAAGAAATCTTGAGAAACAGCTATGGAGATGAAAGATCTGAGGCTTTCAAGTGTTAAATCCTGATCAATCCTTGAAGAACTTAATTCTGTATGCACAAACTTGGAGGTTCCTTGCTTGAATCATGCAATCCACTTGAACTTTTGATTTTGATGATCTTGAGAAAAGCACTCGAAAATGGATGATTCACACCAGAAACTTGCTTCAATTATGGTCTATGATGATGGTGGAGTGGAATTGAATTGATTATGATGAAAGTTGTTGAAGGTTTTGAGAGAATTGTAATGAAACTTTTATGGAAAAGTATGAGAGATTTTGTGGAATTCTTGGTGCAAAATGAGGCCAACCCTTGATCAATGCACATTTCATGAATATATAGACCCCAAATGAACATTCTAGATCCATCTTGCACATTCCCTTGTTTTCAAATTTTGATCCATTTTGATTATGTTTCTTAAATGATAAGCAACCATGGATAACTTCATTTTTTCCTTCTAAACTCAAAAAAGTGTGTGAACCATTGTTCTTAGAATTGTTTTTCCATTCAAAATCATATATTGGAAGTCTCCATTTGGACTTGTAAATCTCCCAAACCATTTTCCAACTTGAAATTATTCACTTTATAAGCCTTTTTAGTTTATATTTTGACCAATTGTGTAATTCCATGCTATGAGCTTCTCCAATAACTTGTGACCTTCTTTCTAGACTTAAAATCCCATTTGGAGCAAGTTTGATGTTGTAAGTTTTTCCATTTGAGGCCTCCTTGTATGAGTTTTGGGTATAGGTTAAAATGACCTGTAATTCACAAATGCCCAAAATACCCTTTGCTTGTCAAGACCATAAGTTGAGTTCTCCACATCATATGAAGGCATACCATACCATTCTAGAAAGCTAAGACAATGAGGAACAATTCTTATGTTGACCAAGAATTCATTTGAAATCTCCTTGAGGGGTAAAACTAGCTTGGAAGTCAAGTCACTTTCACAGACAAAAATTCAGATACCCCAGATGACCTGTAACTTGCAAGGACCATAACTTGAGTTCTATAAATCTCCTTGAGGTCTTCCACCACTCAAATTAAAGGTCTTGAGATCCTCTACAAGTTTCATGTTGGCCAAGAAGCCATTTGAAGTTAGCATTTTGACTTATCTTGCTTGGAAATTTGACCTAAACTAGGGGATTTTACAGAGAAACCCTAATTTAGTAACTCCTCTTCTCCTTGATTTCTCTTGAATTCTCCTTGTCATATCTCCATATCCTTCTTCATATGTCAAATGATGATCCCCACATCTCTCCAATAGACTTGAATGCCCTCTTAAGTCAGTCAATTGACCTAGGGTTGACCTAGGGTTGACCCAGATGAAACCCTAGTTGACTGTCTTCAACTGTAGCTCTTGTGCCTTCATCAATGACTTGCTTTCTTCTCCAAATGACTTTGTAAGTCTCTCATAAGGTCTAGATGCTCTCCATACCTTCACTCCACAGCTCACAACCCTCTTGTTGATCCTCAGATACCCTCAGCTAGGAGATGGACTCAAGGCTTGATCTGCTGAACTCTTTGCTTTCAAATTCTTTCCTGATGACTTGAATGAGATTGAATTGGGATAATAACCTCTTGATAGGCCTCTAGAGATGAAAATAATGATTGGTCCCCTGTTGAATGACTTGCTATGCTTATGCTATGCAGATGATTAGTCTATGTACATGACTCTATATGCAAATGCTAATGATAATGAAACATGAATCCAAGGAATAAGGTTGAGCAAATTTTAGGGTGCAACAAAGTGTCAAAGGTTGCGAATGCGTGCGAGCACTCGTCTTAGGAGGATGTTAGAAAATGATTGAATTTGAAATAGTCGAAAGGTTGAGTGAACAACAGCTCAAGAGCGTGCCTCGAGAATTATTCACTCGAAGACACTAGGAATGCTAGATCCCAAGTACCTCCTTCTTTCGAAGTTTGATCGAGAAAAATATTTTAAAAATAATTTGAAGCGAAATGGGGTATGAAAATAAATTGTGAACATGTGAGAAGTGAGAACGCGAGATTGAGTTTGAAAATATCGATTATTTAATAAATGAGACGTCGGCCCCACAACTAAATAATCGGGGCATTATCGAGATGCTAGATCTCGACGACATTTTTCCAATTTGATAATATTTGAATGAACGACGAAACTATCATAAAGAACTGCTGGATTCCTATGATGCATTATTATTCTTTGTCTAAGTAAGAGAACGAAACGTTGAAAAAAAACATTTATCTAAGGTGTACACCTCAATAATATTCCTTTGAAAAAAACTCAAACAGTGCTAGACTTCAAGAGTTTAATTTTTTAGTAATTTGGTTTAAAAATAATTTAATATTTAAAAGGAAGTTAGAAAAATAAATTATTAGTTTTGAGAGTGATTTATCTGAGAAAAGTAATTTGTATTGAAAAACTTATTAGAATGGAAACAGAAAAATGATGCCCATTTTGAGAATAAAGTTTGAAGTTTTATTTAGGAAATAATTTAGGGTTGTCTTAACATAACTGTCCATTAAATCGAATATAAAGCAATTTTGATCTAAAAAGATAATTATTGGTATTTGGAAATGTTTAATGAAATATTATTTGCTCCAAAGTTTTTTCTTTTAAAAAAATAGAATCTCCTTTGAAATTGCTTTATTAAATAAATACCTTATTTTAAAAAAAGAAGAAGGATTTTGATTTAAATTAAAAAAAATATTGTTTTAATGAGCAACAAAAGTATCACGTGGAGTGCTAGACTCCAATGACATTTTATTGCCTAAATAATTAAAGGGCGCATTTTAAAACGAAAAGTCGAATGATGCACTACCCAAGGCGTACGCCCCAATAATGATTATTCCAGAACTCAAAAAGATGTTAGATCTTAAAAGTTCATTTTTTTCGCAATTTTGATTAAAAATTAATTAGTTGTTTTAGAAGAGTAATTTAGTATTTGTTTCAAAATATCATTAAATAGCACACTTTAATTACTAAATTAAAGTTTTAACAGAATGCACTAATAATATTGAAAATTGAAATAAAATATAGATTATACTCGAAGCCAACTTGTGTGTGATTACAATAGGAAAGATATCATATTTATCAAAGCGTAAAGATGTTATTGTATCGAATGTAAACCACATGTAATTAGTATGTTCTACCACCTATTTCAATTAAATGAGGACGAGCTCACTTGCCTGCTATTGTTTTGGATAAATATCCCATATGTGTACAAAAGGCTTATGATATGTCAGGATATATTTACAACATACTTATTGCATAACATATGGAATATGCATTCAGGGAAGAAAAATCCATACAATGCAACATGATTTGCTTCATAATCTATACAGGATAAAACAACTACCTTTATGAACATTCTAGTAACACCAATTTATCAAATGGTTAGAACGTTTATAATTACCATAATAAAACCTTGTAAAGCAGTGCCATACAATTATAAGAACAGACCGAAAAAATATGCAAGGTATCGCGAAGGACGGAACAAAGTTGCGGAAGCCAAAATGGTGCCATGTTGTCACTTGTATCACAAACCGATAAGAACTATTTTCAACCCAAGCTCAAAAAGAACAGAGTATCGCATGAAGTTAAATCCTTACAGCTCCCAGATTTAGACTCACAAAAAAACAGAACATGAATGATGTTGCACACAATAGCTAAATAAACATATAAACAGACACAATCAACACTCAAAAATTAAACGGAAACCAGCCCAAAACCGCGATCTGCGTCTCGCTGACCCAGGCTATGAGCTATCGTGTTGCTGCTAGAGAAGTGGCGGTGCTGTCATCGGAAATGGAAATCACAAGTTACAAGCTACAAGTTGTTGGGAGTTCGTTCAAGCTACAAGTTGTTGTTGTCACTCGCTCTCCGTTGTTGTTGGTGCGAGCTTGAAGACTCGCTCATATTGCCTGTATATGATAGAGTCCAATGATACCGCGGCCAGCACGCAATCGGTTCCAAACCTTGAGTTCTAACCTTAAAATCTGCACATAAAAGACAGCAATCCAAGCAAACACAGAATATGAACTTTACAAATTTAAATCGCTGATCCAACACTGAAGCATTTACAATGTACAACCAGTATATCTATGTGCAGCGAAGAGTTCTATAAATGTATATTAAACAACGACCATGATTTTAACGGGTCTTAACAGAATAAACCAAAAAACAATGTGAACTCACGCAACTAAATCACAACGACAAAAAAAACTGAGCCGATTTCAATAATTGAGGTACCGAATGCCGAGCTGGTGGAGCTATCGCAGATGTTCCGCTATCCCCTGAGCTACTGTTGTGTCGTTGTCGTCGTGGTGAACGTTGTCGCTACCGCGTTCGACTTCGCCGATAGTGAGGGTGCTTTGATGGTTCGATTGACGATGGCGAGAGGTTTTTTTTTTGCGAAACAACAGAGTTTATTGGTTGGTGGAGATGACAATGGTGGTAACGAATTTGCGGGCAGGACAAAAGGGAAGATGCGATGGAGAGCGAAACGAAAAAAACAAAGGGGTTTTTTTTTGGTGAGGAAGAAGAAGGAGAAGGTGGCCGGTGTTTCGTTTAGAGTGATGATGAGTTTAAAACGGCAGAATGAATTTGAGCGGCGGTGTCGATCTGGTTTGTGGGAAGGCCTTCTTCCGTTCCGTTCACTTTAGGGTTTTCCAAAAGGGATTTGGTGAACAGTGTTGCCTCCCCTCCCCCAATCTTCCCTTTTTTAAGCACAAACCTAACCCTAACGGGCCGGTGCAATTGGGCTTCCCCCCAACTTGTTTTTTTTTCTTGCATTTCCTTTTCTTTTTATTTTTCCAAATTAATTAATCATTAAAACAATAAGTAATTAATATAAACTAATATGATATAATCAAACAATATACAAATATTAACAATAATCACTAAATCGATATTAATAAATATAATAACAACAAATAAATATTAATAAATACTAAGTAAATAAAAAAAATGACAAATATATACAAAATATTTTATTATTATAAGAAGTATATTTTTTTTTTAAAAAAGAAAAAAGGTTAGGAAATTAAAAAAGAAGAAAATAGTCACAACAACCCCTACGCCACGTGTCACATACTCATTGGTCAGAAATAATAATAATAAAAAATTAAAAAAAACAACCAATTGCAAATGGACACGCGTCTAAATAATCAGAAATAAACAGACAACATAAAATAGAAAATAGAGCCAAAAGTGAAAATAATTACAAAAAACGGTAGGACAAATTTAGGGTATGACAGATGCCCCTATCTAATTGGCTTTGACTGAGTAAGATGAACGGCTATGGCGCTCACTCTTTCAAGGTAAAAGACAATTAGATATGAAGAAAACCCTGAATTTGTCCGAAAAGAAAAGGGAACGCCTGGAAAAAGATTAATATCACCAGAAAGATTACGGGAAGAGACACACACGGCTATTACCACCAAAAGGATGGTAGAGCAAACACAGTATCGCGTAATCTATCATCAATAACCATGATAGACCCCTCACCAAAAGGATGACAGAGCGAAATACAAATAAACGATCGCACAATCCGACATTGACGAAGTGTCAGACCCACCACCAAACGGATGATGGAGCGAAAACACAAAACAAAGTGCACAATCTATCGTTAATGACTACGATAGACCCCCCACCAAAAGGATGACGGAGCGAAACACAAAACAAAGCGCACAATCTATCATTAATGACTATGATAGACCCACCACCAAAAGGGTGGCAGGGCGAAACTCAATACCAAAATATCGCACAATCTGACATCGACGAAATGCCAGACCTACCACCAAAAGGATGGCAGAGCGAAACACAACACAGATCGCACAATCTATCATTAATGCCCATGATAAACCCTCATCAAAAGGATGACGGAGCGAGACAAACAAAAAGATCCGCACAATCTATCATTAATGACCATGATAGACCCCCCACCAAAAGGATGACGGAGCGAGACACAAATAAACGATCACACAATCTGACATCGACGAAATGCCAGACCTACCACCAAAAGGATGGTAGAGCGAAAACATAAAAGAAATATCACACAATCTGATATCGACGAAATACCAGACCTACCACCAAAAGGATGATAGAACGAAAGCATAAACAAAACATCGCACAATCTGATATCGACGAAATACCAGACCTACCACCAAAAGGATGGTAAAGCGAAAACACAAAAAACACCGCGCAATCTGACATCGACGAAATGCCAGACCTACCACCAAAAGGATGGTAGAGCGAAAACATAAACAAAACATCGCACAAGCTGACATCGACGAAATGCCAGACTTACCACCAAAAGGATGGTAGAGCGGAAACATAAAAGAAAACATCGCACAATCTGATATCGACGAAATACCAGACCTACCACCAAAAGGATGGTAGAGCGAAAACATAAAAGAAAACATCGCACAATCTATCATTAATGACCATGATAGACCCCTCACCAAAAGGATGACGGAGCGAAAACACAAATAAACAATCGCACAATCTGACATCGACGAAATGTCAGACCCACCACCAAAAGGATGGCAGAGCGAAACACAACACACAAGTCGCTATCACCAAAAGGATGATAGGACAACACAGATTTGAAGTTTAACAACATCAAAAGGATGCAGGCTAGGGTGAACTGACGAAGTTCGACTATCACCAAAAGGATGATAGTAAAGCAATTGACAACGGTCACGCTTGCTGGGTACAACTCAATATGGGAACCCCCAAGAGGAAAATTGAATTTGAAATGAGTCAACGGGGTACGCCCACCGTCTTCGCTTGGAAATCATAGTTTGCTGAAATGGTTTCATGGTTACGCCCATGAATTCTGAAGAGGATGCCCCTGACTGGGCTGAGTTTGTCTTGATGTATTGTCTTGCTCGACAAAAGGTTGAACAACTTCGTGGAGAACGCCCATGGTCTTGAATGGTGTGCCCTTGACTGGGCTGAATATTAACTTGAAGATCTGATCAACCCCGAGGTTGAATATACGTCATGGGAAATACCCATGGTCTTGAAAAGAAATGCCCCTGACTAGGCTGAATCTTGCTTTGAATATTTTGAAATTTTGTGGGAGAAACCCACAATCGCAGAAGATTGCCCCTGATTGGGCTGATGATTGCTTTGAAGCTCTTGAAAATCGTGGGACAAACCCACCATCTTGCGGAAGATGCCCCTGACTGGGCTGATGACAGTCTTGGAAGTCTTCGAGGTTGATCCTGGACCTTTACTTGCATATGAATGCTGGATGATAAATGATATTCCATATGAGTGGAAGTGCGAATGCAAATGCTGACGTGCGGAGATGCAAGTATGGTATGATTGGAGTATGCATATGATGCAAGATGCGTATGAAGTTGAATGCGATGCGTATGATGCATATGATTGTAGAAGGATGGTTGGAAATGCAGGGGGAAACGCCAGCGTGGTGGACTCTGGTAGTTGCCAATGCGGATTGGACTTCGGGTGGTGTGAGGGATTGACTGCCTCGACACGCAGTTTGTTGAAGACGCCATGCCTAGAGCAGAAGATGTCCTTAATGCCCCAAGTCTGGGATATTTGGTGATTGTGAATTTACTTCAGAGAGAATTGCTACTCTGCTTGATGGTCAAGACGACCTGGTCTTGCCCCAGTTCGAACCTGGCAAAGGTCTGCCCCGGATTAACCCGTTCTGACACATGGAAGTTGAACTCGGGTGACTTGCCCCTGTTCGAGCTGTTGAGTGATTTGCCCCAGCCTGTGGGTTCTGAGGTAGTCTTGCTTCGTGTCAGCCACTGAAAGTCAAGCTCCTCCTTGATGGTCTACTGTTGAGATGTCCTTGAATACCTAGCACTTATTTGCAATTAAAATTGTACATTCATAAATGGTAATATTAATGCGCAGTTCAATGTAAGTTTTGAAAAAGTGTCTTATTGAGAGTGTCGTGATAGTGTGAAACGAATGGATTGTTAGCCCAAACGTTGTGCTAATTTTGATTGGTGTAAAAAAGATGTAGCAAGGATAATGACACCAATGTCGATGATTATCAATCATGTGAGGAGTCAGGTTACGCAACCTTGCGATAGCATGCTTTCAGAATAAACCTCGTCTCAATTAGGTCTTTCGAGGGTTGTAACGTGGTCTGGTTCACGGTTATAAAACAAAGGATATTAGGCTCAAAGTATGATTTGTACCCACCCCTTCTTCTTGATGATCTCCAGTCCTACGTTCAATTAATTCTGCACTTGTCTTAATGGTATTCTCGAAATGGCAGTCACCTTATTCTAATGGACGTCAGTGACCCTTTTGGATGGCCATTGAATTTTATTTTCTTTTTGTTGAGGGTTTCGGGGGCCTCTTTTGATTTTTGTTTTGATCCCTAACTTTTGCATGGGTTGATTTTGCTTGTCAGACCCATCGGGATTGCCTTGATTTTGCCTAAGTCCCCTTTGAGGTGTTTGACTTAGCAGGCTTTTGATTTTTTAGATTTTGTTGGAGGGTTGTGACTGCCATGTCATGGGTCATTGATGAACAACCGTCTTTTTGGATTTTCCTTTGTTGATTCGAGTGCGGGATTGGATTAACTGAACATTACCCTGCCCCAGGTTGAGTGTAAAAGGTTTATAGATCCGAAGGAAACTGCTACTTCTAGGCTCGAAGTGGTTTACTAGGGATTAACTCCTTATAACTCCGATGTTTAGGGGAATTGAAACAATGCCTGTACATCATTGACGAGATTCTGTCTGAAAGCATACGGTTTGCAATTATGGGTATCTCGTTTTCATCATCCTCCCTCAAATCATGCTAAACAACAGTGAGTAAAGTGGAGTAAATAAATGTGCCGGTGATAAGCGAAAAATGAGTGAATACGACATAACTAATTCAAAACATGCATAAACGATACATTAATGAAAACCAAATATGAATGACAATTGTTCAAAGCATACAATACTTAAATAAACAAAAACAAAACATAAGAAACTGCGAATAATGAAATGGCAACATGACTGCCTTCTTCGGGGAACAAACTTGACTGGAATCGATCTGACGTTGGCGTTAGTTGACTGGTGGCATTGGATTGTTGATGATATTTGGAGACTTCCCATTAAAGTTGATAGCATCCCTGTCGATCATGTCTTGAATTATGTGCTTGAAAGCCCTGCAGTCCTCAATGGTATGACCTGGAGCGCCCTTATGAAACTCACAATGAGCATTTGCATCATAGTCGGCAGGAATGACAGTTGGGGGAGCCAAATCTCTTGGAACAATAGCCTTCTTCTCCATCAACTTAGCGAAGATTTTAGCATATGTCATTGGTAGACGATCAAAGACTCTATCTGGCCTCCATGTTCTCTGCGAACGTTGTGGGCGAGCACCTTGTCGTTGCTGAGTAACTTGCATCTGCTGTTGCTGAGGAGGATACTGATATCCTTGCTGGTTGTAGGCTTGTTGCTGAGGAGCCTGTTTCCGTGGTATCTGAGCTTACGCTGCTTGAACAGCTGGCTGATGAGGCATTGGAGCATATTGCGCAGCAGCAACATATGGATACTGATAGTAGGGAACTTGATAAGGCATAGGAGGAGCTTGTTGAGAAGCTTTCCCTTTCTGCACAAAGATGGCATTTGTTTCGCCCTCCTTCTTCTTGTATCCGTTGAAAGGCTTCTTGACATTGGCTTGGTTGTTAGAACCTCCCGGGATCTTCCCACTCTTCAGCCCTTCTTCAATTCTCTCACCGACGATCACCAAGTCGGAGAACCCAGCAGAGACACTACCGATCAGCTTTTCGTAGTACTGGCCTTGCAAGGTACCCATGAAGATGTCAATCAATTCACGGTCAACAAGAGGTGGATGCACCCTTGCGGCTAGCTCTCTCCATCGTTGTGCGTACTCCTTGAAGGATTCGGTGTCCTTCTGAGTCATACTTTGAAGCTGAGTACGGTTAGGAGCAAGGTCAGTGTTGTATTTGTACTGCTTGACGAATGCATCGGCTAGCTCGGCCCAAGTACGCACACTATTACGCTCCAATTGCATATACCATTCGAGTGATGCCCCAGACAGGCTGTCCTAGAAGCAATGGATCATGAGCTTCTCGTCTCTGGCATAGGCAGCCATCTTGCGACAGTACATCTTCAGATGAATGTTTGGGCAGCTGAGACCTTTGTACTTTGAAAATTCGGGCACCTTGAACTTGGGAGGAATGACAACATTGGGCACCAAGCACAATTCCAGAGCACTGAAAGAATTTGAATTGTGCCCCTCCATGGCTCGGAGTTTCTCGGCTAGATCTCGGCACATCTTCATGGCTTCAGAATCCTGAGCGGCAACAGGACTGGCAATGGGGATAGCAGCATGATAGTTCTGAACGTCGTCATACTGATCCATCAGAGTATCTTCGACATGAGGAACCGGGATCTGCACAGCAGCAGGCTGGGCGTGTGGGATAACTCCAACGGTAACTCCAGGCGCTGGGATCGGCTGAGAAGTGTTTCCTTTGGCTGCGTTGTTGAAGTTCAACGGCATCCCATGAGAATTTGGAATTGGGACCAAAGGGATAGCAGTAGACCCTTGTCCTTGACCATTGTTGACGACAGCAGCGGCTTCACGCTGTTCTTCCTCTCTCCTGGCTGTGAGGATGGCTTCGAGGATCTGGTCGATCTTTCCTTTCATGGAATCCAACTCTTCCCTGAAGGCGACTTGCTCCTGTTGAATCTGCTCCATCACTCGTCTGGTATTGGCTCTAGTTGCGTATTGGTGTCGAGGAATCAGCTTGATTTACTGGAGAAGAAGGAACGGAGACATAAGATTCTGTTGAAGGACTGGAAATGCAAAATGCACAACATATGAAATGCAATGCAAATGATATGCAAGATGCAATGCAAGATACAAGATCCAGGATCGCAGGATCATAGTTCAAACAATTTCTGAAGCTGGTAACTGTAATAGATGAGTAACCATAATTCCTGCTCAAAGAACTTTGACAGGTGAACCCTATATGGGAAGGTCTAAACATTCTACCCATAAACCCACTCACAGGATGGTTTCTATGTTTGGTTCCCAGGATCACGGACACTAGTCGTATTAGCTTCACGCAACAGGCTAGCTGTATTACGACGATAATGACGATAAGGTCTCTCCTGAGCGGGGTCCTCGTGCTAGGCGCACAAGGAGCGAGTCCTTGGAGACTAACACTACACGACCACCAATATCAGAACTGGTGCTAACAAAGGTTCCCAGAATCACAGACCCTTCATTAATCAAGTCGTGCAACAGGCTAGCTGCGTTACGACGAGATCTACGAATAGGTCTCCTCTGGAGGAGCTTTCATGCTAGGCCCATAAGGAGCAAGTCCTCGGAGACTAACACTACTCGACTACCAATTCTAAACTATGTGTTCTCTCTGCTTTTACCAAAGCTCGGGCGTAGAGCCTTACTCATAACGTCATCCCAAGAACCAAAAGGCGACCAAGATAACAAGCACAAATAAAATCTACAAGAGAACAAATACAAAAAGAAAACAAATAAAAAAACAAACACTCCTCACAAACCAAAAGATAGGCTCGACTCTCTCTTTGCATGGAGCAATAATGTCCCCAGCAGAGTCGCCACCTGTCGCACCTCGAAAATTCATTTCAAACATACGACCCTCGCGCGAAAGGCGCGGAAAAATGCGGTTCGACAGAGTCGCCACCGAACTTTATTTTTCCCAAATAAACGGGAGAGGAAAATATCGAGAAAACCTCTTGAAACGAAAGGATAGGAACATGGTTGTCGCAACCATGTTCCGGGTTCGGGAGTCGGTTACGTGAGGGGAAGGTATTAGCACCCCTCACGTCCGTCGTACTCGACGGGAACCTCTTAAGGTAAATGTGGGGAGTGTTGTTTAGGTTTACTTGCTTTCTTCTTGCTGATAAAGGTAGAATTGGTAGGGTAAAAGGTTAAAGACACTAGGGGAAAGGGGTGGTTAGAAGATAGGGTGCTCGCCAAGGATTGGGGCCCTTGTGCCTACGTATGCTCATTCGGACGAGAATGAGAAATCAGAGCGTCGTAGTTCGACTACAGGAAAGGTTAGGGGAAATGGAAGATGGAGGGGATTGTGCTCGCCAAGATCATCGCAATCTTGTGCCTACGTATCTTATATTCAAGAATGAATAAAGAATCAGAGCGTCCGTAGTTCGTGGTAACAACCACGAAAATATGAGGTTGAATAGATCGGGAGTTTGGGAAAGAGACGAAAGGGTGACTGACAAGCAACCCAAGAGCGTGTCTCAAGAGCTTGTCACTCAAGAATCCAAGGAATGCGAGATTCCAGGAACTCAGTTCTTTCGGGAATTGACTGAATTGGTTGAAGATAAAGAGTGAGATGTTTTGAAATCGAAAGAATAAATCAACAACAACTCAAGGGCGCGCCTTAAGAGTTGCTCATTCAAATATTCAAAGAATGCTAGATTCTAAGAATATCTCTCTTCCGTAAGCTTTTAAAAATGTTTGTGAAAGGATCGAATCGAAGAATGGCATGCGAGGCCAAAAGGAAGTTGTTTTGAACTGGTTCGACGACGTGTCGAAGATTTGATTGAAGATGGAACCGACTTGATGACGTGTCAAGTATTAAGGTTGTGGGAAACGATATTAGTCCCTGAGGGTGCTCCTAGTATCGAGACCACGAGGAATTGTGAATGTGTGTGCGAAGTGTCAAAGGTTGCGAATGCGTGCGAGCACTCGTCTTAGGAGGATGTTAGAAAATGATTGAATTTGAAAGAGTCGAAAGGTTGAGTGAACAACAGCTCAAGAGCGTGCCTCGAGAATTATTCACTCGAAGACACTAGGAATGCTCGATCCCAAGTACCTCCTTCTTTCGAAGTTTGATCGAGAAAAATATTTTAAAAATAATTTGAAGTGAAATGGGGTATGAAAATAAATTGTGAACATGTGAGAAGTGAGAACGCGAGATTGAGTTTGAAAATATCGATTATTTAATAAATGAGACGTCGGCCCCACAACTAAATAATCGGGGCATTATCGAGATGCTAGATCTCGACGACACTTTTCCAATTTGATAATATTTGAATGAACGACGAAACTATCATAAAGAACTGCTGGATTCCTATGATGCATTATTATTCTTTGTCTAAGTAAGAGAACGAAACGTTGAACAAAAACATTTATCTAAGGTGTACACCTCAATAATATTCCTTTGAAAAAAACTCAAACAGTGCTAGACTTCAAGAGTTTAATTTTTTAGTAATTTGGTTTAAAAATAATTTAATATTTAAAAGGAAGTTAGAAAAATAAATTATTAGTTTTGAGAGTGATTTATCTGAGAAAAGTAATTTGTATTGAAAAACTTATTAGAATGGAAACAGAAAAATGATGCCCATTTTGAGAATAAAGTTTGAAGTTTTATTTAGGAAATAATTTAGGGTTGTCTTAACATAACTGTCCATTAAATCGAATATAAAGCAATTTTGACCTAAAAAGATAATTATTGGTATTTGGAAATGTTTAATGAAATATTATTTGCTCCAAAGTTTTTTCTTTTAAAAAAATAGAATCTCCTTTGAAATTGCTTTATTAAATAAATACCTTATTTTAAAAAAAGAAGAAGGATTTTGATTTAAATTTAAAAAAAATATTGTTTTAATGAGCAACAAAAGTATCACGTGGAGTGCTAGACTCCAATGACATTTTATTGCCTAAATAATTAAAGGGCGCATTTTAAAACGAAAAGTCGAATGATGCACTACCCAAGGCGTACGCCCCAATAATGATTATTCCAGAACTCAAAAAGATGTTAGATCTTAAAAGTTCATTTTTTTCGCAATTTTGATTAAAAATTAATTAGTTGTTTTAGAAGAGTAATTTAGTATTTGTTTCAAAATATCATTAAATAGCACACTTTAATTACTAAATTAAAGTTTTAACAGAATGCACTAATAATATTGAAAATTGAAATAAAATATAGATTATACTCGAAGCCAACTTGTGTGTGATTACAATAGGAAAGATATCATATTTATCAAAGCGTAAAGATGTTATTGTATCTAATGTAAACCACATGTAATTAGTATGTTCTACCACCTATTTCAATTAAATGAGGACGAGCTCACTTGCCTGCTATTGTTTTGGATAAATATCCCATATGTGTACAAAAGGCTTATGATATGTCAGGATATATTTACAACATACTTATTGCATAACATATGGAATATGCATTCAGGGAAGAAAAATCCATACAATGCAACATGATTTGCTTCATAATCTATACAGGATAAAACAACTACCTTTATGAACATTCTAGTAACACCAATTTATCAAATGGTTAGAACGTTTATAATTACCATAATAAAACCTTGTAAAGCAGTGCCATACAATTATAAGAACAGACCGAAAAAATATGCAAGGTATCGCGAAGGACGGAACAAAGTTGCGGAAGCCAAAATGGTGCCATGTTGTCACTTGTATCACAAACCGATAAGAACTATTTTCAACCCAAGCTCAAAAAGAACAGAGTATCGCATGAAGTTAAATCCTTACAGCTCCCAGATTTAGACTCACAAAAAAACAGAACATGAATGATGTTGCACACAATAGCTAAATAAACATATAAACAGACACAATCAACACTCAAAAATTAAACGGAAACCAACCCAAAACCGCGATCTGCGTCTCGCTGACCCAGGCTATGAGTTATCGTGTTGCTGCTAGAGAAGTGGCGGTGCTGTCATCGGAAATGGAAATCACAAGTTACAAGCTACAAGTTGTTGGGAGTTCGTTCAAGCTACAAGTTGTTGTCGTCACTCGCTCTCCGTTGTTGTTGGTGCGAGCTTGAAGACTCGCTCATATTGCCTGTATATGATAGAGTCCAATGATACCGCGGCCAGCACGCAATCGGTTCCAAACCTTGAGTTCTAACCTTAAAATCTGCACATAAAAGACAGCAATCCAAGCAAACACAGAATATGAACTTTACAAATTTAAACCGCTGATCCAACACTGAAGCATTTACAATGTACAACCAGTATATCTATGTGCAGCGAAGAGTTCTATAAATGTATATTAAACAACGACCATGATTTTAACGGGTCTTAACAGAATAAACCAAAAAACAATGTGAACTCACGCAACTAAATCACAACGACAAAAAAAACTGAGCCGATTTCAATAATTGAGGTACCGAATGCCGAGCTGGTGGAGCTATCGCAGATGTTCCGCTATCCCCTGAGCTACTGTTGTGTCGTTGTCGTCGTGGTGAACGTTGTCGCTACCGCGTTCGACTTCGCCGATAGTGAGGGTGCTTTAATGGTTCGATTGACGATGGCGAGAGGTTTTTTTTTTTTGCGAAACAACAGAGTTTATTGGTTGGTGGAGATGACAATGGTGGTAACGAATTTGCGGGCAGGAGAAGAGGGAAGATGCGATGGAGAGCGAAACGAAAAAAACAAAGGGGTTTTTTTTCGGTGAGGAAGAAGAAGGAGAAGGTGGCCGGTGTTTCGTTTGGAGTGATGATGAGTTTAAAACAGCAGAATGAATTTGAGCGGCGGTGTCGATCTGGTTTGTGGGAAGGCCTTCTTCCGTTCCGTTCACTTTAGGGTTTTCCAAAAGGGATTTGGTGAACAGTGTTGCCTCCCCTCCCCCAATCTTCCCTCTTTTAAGCACAAACCTAACCCTAACGGGCCGGTGCAATTGGGCTTCCCCCCAACTTGTTTTTTTTCTTGCATTTCCTTTTATTTTTATTTTTCCAAATTAATTAATCATTAAAACAATAAGTAATTAATATAAACTAATATGATATAATCAAACAATATACAAATAGTAACAATAATCACTAAATCGATATTAATAAATATAATAACAACAAATAAATATTAATAAATACTAAGTAAATAAAAAAAAATGACAAATATATACAAAATATTTTATTATTATAAGAAGTATATTTTTTTTTTAAAAAGAAAAAAGGTTAGGAAATTAAAAAAGAAGAAAATAGTCACAACAACCCCTACGCCACGTGTCACATACTCATTGGTCAGAAATAATAATAATAATAAATTAAAAAAAACAACCAATTGCAAATGGACACGCGTCTAAATAATCAGAAATAAACAGACAACATAAAATAGAAAATAGAGCCAAAAGTGAAAATAATTACAAAAAACGGTAGGACAAATTTAGGGTATGACAGTAGGTAATTTAATGTATGCAATGGTGTGTACAAGACCAGATATAGCACATGTTGTTTGTACAGTCAGTAGATTTTTGTCAAATCCAGGTAAAGAGCATTGAAATGCTGTAAAATGGATTTTAAGATATCTTCGTGGTACTACTTCTACGAGGCTTTGTTTTGGAGGAGATAAACCTACTCTAGTGGGGTACTCTGACTCTGATATAGCTGGAGACATTGATTCTAGAAAGTCCACTTTGGGCTACTTGATTAAATTTGCAGCGAAAGTTGTTGCTTGGCAGTCCAGATTCCAAAAGTGTGTAGCACTATCTACTATATAGGCTAAGTTCATTGCAATTACTAAAGCATGCAAAGAGTTACTATGGTTAAAGAAATTTTTGCAGGAGTTTGGTTTTGTTCAAGACAAATATGTGTTATTTGTTGATAGTCAAAGCGTTATTCATCTTAGTAAGAATCCGACTTTTCATAATAGGTCTAAACACATTGATGTGAGATATCATTGGATACGTGATGTTTTGGATGCTAAGGTGTTTGAGTCATCTAAAGTTCATACAAATGATAATGTTTCTGATATGATGACTAAAGCATTACCAAGAGGAAAATTTGAAGCTTGTTGTGATATCGCCGATTTGGCGATTTCCTCCAAATAGTTGTGAGGGAGAGATTTGTTGGGTTTGAGCTCCCTTCCTATGTGGAGAAAGACCTAAATATGATTAGCCCATTTGTCTTACTTATTTAAGTGGAGAGGATCATATAAGGTTGGGAGAGATAGAGGAAAAATAAGGATTCAAAAGAGAGAAAAGAGGAGAGAAACTTATTCCTATTTTTCTGCAACCAGTCTCACTAAATTGACGATTCCCAATTTGTTAACCGTTGGATCGAGTTCAAATTCGAAAGGCGGATTAGTAACACATATATCTAACTTTTGACCGTTCATAATTTTAAAATAACATCTAAGGTGAAAGTTATATTCTACGTATTGAAGCTACAGATTTGGAAAAAAAAATTCAGCTTTTTAATTCTTATTTGAGTAAGCTAGTTTGCTTTGTGATTTGCGGTTGTTAGTACTAGTTTGTGAATCACTTTAATACTTTCTTGTATCCTTAAATTGTTATAGTGAAATTATATATTTGATCTGTACGACTCGTGGTTTTTACTCTCATGTTGAGGGGTTTTCCACGTTAAAAATATCAGTGTTCTTTTGTGTCTTTATTTATTTGATTTGTCGTCTTATATTTGTTGTTGATCATCAAGGTTCCTACATGTTTGGAGAGTTTTATATCTGCTGCGTATTGGTATATTATTGTGTCTTAATTTCCCACCAGTAACTCCTTTAGAAATATCTCCAATGACATTCTCAATTTAACGGTCCTTAGTGGCCATCTATTCTTTAGGTAGGTTTTGATGGTCTACATCTACTTTCTTCAGCTTGAGCATCTTCGATTTGACTTTGATCTTCCTCTTGACCTTGATCTTGATCATTATTTTAATAATTATCTTCTTGAGTTGTTTTTTCAAGGATACTTGCTCATTCAATAACTTCTACCTCTATAGACAAAGGTTAGACAAATCAAAGGTAACATGAATTAATTCTTCTATTGTCAGGGTTCTTTTATTAAAAATTCTAAAAGCTTTGCTAGAAGAGGAATATCTTAGGAATATTCCTTCATCAGCCTTTGAATAAAATTTTTCAAATTTTTTTCCATTGTCGAGAACAAAACATTTACATCTGAATATATGTACGTAAGAAATATTTGGCTTCCTTCTATTATACAACTCAAAAGACATCCGTTTTAGAATTAGTCTTATCAATATACGATTCATCACATAGATATAAGTGTTTATCGCGTTGGCTCAAAAGTATTTATAAAGGTTAGTCGGATTGAGCATCACTCTCGCTAGCTCTTCTAGAAATCTATGTTTCTTCTCCACTACACTTTTTTGTTGGAAAGTTTGTGAAGTGTAAAAGGTATACATACTTATATTCCCATTACGAAACCTATCAAATTACTCTAAAAATATACGTTAAATAATTTATAAATGATTATTATATTTTTGAAACTATAGTTTTAATTTTTTTGAGAATTAAAATACATAATTTAAAATATAATTTTTTATTTTTAGTATACTAATAAGTGTTTTTAAGATATGCGTTAGTATTTTTCATTAATTTAAGATCAGAGAAATAATTTGTTTATTCTATTTAAGAATAGTCTATAGAAAATACATGTGCTAAGTTTCAAAGGAAGGGTCATGGAAGAATCTCACTGTAAACATAAATGTGAACATGTCTTTTTAAAATAATAAAAAATTATTATATAGTCGTGCTTTAATTTGGTGATGAACATACATGTTATTCTATCTTTAAAAAATCATACACATTATTCTGTCTATTACACACACCTAACGATGAAACGGAAAAGAAAAGGAAAGAAGCTGAAAAGACGCGTAGAATACTTAAAATTGACTAAAACTGCATTTCATTTGTGTGGCCATGAGCCTGTCTTAGAAGAATTTTATAAATGAAATAAGGACATCTGAGATTGATAGAGGGATTATATTGGAAATGTAAAGTGATCGTTCAACTTTAAATAATTTATAATTTAGGGATGTAAAGTGATCGTTCAACTTTAAATAATTTATAATTTAGGGATGTAAAGTGATCGTTCAACTTTAGATAATTTATAATTTAGGGTTGATATAAGGATGATATTAGAAATGTCAAAAGTGATCCTCAAATTTTAGATACTTTATAGTTTATGGTTTAGGATTGAGATCTGATTATTTATAGTTTATAGTTTTTAATTGATAACTATTAATTGAATATTTGATGAAACTAAGGTTTCAACTAATTTATAAATATAAAATTGACATAATTGTTTGATATTCTTTGCAATTAATATCTAATTGTTTTATTATAAATACAACATATATTAATTTAAATATAATATATTTTTAAGTATTATATTATTTAAAAAAAAATATAGTCTATTTATAAATACAATATAAATTTGAAATTATTTAAAACAATACACAATATTCAATTTAAAACTAATAAATAGAATACGATATAATTATATTATTTATATTTATGTAAAACATAAAATTGTTAAATTATTACTTAATTATATTTATGTATAATATTTAATATATAAAGGTTGAGTATAAGAGATAAAGTTGAGTTTTATTTTAAATGAAACCTCTATATATATATAGATTTTTTTATGGGCTTTTTTAGACAAGGCCTCCTTTTGTAATGTTATATATATATATATATATATATATATATATATATATATATATATATATATATATATATATATATATATATATATATATATATATATATATATATATATATATATATATATATATATATATATATATATATATATATATATATATATATATATATATATATATATATATATATATATATATATATATATATATATATATATATATATATATATATATATATATATATATATATATATATATATATATATATATATATATATATATATATATATATATATATATATATATATATATATATATATATATATATATATATATATATATATATATATATATATATATATATATATATATATATATATATATATATATATATATATATATATATATATATATATATATATATATATATATATATATATATATATATATATATATATATATATATATATATATATATATATATATATATATATATATATATATATATATATATATATATATATATATATATATAACATTACAAAAGGGAGACCTTGCCTAAAAAAATCTAAAGTTAAGCATTTCTAGTCTATTTTGTACTATTTTTTTTTAATATCTATGGAAATAGAATTAAAAAATGTGAGAGAATTACACTTAAGACCTAGGCTTGTTAAAAAATCAGCACAAAAATTACTGTTTAAATATGTGAGAAATAAAAAGATGTCTACTAGAAAAAAAAAAAAAGTCATTATATTTTGACTAAGTAACCTTGAACAACTGAACAACCAAAATAGAACCAATCCCTATCTATAAGTTAAACCAACCTTTTACAATATCAATTTTCATGGTTTTAATAACTGCTATAAAATGTGAGGAGGACCATTGGACTAAATCTGAAAAATCTAAACAAAAATTGTAACATTCTAAAACTCTGACTCAACATTTAATAAAATAATTCAATTAAAATACCACAATTAGAGTGTCACACATGCTTCATCATAGCATGAAACATCAATCACAAAATAGTCATATGATAATAAGCAACGGAAATCAATAAGTTTGACATATAAGTCTTAATCACCAAAAAAAAACTCCAACATAAAGAAAGCATAACACAAATAAAACATGAACGTCACATCCCCAATGTTACCTATCAGAGCGACTCCTCTAAGACCTAATGATAAAATCTAAACAGGCCTCAACACCATCCTCTAACTCATGCAGCTACTCATGTACTTAAATGTCTGTACTCCCGAAGAGCACGTACGCCACAACAACAAACAGAGAGTGAGAATGCATCTAACAAATGTTAACGACGAAATTCAGCAAAACAGGATAGTAATAACTAGTTATAAAATATCTCAATCACAATCAAATAGATAACAATGCAAATGCAAATGCTAATGCCACCAACTCCTTCTCAAAATGTATGTGGTACCAAGTCACTAAGATCAGGGGTATGTTACTGATTTTCCCATGTCTTCGGTTCCTCTTTGAACCGTGTCCCTCTGTCGACGTGAAACTGCCATGGTTCCCCTTTGAACCAGGCCATCACTAGACCAAAGTCCTTCCTATCTCTAAAATAAATGAATGCATGGTTATGAACAATAAAAAATGCAACATCATCAACATCATAGATTCACTAGTCACAAACCTCAAAATATCCTAAAAAATGTTCCACTCTTAAATCTATAATTTTCCAATCACTGGCCATCACTATAATACCTCTTGATTATTACACTCAAATCGCCAATAAGGTCGTCACTGTAATCCCTTTGGATTACTATACTTAAAAATGTTTTTAAAATGATTTTAATCACTTATTGCCGACCGTTGATGCCGATAGGGGCGACCTACCATCGCGACACGTAGCTGTGCGACTCGATTGATGTCGCATCGCGGTGCGGTCGACCTTCCTCTCTCCCCTGAATCGATTTTTCGAATTTTTCCAAAAATTTGATTTTTCGAATTTTTCCCAAAAATTCAATTTTTCAAAAAAGAGATTTTCCATTTTTTTTTAAGTTTCTGTCAAAAACCTGAATTTTAATAAAAAAAATTAATTTTTTTTTTTTGTATTTGGGAAAAGTTTCATAAAATTAATCCATTCAGGAAAAGAAAAAGAAAAAATAGGGAAACACAAAAATGTTTTCAACATCACGCATTTGGGAAACCAAACAACTCAAACAGAGTCGTTCGACTTTTCGGGACAAAATCCCATCTCTACAACAACAGTCAAACCAATAAGCAAAGTAATTCATACGATTAAATCATTATTGATACAAGGTTATAAAATACAAACCATAACTTATAAAGACCTTAGAGAATTTATCCCAAATTCACTTTTAGGTTCTCAGAGCAATCACATACAAAACATTCTCAACAATTGCACCAATAAGGTTTTGCCCAATCCTTATTTGGTCAATTCATAGAGATTGTAAGAAAAATGAAAAATTAAGGAGAAAACATACTATCCCAAGGCACTAATAGGAGGGTAAGGGACCTGCACTATCTTGCGTGCCTAAATCAAAAGTCCCTTTTTGTTCTTCTGCCTCGTTTTTCAAGTACATAAAATTTTTCTAAAAACCTATGTCTCCAAACATTTTAGAATATATATATATATGGTTTTTACTATTTTCAAAATTACACTTTTTGCCCACTTATTCCCAACTTCACTCCTACCTCATACTATCTTGCATTCACACAAATGGGGCAAACTCATATTTATTTATTTAAATTAAATTAATATTTACTTTAAATAAATATTCAATTTAAATAATTATTTAATTAGAACTTATATATTTTGTCTACTATTACGCCTTATTACCAAATAATTAACTATGTCTAATTATCTCCTATAATCTCAATATTTTATTTATCTGTGTAGCAGTGAAAAATTGGAGATTAAGATATTGGCTAACTTAACTCACAAAGCAAGAGTCACCCCGCTCTTTATTATTTCCAAAGGAATGAGAAAAGAACGAATAAAACCCATAGAAGTTTTAAAACAAAACTAATTAAAGAATACGAGGGTTGGTTATGCAAAGGGAATGTATTAACACCCCTCACATATATAGTACTCTATAGGAACCTCTTGAAAATATGTGTTTGGTTTAAAAAGGGTTGTTTGTAAAAAGATTGGGGAGATGAGAAATATATTTTTAAGATTTTTGTTTGACAAGACTTCCTAAGCCTTGTGTCTATGTACCCACAAAGTGCAATGGAGAATCAAAACCGCATAGTTCGTGATAAGAATAATAAAAGTGTTTGTTTTGATTGATTTTAAATGAAAAGACATTTTGTCATATTTAAGGAGAAAACTCAACTAACCACTCACAAGTATGAGAAAGAAACATTGTATCATCTTAAGAGGGAAGAGTTTTGCTTGGATTGAAATCAACAAGTCTATCACTCAACATCTAAATAGAAAATGTCAACATCTTTTCAACCAATACTATAGGGATAGGAGAATTACATCTCAACTATGAAGATGACTCATGTCTAATCTTTGGAAAAAAAAATTAAAAATGAAAAGTGCAAAAAGGGCACAAAAGATTTGAATGAGTTTTGTGTTTTCTAAGTTTTTTAAAATTATTATGATATGGTTAAGACGAATTAGAATTTATTTAAGAAAAAGATTTTTGAAAATCACTTGACAAAGTCAAGGTTTATAGTGGTTCAAGTTTGAAAATAAGAAGTTCTTTAAAAAGGGAGAAGATTTTGAAAATTAAAGAAGGGGAGGAGATGAAGAGATCATCCTAAGAAAAAGCAATAAAGTGAAAGTGTGTGCAAGTGGACTAACCAGGACCTAGCCAGCACTTGACAAGAGTCAAACCCACATCCAATTCCTTTAGAGTAAGCCATAAGCAAAAAGCATAGAATAAGATAAGATAAGCATCAGTTGAAAGAAGAACTCAAGTCATAAAGTCAAAGCTATGTATCAGAGCCAAGTCCTCAAATTTTAACCAAAGGTCTCTAGTATCAGATAAATCCAATAGCATAGGGAAAAGTAACCAACGTCCATAGGTCCAAAGGTCAAACTACAAATCAAGCAAAGGATAATAACCATTAGTCCAAGAGAGATTAAAGTTTTTTAGGGGTTTTTCCTTTATTAATGTCTTTAAAAGAAAAAGAAAATGTCCAAGTGGAGAAAAGAAAAAAAAATATAAAAATAAATAACATAAAATATAAATGCTAAAAAAAATAAATGGCATAAAAAGTAAAGAGCAAGAAATTAAATGACAAAAAACTGAAGGGAAAGAAAATTAAATGGCATATAGTAAAAGTTAGCACAATAATAATGTCAATATTGATGTTAGAGTTAATGATCCAATTCAGGACAAATTTAGCGCTATGTTAAGCAATTGTAGCACAATCTATTTGGAATATCATACTATGGGAGGCCGGTCAATAACAATTTATGTAACATACATGTTAGAGATATGATAGAAATCATATTCCTAAAATATGATGCACAAGTAAAAACCAATGAGGGATCAAGCACTAAGGCAAGGAGATTGATTCATTACATCAATCATCCTTCATGATAACTTAGGACAAACTTATGCATCAACCCAAAGTACCTCAAATGATCTATGATCAATTGAAAGGTAGATTTAAAATGATGAAAGTTCATCAAGTATCAATCCAAACTTCATGAATAAGATGGACACTAATCATCCAATTGATCAAGTGAAAAGAAAAAGAGAAAGAAGGAGAAGGAAAGATGAAAAGAGAAACCAAATTGAACCATGACTTGAGATCCATCTATCAATTTCAGTCACCTCTCTTGGTGAATTAAGGCATTAAACCTATCATCAAACCAAAACACTAAAAATGATCCAAATGATCATTTAATAATAAGTTTGAATTGATGAAGATTCATCCAACCTCATAAACACCCAAAGTCCATTGAGATTGAGGAAGATTTTGATAAAGAAATCATAATCCAAGGCATCCAGAATTCAAACAAAAATTAAAAATGCAAAAGGAATTAAAACAACATTCAATGATTTTTTTTAAATGATTTAAATTGATATTAAAAGAGAAAATCCAAATGAAGCATCAGAACATCAAATAAAAACTTAAGAAAATTATGAAAAATCAATAAAATTCCAAGGATCAAGATCTCAAAAGGTTGGATCCAAAATGTTTGTAAATGATTAAAATAAAAATGATGAAAGTTAATAAAAACAAAATAAATTAGCAAAAAAAATGCTAAATATGATTTTTAAAATCTGAAAAAAAATAATAATAATAATAAGGTAGAAAAATATTTTTTTATAGAAAATTACTAAAAAAAGTTGGAGTGAAAAATCAATTAAGAGCTATTTTTAATGATTTTTTTGAAGAAAATGAAATAAAAAGAAATTAAAATAAAATGATCAACGACTAGCAGAGGTGGTACACTCTCATTAGTCAGGATTCAAATTTTCCTACGAAAACACGCGAAGCATCGTCTTCAACCTCTAAAACCCTCGTTATGGCAAGATCATGAACTGAATTTTCAAGTTCAAACACTCATGGTGCAAGCTTCCTCATCCTTCATCGTTCATGTCTCCTTGCTCAAGATCAATTTATTTTATCTGAGCAAGGAGAATTTGCATAAATACGTAAGAACCCTGGCAACTTAAAAGTACAATTAAATTCCAAATATGAAGAAGAAATTCCAGTTAGGTTAGGGGAAATGACCAGTATAACAAGACAAAGAGAATGATAACTTGTTTGAATGAAAATGAAACTAGTATTTATCTTTCCCAAATGAGCTTCAAAGCTTGAAAATGGTGGAATGGGTGTAGTGCTTAGAGTTCATGACAAGCTTATGTAATACTTTGGTTAGCTTCAAAAGAGATCGGTGATGGATTCTGGGCAAAGAATTGGAGTTGAAACGAAGAGAAAATGAGGTTTCAACTTTTTAGTTTTGAGAGGTTTCGAGCTTCAAAGTAGCAGAGGTTTCTTGTCTCTCAAAGATTGAAAATAAAGGCAAAATTTTCCTCTATTTATAGGAAAATGAATAAGATCACCACACATGCCAAATTGAGTCTTACTCGTGTGAATCAAGTTTGGAAAATTCTAGATCCAAACTGTGTGAAATGAAGTATGGAATGCGTGATTCTGAGCTCATTCAGGTTGTTTCAAGTTGTACCAGATGCATTTTACCATTTAGAATGAGTTTTCACATTCTTTAGGTGGTCCCATTTGAGTTTGCGCATGATTCCCAAATTATAAGCCACAACGCAAAGTAGAGTTGAGGTCACCTTATTCCAGTTGAGGCCAAATGAAACTCCCTCGTGTGATTTGTAATCTTTCTTAAGCTAAATGTTCCTTTCATGGAAAATAAGTCAATGTAAAAAGAATCAACTAAATTCGATGCTTGATGAGAAAATAGAAAGCTTGTAAAGTTATGGAAAATTCATTGAAAAATAGGTCTGACATTAAGTCAAACAGGTCGTGACCTAGTTTTGTGAACAAATGTCCTTCAAGATTTAAGGTCCTTGAAGCATGAATTGATGTTTGACCTGTAAAGCAAACTTGTAGATAACATCAATAAGGATATTTAGTTCAAAGAAACGCCCATAAAAGTTTAAAATTGAAGGAGTTATGACCTTTGGAACATAGGCATGTCATACTTGAGTTTTAGGTCAAATTTTTCTAAGTCCACAAAATGATTTATAATGTCTTCAATTCTTTCATGACCTTTCAAGCATATTTGGCTCTTGACTTGTGAAGATAAGTTGTAGGAGATATCAAAAAGAGTCATATTCCCAAAGAAGCACTCAAAAATGTTAAAGTATGAAGAAGTCATGATATTCTGAACTTGAACTTGAAATGTTGACTCTTTGGTCAAACCTCTTTGAAAAAACTTGCAACCTTGGACTTTTCTTGTATTTCAAGGCACATTGATGATCATATGAACTCAAAATGATGTACTATTGATTTCCCTTTGATTAAACTTGCAATGGCTTGAGGAAAATTGTTGATGAAGACATGGAAATAAACACATGAACCTTTAAAGTTTCTTGAGAAACAAGCTATCAAACTTTTAAATATCTTTGATCAAATGAAGTTGAATGATGTTTAAGACCCTATGATTTGAGATTAGAGTTCATGGTTTTATGAATAGCCCTTTGAAAATCAATGGTTGACCACACTATGACTTGAGGAAATCAAACCCTGGCTGAGGAGACAATCACTTGATGCTCTTAATTCTAAATCCTACCTTGAAAAATAAACAAAAGGGGACAAGACAATTTTTTTAGTATTTTTATCTACGGTTAGTGAACTATAAATCATATAAGTACAAAAATGAAAGATACACAAAAAGGTGTTTGGTGATCTCTGCAAAGGCAAACCCAAGGATGGGAGGGTTAGGGGATAACCAAGTTTGTGATCTTGATGCATTATAAAGATGAAAATGAGGTGGGATCTTAGGGGTAAAAATTAGGGTATGACAGATGCCCCTATTTAAGTTTCTTCTCTCCAAAGATATGAAGATTGATATCTTTGTCTCGATGAGATTGAGGAAACTTAAATACAAAATACCCAATTTTTGGCCCTAAGATATCGCAGAATGTTCATGATAATAATGAATTCATAGGACTCTGTGGGAAAAAGGTGTCATAAGAGACAAACTACTGGTGGAGAAACTTAGCAAATGAGACAGAAACTCTGCAGGGGAAAAACAACAAGGGACCTAATTAGGGAGTATAAAGTTCCACAAAAGATGGGAAAAGTGCGTAGATGAAACTACGACTTGAAATGGCTAGAGATAAAGAGAAAAGAAGAGAGTCACCAGGAAAATAAATCACTGAGGAAAAACTCAACTTGGGAATAACTATGCATAGAAATAACCCAAAACATAGCTAGAGCAGACAATAAAGTAAGGTTCCGCTGGGGAAAACTTAACAATACAAGTAGAAAAAATATATACCCACTCTACAGGGTAATAAGCTCGGAGAGGCAATGAATCACTGACTCTATTGGGGAATGAAACCATTAATAGGTAATGAGAAAAACGGGAAGGGTATGGATTCAACTGGGGAACCTCAAAGGGAAATTCATTTGCTCTACTGGAGAAGAAACTCCTAGGTAGACAAAGATTAACATGATAATAAGCTTCCACTATTATAATAGGGCTTAGCTTCTTCTTTAATCAAGTCTCTCACTTGAAAAAGGATAACAGATAAGCTTTACAAAGGTTAACCAGTTGCTGGAGATAATTAATAATTCTGTTGGAGATAGTCAAAAGAAATGTGAGCGGGTCAGATCATACATCATACTTCTCAAATAAAGAGACCCATCTGTCGGGGACGAAAGATTCACTTAATTGACAAGATTCTCAATTAAGGAGATAAATTCTTGTTCAAATAACAAACCGAGTCGAATTGATAACAAGCTTCCACTATTAGAATAGGGCTCAACTTCTTCTTGAAAAAGGACCAAATACAAGTTCTCTCTGTTAAAGGGACTGCCACCTACTAGGATGTAGCACAAACTTCCCTAAACCTCTTGTCATCGGCCAAGAATGGATCATAATTTCTTCTTTAATTAAGTATTTCACTTGAAAAAGGACCAAATACAAGTCATCTCTGTTAAAGGGACTGCCACCTGCTAGGAATTAGGAATCAATAACTCTACCGGGAATCTTTGTAAGAGATACGGGCAGGTTAGATCGCACAATAGACAGTTAGAACAAGATTTGTTCATGGCATACATTCCTTGGGTTTTAATGATAACAAAGTATTAAAAGAACAACGGTGTTATCTAATGTGCGTTCAAGCATATAGGTTCTTATACTTAAAGATATATTTAGAATCTGATACGATGGCACACTTGAAAGAAGCTGAGTTACGTGCTTATGATGATACATAATCTGAAGAACACTTGCTAAGCGATGTGTGTCATAGACTCTAAACCTGAAGGTCTCAGCATAATAAGAAGCAAAATAGTGTCTCTACACTTGGTGATTATATTGGCTTCTTGTGATCGTTCAAAATTTGTAGTAAAGTTGAAGTTGTCTGTACTGCAAAAAGAAAGTTGTAATGTCTAATCAGTTAGTCAGCTAAAGTCTAAGTTCGCAAGGCTCAAGAAGAGTTGCCATACTTTATGGATAACCGCTCTCAACGGCTCTATAGTACATGATCTCTTTGAAGACGCAATGGTTAAACATGTTACACAATGGATCAAGATCCTTTGGTGTATCTATATTCAACGACTCTTGCGCTATGGAGTAAAGCAAAGAGATTTGATTATGTTATCTCTTCCAATGACTATTCTTCTACATGAAGGTGTGAAAAGTACACAAGAAGGGGGGGTTGAATTGTGTTTCGTGTTATCTTTTAATTTAGCTTCTGATCAGATTTCGGAATCATAAGTGATGTTCAGATTTCTGAGTTAATTTGTTTGACATCGGATACAATAGAAGTAAATAAAATAACAGCAGAAGACACAAAAGATTGATATTGGTTCCTCCTCTAACTGAGACTAGTCCAGTCCCCTTGCCTCATAAGAGCCTTTCATTATAATCATTTCATGATTACAATCGCTTATGCTTCTGCATAAGCTTTTTATAAATGCTCGGACCAACTGCATGAGACTTCCCTTGCTTAGAGAACATGTCTAAGACTTAACGTTTGCTCACACTATCTGACTGAGCCATCTGCTCTTTTGTCTTCTGGTTGAGACTTCTCTTTGTTTACAACACATGTCTAAGACTTCCGTTTGCCCATATCCTCTGGACAAGCCACCTACTCTTCTGCCCATCCAGATTGAGACTTCCATTGCTCATGCTACACTCGAGACTTCTTGCTCATGCCCCTCAGACGGAGATTTCCCCTTGCTCAATCAGACTAGCTGGATAAGACTTTCACAGCTCAAGCACTTAAGCAATGAGACTTATGTGGCTTAAGCATATTAGCTCAAGACTTGTTGCTTGAATCCCAATGAGACAAGACTTTTTGCTCAAGTACATAGCAGGATACTTAATCTAAACTACTGAAGCCTCAACAGAATAGAGAAAAAAATGTACATGATACAAGTATCAAAGGTACGGGAAATTAGCATAACAAAGACCTAAATCACTTAAGGTTTTTAATATATACAAAGGTAATAAATCTTAAGGCTTTTATAATTACAACCTAAAACAAAAAATCTGCATATTACACTAAAGTTGATAATTGTTTGATCTTGTTACTCCTTCATTATAAGAATCCTTACTCCTTCATTATAAGAATCCTTGTTAAGATTCAAACTTGAATCTTCATCCATATACATAGCCTTTCTAGAAACTAGTCGTTGCGGAAGTGACTTGATCAAGTGTCTTTTCTTTTACTCCATAGTACAAGAGACATTGAAGATGGATCCATAGCAGATTCTGAATCCAGTGTGTAACACATTTATCCTTTGAGTATTCAAGAGGTTTTATACTGATAGAGTCATTGGGAGCATACGTCCGTAGAGCATGTCAACCTTTCTTGAGCCTTGCAATCTTGTAGACTCTAGCTGACAAGCTAATAAGAAAATACAACTTGATTTCTATAGTACGAAAAATCCACAGCTTTATCACCAGCTCAGAATGGTACTAGATACTAATATACAATTACAAAGTGTAGTAACTCCTCTGAGTACTCAGGCCTTCAGCTCAGAGTCTGCGCTAAGCCACACTAGCAATTGTTCTTCAGACTCTACCACTAGAAGCTATCAATGAAGTAACTCCCAAGTGTGTCTAAGTAAAACAAATTTTAATTATTTATGTACAATAACAAGAACCTACATAAACAAAACACACATCAAATAAACCATTGTTCTTTTAATACTTTTGTTATCATCAAAACTAAAAGAGAATATGTCATGAATAAATCTTGTTTTAACAATCTCCCCCTTTTTTATGATGACAAACACAAGTATTTAAAGGACAATGTTATGCATTTAATTTTCTCTGCAACAACATGGTATAAGGTTTGTAAGCCCCCCTTGAGTCTGATAGTTCACAGTTCAAGATAAATAAATTAGTCTTGTTAGTAACATCAGGGTCTGAGGTTTGCAAGCTCCCCCTGAGTCAAACAGTTTCAAGGTTGAGGTTTGTAAGTTCCCCCTTAATTTCATATTTAAGAACACCAAAATAACAACATTTTAACTCCATTTGGCAACACCAGAATACGATATTTGTATGCTCCTTTTGAGTCTCATAGGCTAAGTCAGATGTTTGTAAGCTCTTTCTTAACACTATGTACAAGAGAGCTAAAATATGTTGCCCTTTATAACTTTCTTTGACAACACTAAAATACGAGGTTTGTAAGCTCCTTATGGGTCTGATAGGCTAAGTATGAGTTTTGTAAGCTCTTCCTTAGACCTATGTACAAGAAATTTAAAAATACGCCCTAGGCAAATTAACCATAAAAACAGAAAATATATGACCAATATGTATATAACTGGTATTCAATGGGTTCACTTTCCATTTAAATACTTACTATTATTTCTCCCCCTTTTGTCACATTAAAAAGAATAAAAGGAAAAGAAATGAAAGAGAAAGAATATCACAAATAAATGTATCTCAGATCATCATTATTGGATCAGTTTCCAAAGAGGAAAAGTAATCAAGTAATAAAATTCATTAAGGTTTTTAAAGTGTATGCTTTGAAGTCTTAGTGGTCGTTACTTATTCTAAGAATTAAACAAGGATTAATTTTAGACTTTTAGTATCCACATAAGTCATTATAAAACCATCCAACTCGTTAGTCATTTTCATCAATCATCAACCAAAAGATATAGAGTCATCAACTGAGAGTCATAATACATCTGTGGTAGTAGATGTAACTGAGAGCTCTACGAGTTTGACAACCAAATCCCCTCAGAGGCGAGCTGCTTCTGATTCCTCTACAACTGCGCCATTACCCTCAACACAACTTGCTTCTGAAGGGGCTACTTCAGCAGCACCTGAACGACCTTCAGAAGAAGGTTCAACAGTAGCTTCCTTGAAGCCAAGAAGAAAAAGCATGAAGAGGTCAAGGAAGAAAAAGAGGGTCAACAAGCAGTTTTACCACTCACTTCTAGCCATAAAAGAGGAAGAGGTGATTGATTCTGAAGATAAGAAGGTAGACTATGACAACAGTGGATGTCGCTGGGCACGGGATGTTCTAGTTAGGAATCTCATCTAGAAATCATCTTGTACCCCCCTCCCCCCTTTTATTAAATGTAATCCATCTGTTTAATTAATGAAAAAGTTTATTTTGACTAAGAATTCTTTTCAGCGTGCAAGTACATTCTAGTAATTTCTTTTAGATTTTCTGAAAGTACATTAAAGTGAAACTGACACATAAATGACAGTTAAAATAGATCAAACATAAACTCATAGTAATTTAGAGAATCTTATTAGATTATACTGTTATAACACATTTCCAAGAGTCACTATTAGAGCACTGATAAAATTTAATCAGAACTTAAATAATATTAAACTCAAGATAATGTATGTACACGTTTATAAAAAGGACTCTAGTAAGCTTTCTTCCATCATCACTTAATCCCTAAAACACCAAGATGTATAAGCAAAAGCAAATATGGGTTCCAAAGAGAGATTTCAGAAATGCAACACTATTGAATGCAACAACACAAGCAAACCAAGGCAAAGAAGCAACTGAAGGATCTGTAAGCAAGCAGACATCCTCAAAAGTGCTATCCTCTTCAGCATCCTTTATGAAGACACGCAGAAGCAGAAAGTATTCTAAATCCAGACGCATAAAAAATTGAGAAATGAGGCTTTGGAGTTTGCTAAGGAAGAATGACAGGGTTTCTTAGATAATCTAGACATGTCAGATGATCCTAGGGAATTCCTAAGGACACATCCATTAGACTAGAAAGTCCAATTGTCTTGTAATAGCGTCCTTTATTAATAAAATATGTTGCAAACATTTGAGTTCTTTTAACTATTTCAGATTCTCATTGAACAACAAGAATAAATATTAATCAGATAGAACTGAGCACAAGCATGAACAAACGCTGGATTTATTAATAAGATGCTTAATACAAAAATTTCAAAAACAATACAAGGCATAACTATGCAGAAATCTAACATCATAATCTTTCATGGATAACTTCAAACTTATCTCTCAAAATATTGGAAGAACTAGCCTCAGAACTTATGTTAACTCCTTGCTGAACAAGTATTTTAGAAGTAGCTCGTCTAAAAGGTATGAAGAAGGTCTTTCCCTTTTGAAAAGAAGAAAGAGACTTCTTTATGTGGTCAAACATAACTTAAGGAAGATCAATCTTCAAATCTGAATTAAGAAGTAGAAGCAGGTCTTTTTCAATAGGGTTCACTTGGTCTAAATCTTTATCCTTAGGAAGTAAGTTTGAATTCAGAATCTGATTCCAAACAACAGCATCAAGAAGAGGATTTGAAACCACTGATGTATTAGATAGATCTATAAAGATACACCAAGTAGGAAGATAGTGTTCCCAAACAAGAGAAGAGAAAAGAAACTAAACAAGAACCTTACAGAAACAAGAATCTTGTCAGAAAAAGGACACAATGATGTTTCACAAGGCAGGGAATAGTAATAGAAAGTACCAGAAGAGAAAATATCATTACCAAAGGTTCTTATCTAGTAAATATTTTAATTTCACTAGATGAGTTTCACCTTTATGTAAATTTAAGTATTATAAAAGCTTTTAGAATTTTTTTTTACTTAAACTGCTATATCAGAAGTAAAGAATCTTCTTCTGAATCTCAGAAACTGACAACTTTCAGTGCTATCAACCATTAGAGTCTATTAGAAGTAGACTTAGACAGAGATATCAACTGTCAGTGATAGTTCTCTAAGATTCTATTAAGAACTAGCACTTTATCTTGAAACAAGAGTCATGAGTGATGGATGAATATGAATTGTCTTCTTTAAACAGCTAACAAGCAACAATGTCATCTCAAAAAGTGAGAAAACTGTTTCCATAAATATGATCATCATCTGGCTTAATACGACATTCAGTACGGACAAATACAACGGAGTTTCCTCTTAAAGATTTCTGAAGCTCTCCTTTTCAAAAAAACTTTTCTAGAGATCTAATAGAAACTTTGTACTTATATCTATACAAATGTTTCATTGAATCAAAACATAAGCCAGAAAAGAACAGGCATACCTTTTTTTTGTTGGCCAGACTCGATTCAGTATTCAAACTTGACTAATAGAGTTTGAAAACAACTTTGAGTGGATTTTAATTCAATGGCTGTCTAACCATTGATTCCACTACTCTCACCAAATTCAGTACCACCAGTACTTGATTCTGGGCTGTTGGCTCTTCCTCCAATAAATGTTGTAAACAACCTTATGGAAGATGCCTTTGCTTCTTTCCTTGATATCTATAGCAAATATAATATGATACTCATATTTCTATAAGACCATACATGTAAGTACAAACAACATTTTTCCCCTTACATCTCAATCTAATAGCAAGATCATAAACCATTCCAAAGTATATGTCTAGGATGAGATATGATAGACACATAATCTTGTTCTAAGCAATGTCACCAATCTTATTGTCTTGGATTAAATCTTTTGACTCTGAAATCATTGACAAGCTCAGAACCAGATGGTGTTTGCTATAAGAAATTGACATAAAGCAGATTAAAGTATTGTCTTAGTACAACAGACAAAATCATAGAGAAGTTGAAGATTTCTCATAGAAATGTCTTTTAGAATAACTTCCATGATGGTCCTCAACCAAGAAGCAATGAAGTTTCTTAAGATATCGCCTTAAAGAACAAACTCCATATAATCAAATATTTTAAAGCAAGATAGATTTGACATCATCTCTTACTTTTTAATACTTGATTTTTTATTTCAGAATACAGATGCTCATTTTCATCTATATCCTGCACTAATATCAGCTTCATAAGATTAAACAATGAAGAGTATCTGATATTAGGTTCTGATAGTGTTTTCTTCTTGCTTTCATATTTGAGAAATCAGTTGAAATACAAATATTTCAGAAGCTTTTGAAGTTACTCTTCTATCAACAGATATCACAATTCATTCAGCCAGTATGGAAGTCCTTATGACAAGAAACCTAAGTTTCTTATCATTAGTCATTCCAAATAACTTAAGCTAAAAAGATAAGTTGATATGTTGAATAGTTTTTCATCATCTAACTTCATTTCTTTCCTTTGAAGACTGCAAGACAAACCTTTCAGAACACAGCAGATTCGAGATGTAAACATAAAAAAAACTGACTTTAGATTTAAGTGAAGGAACAATCTTCTCATAATTTGCTTGAAAATATTAAATGAAGTGTAACTACTTCAAGCTTCAAAGAATGATCCCCACATACCCGAGCACAAGAATTTAAAGATAGTCCAAGCATCAGACATATCAATGATGTTGATATACTCAGAAGTGAGATGGTGCATCTACCAGGATACAACTACCTCTGAAGATATTCAATATGGATCTTCTGAGTTGGTGAAAGAGATTTTTAAGATGATCATCTTTAACACCATTAACTTCTATAGTAATACCTTTTTCAAGGATATTATGTAAACCTTCAGCAACCCTTTATCAAGTCCAATGAGATAAAATATGTTTAGCTTTTTCATCATTTAAATTTAGTGGAAACATCCATTTGAATATGGTAGGAAAAGTCGTATGATATTTTTCATGTGGCACTTGATTCCTTCTTGAAGCAGAAATATACTTTTCTTATTGGATCATCATATGCGCCACTGTTAAGTGTTAAACACAGATCGTTCTCTGATACCAATTGAAGGTGTGAAAAGTACACAAGAAAGGGGGTTGAATTATTTTGCATTCTCTTTTAATTTAGCTTTCGATTAGAGTTTTAGATTCATAATTGATGTTCAGATTCTAAGTTAATTCGTTTGACAGCAGATACAATAGAAGTAAATAAAATAACAGCAAAAGACACAAAAGATTTATATTGGTTCTTCCCATAACTGAGAGTAGTCCAGTCCCATTGCCTCACAAGAGCTTTTTATTATAATCACTTCATGATTACAATCGCTTATGCTTCTGCATAAGACTTTTATAACTACTCAGACAAACTGTCTGAGACTTCCCTTGCTTAGAGCACATGTCTAAGACATAACCTTTACTCACACCATCTGACTGAGCCACCTTCTCTTCTGTCTTCTGGTTGAGACTTCCATTTGTTTAGAGCACATGTCTAAGACTTCTTTTTGCTCACTTCCTCTGGCCGAGCCACCTAGTCTTCTAGCCATCCAGACTGATACTTCCCTTACTCAATCAGACGAGCTAAATAAGACTTCACAGCTCAAGCACTTAAGCAATGAGACTTACGTGGCTTAATCATCTTGGATCAAGACTTGTTGCTTGAATCCCAATGAGATAAGACTTTTTGCTTAAGCACATAGCAGGAGACTTAATCTAAACTATTGAAGGCTCAGTAGAAGAGGGAACAAGAGATGTTGTATGGATAGAGCCGTTAGGAGCAGACTTCGTAGAGTATGTCAACCTTTCTTGAGCCTTGCAATCTTGTAGTCTCAAGGTGATAAGCTGATAAGACAATACAACTTGCTCTTTGCAGTACGAAAAATCCACAACTTTATCATCAACTCTGAATGGTACTAGATGCTGATATACAATTACCAAGTGTAGTAACTCGTCTGAGTGCTGAGATCTTCAGCTCAGAGTCTGCGCCAAGCCACACTAGAATTTGTTCTTCAGACTCTGCCACCAGTAGCTAGCAATGAAGCAACTCCCAAGTGTGTCTAAGTAAAACAGATTCTGATTATTTATGCACAAGAACCTGCATAAATAAAACACACATTAATTAAACCATTGTTCTTTTAATACTTTTGTTATCATCAAAACAAAAAGAGAATATGTCATGAATAAATCTTATTCTAACACTACAAGCTTCTATATAAGTAGCTAGAGGTTCATTCTGAATCTTGAACATGTAATAAGAAGGAGAAGAAATGCCAAATAAGATAAAGGTGTTCAGAGCCTCTATATAAATGAAGAAATAACAAGATCAACAATGAGCAACACTACTGAATATGAAAAATATTATGTTATTTGTTGTAATTTTTAAACAGCCTTAAGGTTTCCTAAACATTAAATATACTGGAAATCTTAAGTTCTTAAGGTCTTTGTTAAGGTGATTACCATGTACCTCTGATTCTGTATCAAGTACACCTTATTCTCTATTCTACTGTACATGTTGTTTAGTAGATTAGATCAAAGTCCCTTTCTATGTGCTTGAGCATCAAAGTCTTTAGTTAAAAATGCTTGAGCCAAGTAAGTCTCTTGCTACGTGCTAGAGCATTGAAAGTCTTGATCTGTGTTGATTAAGCAAAGGAGTCTTGGACAATATGTCTGAGTTGTGAAGTCTTGGACAAATGTCTGAGCGGAGAAGTCTTAGGCAGTGTGTCTGAGCAAGGAAGTGTTGAACCAAGTTGATTTAAGTAAGAGAAGTCTTAGGATCTGAGAATCTAAGCAGAAAAGTCTTGATCGGGTACTAATTGAGCAAGAAGTCTTAGACTGTAGGTCTGAGCTGTAAAACTATTATGCTTAAGTGCATAAGCAGCTGTAATCATGATTCAATTATATTGGAAAATCTCTTGCGAGGCAACGAGACTGAAGTACTCTCGGTTGGAGAAGAACCAAGATAAACTTGATGTGTTCATGGTTATGTTTACTCTACTTATGATATATTAGTCATCTGCATTCATAACCAGATTATGAACTAGTGTTTAGAATTTGAACTCCGCTCAGAAGCATAAACGTTTTTAAAAAAACACAATTCAACCCCCCCCCCCTTCTTGTGTATTTTCCCACCTTCAATTGGCATCAGAGCTTGGTCTGTGCATAACACTTTACAGTGGTGTAGATAAAGATCTTGTGGGAAAGTATATTTTCATCTTAGTATGGAAAGAATGGTGGCAAAAAGATGAAGGAATCTATTGAAAGCAACTAGTCTCTCTCTCAATGGTGTTATCCCTGTGAAGAAGATAGTTCAATATGTTGGCTCCTGAATAAGTCAGAAATACATCATCAAAATAGAATGAAGATCCAGAATCATAAATTTTATTCAGGTAAGTCCTATTAATTACTTTTATTCAAGTGTAACTTTTCTGTACAAGATATTTTAGCATGTATATTCTTCATTCTCAGATATCTTGGAAGAAATTAACTTAAGAACTTTTAGACAGGTGAATTGGGTATTCTCACTGTGTTTGATAATATTTATGTCATGTTGAAATAAAGAATTATTTTTTAAAACTCTTTTGAAGAAAGCTCTCTTAGTATTGCTCAGAGCAATCTGATATATTGTATGTTCTTCACTAAACTAATACAACTAGTAATTCTCTTAAGAATTATTCAGTTGAAAAATAATTCTAAACATAGTAATTTATGCTTGTTTTCGAATGGAGAATCTGAATCTGATATAGGTCAGAAATTGTCTTAATCAAAGTCTTTGGCAGCAAAACTTTTGAACTAAGATAATCTCTGAAAATATCTCTGGATCAAAAACTTGCATAAGGAATTCCTTGTTTCTCACATGCACAAAGAGTAAAAATTTCTTGTGACACCTATATCACTTTTTAAACCTGTCTGAAATGTCTTTAGCATGCTTAAAATTTTTGGTGACTTGAATTTGAAGGGAATTGAATTTATTTTAAATATTTGTAAGTTTAAATTCTCTTTTATGTCATATAATTTACCCAACACATTTTCAACACACACAACCTTTATCACCGTCAATTTTATGCTCTAACTGTAAGCCCTAAAAAACCCCTTAAACCTCCTACATGGCATCCTCTTTAACCAACCCTCTAAAAATGAATTCCATGAAAACCCTTAAGATCAAACCGAAGATTGTTCCACTCGACCTAGATGATTTAAAGCTCCTCATTGAGCAAGTGGTGGATTTTAACAACTTTGAAGCAAATGGTTGTCTGTTAAAAGATTACTTTAAATTCCAAGGAGGGATGAAATTCTTTGATATGCTGAATGGACCGACTTACCCAACTCTGGTAAAATATTTCTGGGTAACGGCAAAAGTGTATGATGAGTACTCAACACAGAATGAAGAGAGAACTACTGTAGAAAAGCACAGAAGTCTGAAAGGGAAATCAAGAACAAAAATGGGTCTGAAGGAATTCAAAGGTGTGGAAATTAGATCTGCTGCGATGGGTCTAGAAATTTCCATCATTCAAGAAAACATTGCTCAACTAATAAGGGCTGAGAACAGAGGAATGGTGATACTCAACAAGAAGGATGGAGGTGACTTCGCCAAGGAAATTAAGAAGACTTTGTTTGAAAAGAAAGATGACTATGGAAAGGTGAAGAACATGCATCTCATGCAAAAGCTTCTGCTCAAGATTCTAATTGGCTGTCTAATTCCTTGGGAAGGAAGTTCTAATCAAATTTCTTGAGATCACAAGATTTTTCTTTGGTATCTGTCAACTGATCAAAGATTAAATCTTCTAAGTTATATATTCCATCATTTGTATGAATCCATCAAGGATTCAACTAAGAAGCTCAAAAGAATAATACCTTGTGCAAGGATACTTTCTGAACTCTCCTACCAATGTAAATTAATCAATATATTGATTGATTATGGAGCTACTCAAGACTTGGATGATGCCTATGGAAGTGTGTTATCTGCATCAGTTCTAGCTCATATGAAAGAAAGAAGGAAAAATATATGTTGTTGTGATTCCTAATCCTACCAGAATCAGGAAAGAAAAGAAAAGAAAGTTTCTAGATCACTTTCTTATACTGACCAAGGAAGACTCTTCTGTAGTAATCAGAATTCTTATTGAAAAGGCTAAGATGGAGTGTGGTGTGACTATAACCCATTATCAACTCCCTGACAAGGCTCAAAGTGAGTATGGGTCTAAAAGAAAAGGAAAGAAGATGGTAATCACTTATGATGAATCTGATACTTTTGCGCTTGTTAGAAAGAAATTGTTAGGAGATGCTCAAAAGGTTGTTCAGAAGGAAGAAGAAAGACTTGCTCACAAGTCTGGAAAGAAATGGGATTTTCATAGCTCCAAGGCGAGTCTACAACATGAAGTTAAAGAGCTCAGAGAATCCGCTGAGATTCTTTCCGCTAAAACTAGAGGAGGATCTGACATTAATCTGGATAAAGAAATTTTTGTTTCTAAGAAAATAAAATTATCAAAACTAAGTTAAATAAAAGTGAAGGATGCGAAAATGGCTCAGGTTTTGAAAGAAGTTGACAATTTTTTCTCTTCTGTTATATGTGAAACCATTTATGCAGGGCGATGTGGACAAAATATTGAAATTATGCATTTTTTTGAAGTTCTGGACTAATACCAAAAATTTTAGAGATTCTAAAATTTTCAAAATATTTCTCCAATTTACGGAACTATAATACATTTGGTATATCACGTATCGAAAATTTCAACATTTCCAATATTAATTTTTAGAAATTCTAAAATTTCCAGTCAAATGCAAACCTATCCAAGGTAATTATAGCGAAATTTTCAATATATTAGTGAAATTTCTAATTTTCATCCAAAAATTTTATATTTTCAAAAACTTTTAAAAAAAACTAATATAAAATTTTGCCACAAATAAAAAGTGCCAGATATAAATGGGGTGAAGGTAAAATTCTCCGATTTTAGAGATAAAAATCTCTTATTGTGAATTGTGATGAATATAAAATGATTATATCTCTGCGGAAAAAAGTTATTTTGAATTGAGAGCATATCCAACAGATGATGATTTCTATCGACCACTTTATATATATCATATCATCTAAATCATCTCCCAACCTTGCTCCTAATTCCCAATATCACTTTGTATTATTACATGTCATCATTTTTTCAACTTTTCTATTAGTTTATAATTTCTTTTTGAATCATCATTAGTTGAGAATTAGTCGAATGACTCATGCAGTGTATCCTTAACAGCTGCAAGAGATATGTAAAGAGCAATATACAAAAGAATAGCGGACCATAGTCAGGTTTCTACATATTCACACCTTCAAGATATTAAAAATTGTCCATTAAGATTAAATAATTGAGATTTAAATTTAATATTTAAATTATAAAACTAAAATCTATCGGATTTAATTGCAACTTTAATCACTCTATTTCTTATTTTTTAAAAATTTTGATCCCTCGTTTTAAAAAACTATTATTTAGGTTTATATTTTATGTTTTGAGTTTGATTTTAGTCTCCTCTCTATTTTAAGATCTATTTTTAATGATGTGACACTTTTTAAATGACGTGACAATGTCATGTCATTTTAAAATTTATCCTCTTCACCAAATATAGTTTCACATATATTTGTCAATTTAAGAGTAAATTATTTATTTAAGTTTCACATTAATTTTAATTATCTATTAAGTTTCAATTATTTATTAAAAATCACTTCAATCAAAAACGTTTTCAGCCATTCACTTCTTCTATCATAGTTACGAACGAAGACATGAACTCTCTTTCCCTCTCATTTGCAAACATGAACCTAAGTGAATAATCTGAAATTATCATTCTAAATCAAGTTGTTTTGTGAGGCCGTCCTTCCAAATCAACTTGCATGGTCGCTTTAGGTAGTTCATCTCTGAAATGGCAAACCCAAGTTATGTTTTGAGGTATGTTTCGTCACTCAACTCTGAACTGAAAAACACAACTCATCGTTGAACTGAAAACCCAACTCGTAGATGTCGTTTATATTCTAGATTATATTATGTTGTTCTGAAATATGATTTTGTTTAGGGTTGTTAAATGCGTTAATGTTGTGCCTTGATGAAATACTATGTTGTGCCTTGATTCTGAACATTTATTAACCCAAGAATGTTAATGTGTTGTGGTCTTGTTTACGCTGAAAAGTGGTAAACAAGCGCTGGTCTCCAATTTAAGGATTACTTGTAGGATCAACCAGTGAATCCTAGGACATAGTGCCAAATAACCTTTTCGTTATGAGATTTCTTATGTTTTTAGGGTAAATGCTTTGGAATTGGTCGAAACGTAATTCTTAGTAAAATGTAAGAAGACTTTGACTACCTAAGAAGTGCCTAAACGAAGCAAACAAAAACTGGAAATGCTGAATGAAAAATGGTTTGAAAAGAAATAGAAGTAAAGAATTCAAATCAAATGTAAATTGAACGAAACTAGAAACTTTGCATTAAAAGTAGAGTATGATGGTTCATTTTCTCTTATATTCTCTCAGCCATTCGCTTGTTTCTCTTAATGCTGATACTTTGAGTTTTCAGTGATATTTTTGTAACACAATGAATCCCCATAATTCAACATAATGAACTCCTATATATACAAGTATAAAATAACTACCCAAATGTTATTATTCCCTGAGTTAGCCACGTGAAGCTCTGCATGCAATCTATCTTTAGACTTCCTCCACGTGTCTCTTCAGAAAGGAAAACTCAAGTAGTTACCAATATTTGAGCGCGATATGACACGCCCAAATAACCTCTCCTCGATCAACCTGTCGCCGTGGTAGGACCTACATGGTCAAGGTATATTTGTGTTGGAATATTTCTTGCAACATCCAAAATTTCTCTAAGTCCAAGATTGTTATCAAACGAAAAGCTTCCATTCTTTGCTCTTGTTTGTTGGGGTTTTCTCTTAGTCAAAAATCCTGGCTAACAGGTCCATGTAGTGTTAATTTGTTTTGGTCCCTGTTTTGTCAGTGTTATGATTTGTTTATGTCCTGAACTATTAATGTGTTGTGTGACATGTAGTGTTAATCTGTTGTGGTCCCTATTTTATTAGTGTTGTGATTTGTGTAGATGAAGAAGTTAATGTTAAGGGAGTAAATAAAGAGGTTAATGTTGATGGAGTAGATGAAGAGGTTAATGTTGATGGAGTATATGAAGAGGTTAATATTGATGGAGAAGATGAAGAGAGTGAAACAAATCCAGATTATAACATGAGCCGTGAGGAGGACGAGGAAGAGGAGGAAGATTTGGAAGATGAAATTGATGAGATGAATTTAAGTGTTGATGTTGTTAATAATGATAGTGATTTATATGTGCTTTTACTCCACCCGATAGTGATGTTGAAGCTGATATGGAAAAGTTTCCAACCTTTAAGGAAACCATAAAACTGGAAGTAAGGATGATGTTCAAGGATAAAATGCAAACCAAAGATGCCATAAAGGAGTATGGAATGGAGAACATGAAGAATCTTGTGTTCAAGAAAAATGACAAGAAGAGAATGGTTGTTAAATGTATATATGGTTGTCCATTTTATATTAGGTTTAGCATGAGGACTACCAACCGATATTGGAAACTCATTAGCTTAACTGATTGACATAGTTGTCATAGGACAGCAAAGAAAAGACAAGCAAAAATGGATTGGTTGGCTCGCAAATTTTTGTATATTATAAGACACACTCCTGAAATGTAAACTAAATGGCTTATTGAAAAAACTATTAAGAAATGTGAGTGAAATTGTCAAATGATCAAGCTTATAAAGCCAAGAAAAAAGCAATATAATTGATTCAAGGTGTTGGTCGTGAACAATTCAAACATCTTAGGGTTATGCTGAGGAGTTGTTAAAGTCAAATTCAAACTCTACTGTTAAAATTAAGTGTGATGATTCAGATGGTGGTCATGTTTTTGAAAGAATATATGTGTGATCAAAAGCTTGTAACACAGCGTTTGCAACCACTTGTTTGCCTCTAATTGGACTGTATGTTTATTTTCTGAAAGGGGACTTTGGAGGTCAGTTAATAGGTGTTGTTAGTAAGGATGGAAATAACAAGATTTATCAAATTGTTTATGCTGTCGTGGAAGTTGAAACAAAAGAATCTTGGCAATAGTTCCTTTAGTTATTACTCAAAGACTTACAATCCATTCAACACAAGGAATACAGATTTATATTAGATCGACAAAAGGTTAGTTTTATCACTATGTTATGTATTTTACCTGCTATGTTAACTATGTTGGATTTCTATATTATGTTGGACTGCTATATTATGTTGGACTACTATGTTATGTTCAGGGCTGGTATTTTAATTATGTTGGACTACTATATTATGTTGGACTACTATGTTATGTTCAAGACTGTTACTTTAACTATGTTGGACTGCTATTGTAATTATGTTGGACTGTTATATTATGTTCAGGGCTGTAATGTTAAATGTTCAGGGATGTTATATTAAATTTTCAGGATTGTTATGTCTTTAACCATGTTATGTTCAAGGCTGTTATGTTAAATGTTCAGGGTTGTTATGTCTTTGAATATGTTATGTGTTCAGGGTTTGGTACCGACTATTCTTGAGACAAGCCAACATGTTAAACACAGATTATATGTTAAACATTTGTATGGCAATTAGAGGAAGAAATAGTCTGGGATATTGATGAAGGAAGCTTTATGGAGGGCAGCTAGGGCCACAACATTACCTAGATGGGAAAGAGAAATGAATCATATGAAAGATCTCAATATCAATGCTTGGAAAGACATGATGTATGTACCTGCTACATGTTGGATTCGGTCTCACTTGAAGACAGATACACCATGCAATTTGCAAGTCAACAATATGTGTGATGCTTTTGATCATGCAATCTTGGAGTATATAGACAAGCCAATCATTTCACTGCTTGAAGGAATCAAACATTATATAATAGTGAGAATTTTTGCTCAAAAGGAGAAATTAAGTAGGTACAAAGGTATTACAAGTCCTAACATCCAACAAGTCTTACAAAAAACAAAGAGGCCAGCAGAAGGATGGATTGTAACATGGCATTCTGATGATGACTTTGCTATATTTGGGGTATCAAACGGTGTTGATACATATGCTATTAACTTTTTGCAAAGAAAATATGGATGTAGGAAGTGGGATTTAGGTGGAATACCATGTTGTCATGATAAACACACTGCCTAGAATTCTTCAAATTGTCAAATGTGAGAAATAAGGGAATTTTGGCCATAAAAAGCAAACGTGTAAAGGGAAGCAAGCTGTGGAGAGAGTGGTTCCTAAAGGTGGAAATAAAAAGGAGAAAAAAGGGTGACAAGTCGGTCAAAGAGGCAGGACAAACGGTTATAGATGGAGGGTCGCAAACATCGTTGTAGCACCCCAAAATTTGCTCTTTCGTTTTAACCGTAACTAGCTTATGTTTTGTTCATTTTCCTTTATGTATTTTTGCATATCATGGCATTGGCTTTTGAGACATGGGATCAAGGTGTTTATGTGGCTCGAGGTTTTCTTTTATTGCAATTTTGTAAGCAGCAAGCATCAGAGGCTCCAACATTTGTTTTGCCCAGCAATCGAGCACCCAATTTTATTTTTCGACAAGTTATTTCAAGCGCACAAGACAGTTTGCAGGTTATTTCAGGTATTTTACACGTGCAATGTCAAAAAACAAGTTTTAGAGACTTAACGTGGCTCAGAATAGGTGGCAACAGACTATTATCCAAGTTTTCCTCCACGTGGCGCCACAAATTTGAAATTTTGAATGTGGTAGTCAGTTACCATTATTGGGGTAATTGATTACCTTAAGCAAAATTTGCAAAGATGCTTCAAATTTCAGCATTGTAGAATTTCCAATAATTCTCACTGTAGATGTTCTTGATTGGCTGCATTTTATGGTAAAACATTGTTGTGTGTAGATGTCTTGAATGATGTCATGACATTCGTGTGTGGTGTACTACAGGGTAAGTTTGGTTAGCTAGAATAAAGTGTATTGGATGTCATGCTGGATGTTATGACATCAGGTAGCAACCAGCAAGGACGCGTGTTTGTTTTTCTGGTATAATGCATGAGTTAGCTCAGGCTAGATTTCAAGAAACATTATAGGGTTTTCTTGTTTTCTCAGGTGAAATGCTAGGGAATGCTGAGCATAACATGAAATGCCTATGACCTAATTGAAAGAACCCTGAATTATGGAAAAGGGTTTAACTTGGTTAAACCTAATTTCTGCCACTTAGGCTCAAGGTCCATGCGCTGCATATAAATAAAGAAGAGGCAATCCTGATGGATAGACTTAGAGATTGTGAGTGAAGAATTCTGTTTGTGTAACTTGTTTTTCACGTGGGTGTTTGTGTCTTAGGATTTCTTGTGAGCCAAGCAATTATCACCTAGATGATTTCATTGGACTAGTGTGTTTTGAGTTGTACTTTGACTGTGTCACTCTAAGCTTTTAAGCACGAGTGTTGTGTCTCTTGATTAAAGCTGTGAAGCAAGATCAAGATTTGTTTGAAGTGTGTCTTCTTTTTAATCTGTAACTTAATTGCTTGATATCACTACTGTGATTGAGGGGGTGTGAGTAGGTGTTGCACCCTAATTTCTGACCGTAAGTTGCCACCTCTTTTTGCGCTTTTTCTATTTTTATTTAATTTTATTTTAATATTTATGTAACTAACCAATTTATGCAGACGCAGTAATATCGGGTGGAGATAGCGTTAATTCTCTCGATCAATCATCCACATTACTAACTATCTTAACCGTTTTGTTTGTTTTGCTTTGTGAGTACTTTTTTTTATCACTAACGACTTGGTGCAGGTGCATATAATCTGAAGATGAAAGCGTCAGTTCTCTCAGTCAACAGTAAGTGACAGTGTCTGAAAAGTCCGGTTAAGACCACGAGCTGTATTCAAAAAAATTTCCCAGGATCAACTCCTCTAGCAAATGCCATTTCTCAAGAATATGATTCAAGGCCTTAGGGCGCTTTCAAGACCTTTCAAGTTTACTTCAAGGTTTCATTCCAAGATGTTTTTGTGCTTTAAATTCTTGGTGCTCAAGTTATCCTTTCAAATTGGTTTGGGCCTTGGTTCTCGTTGCCTCAAACTTTATTCCAAGATGGTGTTTTGATGCATCATTAATTTGGGCCATGTTTTCAAAGTGATTCTGGTTTGAGCACGTCATATTCAGGTGACGACGATAGATACTACTAACAAATGTGCTATGTGGGGACCTTCACTTGATTGGAAGACATTGTATTAAAGTTTGAGTCAATATGAAGATCCTTATTTTATTTGAATTCAAAACGGCATGTACAGAGAAGTTCAAGGTTCAAGCCTTCCTGTGCTAAACCTCAAACAATCCAGCACATACAAAAACTAATAATCCACTGTCAATATAACTATGAATACATAATCCTAGGACTGCGCCGATGATAAAAAGAAAACTGAAGCAGGACCACTGCCCGATGGAATGGTTATAGCAGACGATCCAAATGTGCAAAGTTGTAACGGATCTGCACAGCAGCTTGGTTGCCAACAACTCGCTTCCGCAATGGTAACATAGTTAGCCGTCAACGCAAAGAAAACCAACGCCAGCTTGCTCATGTTGTATCGTCGTTGTTCACTCACTGCAGAATGTTGTGAACATTAGAATCAGAGAGAATTCCACAAGTGACAAAACCGAGACTCCCTTTCGACCTGTCAAAACACAACCATTAGTCAAAGGCCGTCGAAAGTAAAAGTGAAATTCAAGAAGAAGAGATTTAAGACTAGCCCTCAGTTCAATTCATCATCGGGCATGAGACTCGAGCGGCCGGGAGGACTATGACCGTAGCCATTATCAACTCTCTACCGAACATCGAAAAATCGAATTAAGGCAACCATTTTCGGAACACTTCCCAACATGATTCGAAGACACAATTGACATAGGCTCAGACACACGTAGTGTCATCATCACCATCTCAAACACCCTGAAAGAAGAAGAGGAAAGGTCAGTTGGCAACCAAAAGCATATCAGCAGGCAAGCTTTCACAAGCAAGCAACAACTTTCACCGGCAAGGTAGCAGCTAGCATTTGCACACATCAGCACGACAAATATCTTAACACAGTTCACAGCAGGATTTTCTTCACATCAGCATCACCAGGACTCTAATCTTCACCATAAACATCCTTCAACCACCAATCACCTGCATCAAGCATACACGGGTTAAAATGTAGATAGCAGCGGTATTGAATAAAGAGAACAATTTTTGACGTCAGATTTTTATATTACACAATACATTATGCAAATTGTAAAAGTTCAGAAGTCATCTAGCAGAGGGTAAGAAGAACAAGTACAGGTTGCAACTCGCAGATACACCAAACAAGGTCAATAGACATATGGCCATCCTATTTTACTCATAAAACTATTTCTTACCTAGAGTTGCGTAGTGAAACGAGGAGGTAATGGAACTTCATGTTATATCACAAGCATACTCTATCCTTCTAGTCAACCGGCATTCAAACGAGCTACGTGGGAATGAATTTGAATACACCTCTGTTATGTGTGCTGCCTCAATTCACAACTATTGCAAGAAGGTCTCAGCTCCACTCAAGAGGATTTTTGATCATGCTTCCTGCCATGGCACTAAAAGCACTCAGAATCGAGTTGCCATACTTACAAATGGAAGAAACTCTAACATTAAGGATATTGATAGTGAATATAAGCCAAACCTGCTAAACCAAGGAGGAGAAGGTTACTAGCCAATCAGAGCAGCATACAACCATCTCTCATGATCCCTACTTCAGACAACCACTGCTTTAAAACATACCTTAACTGCGGCCCATGCAATATTCCAAAGCCAGAATGAAGGGGGTCGCCAGAGCAAAAGAAATTCTTGATACTGTGATGTTTGTTTTCATCAAGACTATAGTTGAAGATGATGATAAGGAAGTGATTGCTCAAGCTTTCACTAACGTGGCTGAAATCATTAGAGATTATGGTTATGCAACTCTTGAACCATACTTACCCAAGCTCGTATGTGCAACTTCGTTACTACTTCAAGAACAACCTACCTGTCAGCAGATAGAGTTCGACAGTGGAATTGACCACGATGATAGTTCACATGATGAGGTTCTTATGGATGAAGTTACTTATCTGGCCCTGCCAGATTGCAAATACCGAGTTAGTAATTCATTATGGAGTATATCTGTTTGAAAAAGATCCAACTCAATGACAGCTAGCAAATTTTCATAACTTTGAATCTAGACATCCAAGCATTAAACGTGAGATTTTCTCATTAACAGGCAGTTACGAAATCAGACAGAAAAAGGGAAAGATTTCAAATTTTGTCTAAACAAAAACGGAAGGTCCTATTATTACATTCAAGGCATTCAATTCGAGTTTTAAGTAAGAAATTGTGGTTTGAAGCCTATAAAAAGGATCGATAGAAACACACAAAGGGGGACACAAAACCTACCACTGCAAAACCTAACTTTCGTAACAGAGGAATCGAGAAGAAAGACTTATCTGCGAAGCCGCCGCGAGCCCTCAATCGACGGATTCACCGCAAATCTACTACCGCATCCGTGCCCCAACTATCACCGGAGATCACCTATTTCCGTCACCGACAACCATCCTCGACGAGACTGACGAACCTACACAATCGACGCCGGCCATAACTCGCGGTAATCTCTCTGTTTGAGTCAAATCTGTTGAAACTTTTGATGTGTTTGTCTGTTTTTCAGGTCTGAACGCGAAGAGATGAAAGAAGAAGGTAGATGATCGAAGAAAGAGAGACGCGATCGAGAAGATTGAGAGAGACGAGCGGAAACGGCGACGTCGAGGGAGAAGGGGAAACCGATTTAGGGTTCATCGCGTTTTTTTTCTTTCTTTCATTGTTTTATTTTGTTTATTTGTAATCTGCCAATTACCACACACACATCACCACATAATCACACCTTAATCTCCCGTTAACCCTAATTAACTATAACATAATTATTAATTCCTTTATTTAAATAATTATCCAATTAATTAATCAATTTCTAACCAATTCTATGATTTTAATTTATAATCAACTTTTAATTTAATTTAACTAATAACTTTTAAATTAACCTCTTAATGAATTAAGTTTTTAAACTAATTAATCCATTAACTCTTTAGATCCTTTTATTTAAAATGGACTTATTTTTTTTTTATAAATAGTTTATATCTTTACTCATTAAATAAAACCTCTTGCCATTTTATCTAATTAAACAGTAAAATGTTTTAGAAATAAAAACATTTCTTTTATATTATTTTATAATTAACAAATTAATATTATTTAAGTAATCATTTCACTTAGATTTTTATAATAAAATTAACTATGGTAGCATTTCATTTAAAAACCTAAAATTTGATTTTTATTTAACATCACCTAAATCCATTTCCTAAAATTAATACAACATTTCTCTAAAAATAATTCCACCTAAAATCAATTCAACCTTGTCTAAAATCAAGTCAAACAGTTAAAATCAACCAACAGCACAGAATATAAAATCAATCGTGCACACCCACTTCACGACACATCCACTCTCACACACTCACTTAGCGCTTTCATGCGTACGTGTATGGATTTACATTTCCGCAATTTACCTTACTGTCATTTACATTTCCGCAATTTACCTTACTGTCATTTACATTACCGCAATTTACATTTTTGCATCGCATTCCGTCCAAAGGAAAAAACCTACACATAATTCAACGTTGTGTGTAGTTGCACATCATTTGCATCATATTCCCTTCGATCCTTGATTCCATTCAAGTTGATCATTTAAATTTAGGACCCCCCCCATAGGAAGGACCTTGTCTTTTATCTTTACAACTTAGACAAACAACACTATACAACTTTTTCAAACACAATAGAGAATAGATGTTAATCATCTTAAGTGAGATATAATCTCCACCCCCATAATAATACAATCAAACATGTAGGAACTTTGCCTTAAGAGTGATAAAGGCATACTCGTCAAACAATCCGAGTACTTAAGCCCTTTTCTTAAGACGATGCAAAGACTATTTTCCTACAACCCCCTTTACACTTGTGGTGGTTACATCTCCCTTAACATGAAGACTCATCTCTTCTCCTAAACCCAATCAAAACAACTACCCTAAACCCGTAGGAACTTTGACCACAGTCAAAGAGCTCCTCTAACCCTTTAGGGGAACTACAAGTACTCTGATTCCACTCCCGTAAGGATATGTAGGCATAAGATGCGACATCTTATCGAGTATACTTAGAAATAAACCACTAGGGTCTCTAATCCTTTAAGCAGATAGCACTTAGCAATAAACAAACATAAAACAAGAGGTTCCTGTAGAGTACTACAGAAACTTAGGATGCTAGTACCTTACCTAAGTTTAACCAACCCCCGAACCTAAACTCTCTAAACCTTGCATTTGCATTGCATTGTGGGAATTTCGATCTTTATCCCTTCCTTTGGACAAATCAAAGTTCGGTTGCAAAATGAATTAAAGATTCAAACTAATCAATAGTTTGGTATCCAATTTTCACCGCGACAGAAATGGCGACTTCACTGGGGATTCTTAGTGGGTTCCTCTAACTTGTTTTCTTTATGTTTATATTTGCTTAATTGTTTACTTGTATACTTGTTTATTTATTGCCTTTGGGTTGATGCCTTTGAGTGGTGAGACAAAGTCCTACACCCGGACTTGAGTGAACTTAAGATAGGATAGTGATATGTTCAAAGAGGCTTATAGGGGGTAGAATCCCGACCAAGCCGACTTGAAAATCACGCTCAATTGAGGCCCTCTCGAAGGATGTATTGTTGAACGAGTTTTTAATCGTGAAAACATGCACTACATTCGATGTTGGCGCCTATGATATTGAGGACCGTAGTTACCTTAACCCCACTTTGACCTTTATTAGGACGTAGTGCGAGGCTATTAGGGGGTACCCCCGAAATAGTGCTACGCGATGCTACACTCAAAAGAAGTTCTCTTGAGAATATTATTAACCCCCGAGTACTTGGGAAGTTGATAATATCCGAAAGATGGGCTAATGACTTTGGGAACTTCATTAGAACCTTGTTCGGAAGGTACCAATAACCTTTAGTCCACAACCTTTGGGGATGGGTATACCCTATGCTCCATGCTCGTTGCAAACCTAGGGTGCCCCTTTGTGTGTTTATCATTGTGTCCTTATGTGAATACCTGTGTTTGTTGCATCCATATAGCATCATATTGCATTGGTTTCATGGGATTCCTAGTATTTATAAACATTATAGAAACCCATATGAATTACAAAAAATATTTTGATATATTCTTTTAAGAGTCCTAACTTGGGTGACCTAAGGAAATTAAAGGCGCTGAATCAAGAAGCTCAGAAGGACAAATGCCAAGGACTTCCCTTTATTATCAAAGAACAGATTAAGTTCAAAAGATCCTCACTAATATTAAAGGTCCGAGAACACAAAGGATTCACTCCACACTTTCCAACAAGAACAAAAGAAGAGATGGAGGATTTATTTTCCTCTATCAATTTAATCTTAGACGAGGAACAAACCAACAGGCACAATGAAGGATTTCCTTAGGGCTTTATTTAGCTTTTATTTAGCTATTATGTTGGGACTCTTATAAGAATATTCACTTGTAATCCAAATAATTTTACTTGGTAATTCTATAACGTTTATAAGAACTTGAGTTCCATGAAACCTCTCATTTCTGCATTCTTGCATTAGCATTCAGCATTTAGCATTTGCATGTGCATGTGTCTCTTCTCTGCTGTGTCCTCATCCAGCTTTCCGTCTTTTTCTATCAGTTGACATCTCGACCATTTGACCAAGCTCGAAGTATTATTGAAGGATAGTAAAGAGAACAAAGATATGGATTCCATGACTGGTTTCAGAGTGATAACTAATCCGTTATTTGATCTTCCCTCTGACGACAATGTTCAACAAGTGGATGCTCCTACTCAACCTCATCCTGTGCAAGACAACTTGGTTGTTCAAGCTTCCCAGCCCCTACAAAATGCACCAAATCTTCAGAATGTTCATGCTAAGACGAAGATAGACGATCCTAGATTCGTAGCAATGGAGAAAGAACTTCGGGATTTCAAAGAAGAATTAAAGATGACAAAAGGAGCTGATACATATGATTTTAATGCTCGTGAGTCATGTCTGGTTCCAGGTATAATTATTCCTCCGAAGTTTAAGATGCCTGTCTTTGAAGTGTACAAGGGCACTAGTTGTCCAAGAGATCATTTGACGATGTTCTGTCGGAAGATGGCTGCTTATATTGACAACGACGAGTTGATGATTCACTGCTTTCAAGAGAGTTTATCTAGGGCATCCTTGATATGGTATACGAAGCTACAAAGGAATCGTATTTAGTCTTTTAAAGATTTAGCTAATGCTTTTATAAAGCAGTATAATTATAATTTGGACGTGGCTCCAGACAGTGATCAGCTAGAAGGAATGAGTAAGAATGACGATGAATCTTTCAGGGAATATGCCCAACGATGGAAAGAGTTAGCATCTCAAGTTCGTCCACCACTTCCAGAGGAAGATTTAACCAAGATGTTTCTAAGAACACTGCCAGACTCTTATTATGTCAGGATGGTAGGCGTTGTACCATCAGATTTCTCCAAAGTTATAGAAGTCGGAGTAAACATTGAGAATGCATTCAAAAGTGGAAGGATTCAAGATGACTTAAATGACCAAGCTAATGAAGAGGTTTCAGTTGATGATTCCCTAGAGGAAAGAGGCATTGATGTTAATGCAATTTGGGATTCCTCTCAAATCCCGCCGGTTCCAAAACCTTATCCTCAACATCAGTATGTGGCGCCTGCTCAGCGCAAGCAACAACTACCTCCCAAGCGAAAGTTGAATTCCCAAGATCAGCATCAGAATCGACAGGTTCGAAGACGGTTTCAGAATCAAAGGACACCTCTGAATACTCCGAAAGAAGAAACTCGCTGGTTTGATCTTATCCCAATGACTTACCGTCAGCTATGGTCCTATTTTGCTAGAAACTCGTTAATGACTCCCAGAAAGACTAGAATTATGAAGTCTCGTCCATCGTGGTTCGACTCAAATGCCAGCTGTGAATTTCATGATGGAGCATTGGGGCATTCGATTGAAGAATGTAAAGTTTTCCAAGGGAAAGTGCAAGAAATGATTGATAATGAAGAGCTGACTTTCAAAGGAGGAAACCCAGTCTTGAATGGAACGCCGTTATGATCAGTTGTTTATCTTGTCTGCTTATGTGCTCTTGTTATTTTCTTTGGTTAAAAGCATAATTAGCATGTGAGAACTTGTTTATTTTGAATAAGTAATGCAATAAATGTTTGTCTTGAGGAAACCCATTCGTTTCACTCTTTAAAAATGTTTTTTTATAATGCCAAAATCACCCGATTTCTTTCTCACTTCGGTGAAGAATCGGGAGGAGGATGATGAAGTAAAACGTAGGATCTCTCGATGTATGCTTTCGAATAAAACCCTACTGATGATGTAAGGCATTGTTTCAAACCTCCTAAACACCAAAGACATAAGAAAGTTAATCCATTTTTAACTCCTTCAAACCTTGATTGAGGATCTGCTTTATTTCTCCCAAACCCTTTCCAACTTCATTTTTAAACCTGGGGCAGGGAAATTTTCAGTCAGCTCGATTGAATACTTAAAATTTCAAAAAAAAATTGGGTGGGCACAAATAAGCTTTTGACCCTTATTCCTTTTGTTTTACAAAACGTAAACTAAACCTCGATATAACTCTTGAAAGTCCTAATTGAAGTAAGGTTTACTTCGAAAGCATACTCAATGAGATGACGTTTCCTGACTCCTATGAGCTATGCTCAACTATTTATATTGGCTTATAAATTAATTCATGTCCTAACTAGTGACTTTGTCACAAGTGGTCGTGATATCTCTTTTTCAAAACTTCAAGACAGGCACATATGTTGCATTAACAGTTTCAGGAATAACATTTTACGCGTGTTAATTCGGCCTGATATCATAGAAAATTACATACAAGCGTCATCATCAAGTGTATCCTATTGGAATTCGAAGACTCTGCTAAACTGGGGCAAGTTTGTTTCCAAATGTTCTGCTTAGGTTTGACTTCACCTTTAGAGCAAGATTGAAGACTCGTCATAATACCGCCAATCAGGGTCCGTTATGTCGAGATTCAGCGAATCTCTCTAAGAGTTTGAAAACAGTGGGACGCCTTGTTTTCTGTAAAATCCTCTTGGAATAACTTCTTCTCATATCCATATGACTTGGGGCAATTAAGACGCGAAGATTATCTTTCCCGCATAACAAGTTTTGTTCAAAATGGCGACTACTACACAATTCATCAAGCCAGAATTACCTTGTTCTTATAACATTCTTCATGTCCCCAATAAATTTTATTTTTGGTGGTCATGACAATTCTTCGATGAAACTTTTCGATGCAAGAACACCTAGTGATTTGCTCAACTTCACTTCCCCAATGAAGTAGATGCTATTTTAATCCTTAGTGAATCTTCTCCAACTTCACCTTCCTCAGTGAAGTGGACGTATTTTACTCCTCAATAGATCTTCTTGAACTTCATCTCCCCAGCGAAGTGATTGTTACTATACTCCTCAGTGGATCGTGTACAAAGGTTAATCTTCTCCAGCGAGGCGAATGTTTATTTCATCCCCTCGACATATTCAACAACTATGTTATCCAGGTTTCCCCACTGAAATGGATATTTATTTTATCCCCTGCGAAACCTCAATTTCTTCAGCAAGATCAAGTTATTGTATCCCCAAGTGGAATGCTTTCTATTCCCCAAGGTTTTTTGGAGCTTTGAAACAGGATCGAGATCCTATATCTGGTTCTCCGTATATCCCCAGTGATACTTCTATCTTTGAAGATTGGTCGGATGTTTGTTTCGAGATGTTTATCCCATCTCCGTTCGTTGCTTTCGTCTGTTTTGTCAGCATAAGCATACATATGTCATATAAGTAGATAACATAACATTTGCATTTGTGCATCTTTGTGTGTGTGTTATTCTGTCGCTTTGGCCGTGTTTATCCACAAGTGGTTGGGCGTGTCTTCTCCTTCCAAGTAGAGTTGTCACCCTTAGGCAAGAAAGCGCAATATTTCTATTTTCCCCACGAAGTTCAATCCTCGTGGAAGACGGTTGCTTTAGTACATCTCCGTTTGAGTTCATACCTCAATGGTCGAGTCTTGCTTGACAGTTTCTCTTCAGCTATCTCCTGAATTGAACTTCGGTCCTTGACAATCACATTGTGGACACCTCCAAACTGCTCAACACGGATGAGTGTGCATTTATTTTACACTCTGCTCCACAGGAAAAGTCTTCATGAAGACATTTGTTGAAGACAGATATTTCTCCAACGATATTACAAGACATCCTTCCAACAATCTACATCTGGTTTGCAAGTAACCTCTTTGTTTGAGCAACCTCTTTAGTTGGGCAACTCGTTTTGATCAAAACGACAAATGACAGTCTCCTCAAAACAGTTTGTATATCCCCAATGGGTTATCAAGATTATCAACTCGTCAAATGGCACTTCTCCGAAAATCCACCAGAGTGGTTCATCGAAGACTTCACAGATGTTTTCTCTTTATTTGAGAAACATTCACCTCAAGAAGTTCACACACTTACAACTACAACAAGATACTCTTCAGGAATTTATTCCCCAGTGAGTTCATTACACAAGCTTACTTCCTTCAAGTGACATCTCCCCGAAGAAGTCGAAGAAGTTTATCACAATAGTCTCTCTTTATTTGAGAAGACATACATTACAATTCAACCGGCCCACATCTCTTCCGAAGATCCCCGGTGAAGCTTTACAAACTACAACTACAAATTATTCTACAAATCTACAATTTACAAATTACATCTACAAGTTCTACAATCTACAGTCTTCAACGACATATACAATCTACAATGACACTATGGCTCACAGCCGAAAATCTACAACAAATCTACAACCCCTCTTTGAGAAGATGCTCTCTCGAGTTTCCATCATTTTGGGCAGGGACTGAGACCAGCTCATGGTTCCCACTCCATGACGCAAGGGGAAGTTCTACATCAGAGACTGAGACCAGCTCATGCCACCCATACCATGACGCACGGGGAAGTTTTTTCAACAACAATCATTCAAACATCTTACAGTTCCTGGTTAATCTTGACAGTAGATTCCCAGAAGACCTCGACAGTAGGTAGTTCCTGGTTAATCTTGACAGTAGATTCCCAGAAGACCTCGACAGTAGGTAGTCCCTGGTTAATCTCGACAGTAGATTTCCAGAAGACTTCGTCAGAAGTATTTCTCCGACAGACTTCAACACAGAATCTCGACAGATTTTCACAGTAAATATTTTGACAAAAGTATTCTCAATTACAGTTACAAGCCTTGACAATAGACTTCTCTTGTTGGTGTCTTGAATCAATTACACTTTTACATATACAACAGGTTCTTCAAATGGATTTTCTTGCAAGCTTCTCCACAACACATTTACAGACACATTGTGATTGTCAATCTTTCCTCGTGGAGCCTCGCTCGTTGAGCGTGTTCTTCCCGTGTGTCGTGTTTAGTTTCCCCCTGTGGCATCTTTTCTTCACAGGGCTCACTGCCTTGCATTCTCATATCATTGCATATCATTTGCATTCGGTGGTTTCTTATGGCCAAAAATTCATGCAATGTTTATATTTAAGTCCCTCCTATCTCGTCGAGACGGATATTTCAATCTCCATATCTCCGAATAGAAGTAACTTAAATAGGGGCATCTATTGCACCCTAATTTCTGACCGTAAGTTGCCACCTCTTTTTGCGCTTTTTCTATTTTTATTTAATTTTATTTTAATATTTATGTAACTAACCAATTTATGCAGACGCAGTAATATCGGGTGGAGATAGCGTTAATTCTCTCGATCAAGCATCCACATTACTAACTATCTTAACCGTTTTGTTTGTTTTGCTTTGTGAGTACTTTTTTTTATCACTAACGACTTGGTGCAGGTGCATATAATCCGAAGATGAAAGCGTCAGTTCTCTCAGTCAACAGTAAGTGACAGTATCTGAAAAGTCCGGTTAAGACCACGAGCTGTATTCAAAAAAATTTCCCAGGATCAACTCCTCTAGCAAATGCCATTTCTCAAGAATATGATTCAAGGCCTTAGGGCGCTTTCAAGACCTTTCAAGTTTACTTCAAGGTTTCATTCCAAGATGTTTTTGTGCTTTAAATTCTTGGTGCTCAAGTTATCCTTTCAAATTGGTTCGGGCCTTGGTTCTCGTTGCCTCAAACTTTATTCCAAGATGGTGTTTTGATGCATCATTAATTTGGGCCATGTTTTCAAAGTGATTCTGGTTTGAGCACGTCATATTCAGGTGACGACGATAGATACTACTAACAAATGTGCTATGTGGGGACCTTCACTTGATTGGAAGACATTGTATTAAAGTTTGAGTCAATATGAAGATCCTTATTTTATTTGAATTCAAAACGGCATGTACAGAGAAGTTCAAGGTTCAAGCCTTCCTGTGCTAAACCTCAAACAATCCAGCACATACAAAAACTAATAATCCACTGTCAATATAACTATGAATACATAATCCTAGGACTGCGCCGATGATAAAAAGAAAACTGAAGTAGGACCACTGCCCGATGGAATGGTTATAGCAGACGATCCAAATGTGCAAAGTTGTAACGGATCTGCACAGCAGCTTGGTTGCCAACAACTCGCTTCCGCAATGGTAACATAGTTAGCCGTCAACGCAAAGAAAACCAACGCCAGCTTGCTCATGTTGTATCGTCGTTGTTCACTCACTGCAGAATGTTGTGAACATTAGAATCAGAGAGAATTCCACAAGTGACAAAACCGAGACTCCCTTTCGACCTGTCAAAACACAACCATTAGTCAAAGGCCGTCGAAAGTAAAAGTGAAATTCAAGAAGAAGAGATTTAAGACTAGCCCTCAGTTCAATTCATCATCGGGCGTGAGACTCGAGCGGCCGGGAGGACTATGACCGTAGCCATTATCAACTCTCTACCGAACATCGAAAAATCGAATTAAGGCAACCATTTTCAGAACACTTCCCAACATGATTCGAAGACGCAATTGACATAGGCTCAGACACACGTAGTGTCATCATCACCATCTCAAACACCCTGAAAGAAGAAGAGGAAAGGTCAGTTGGCAACCAAAAGCATATCAGCAGGCAAGCTTTCACAAGCAAGCAACAACTTTCACCGGCAAGGTAGCAGCTAGCATTTGCACACATCAGCACGACAAATATCTTAACACAGTTCACAGCAGGATTTTCTTCACATCAGCATCACCAGGACTCTAATCTTCACCATAAACATCCTTCAACCACCAATCACCTGCATCAAGCATACACGGGTTAAAATGTAGATAGCAGCGGTATTGAATAAAGAGAACAATTTTTGACGTCAGATTTTTATATTACATAATACATTATGCAAATTGTAAAAGTTCAGAAGTCATCTAGCAGAGGGTAAGAAGAACAAGTACAGGTTACAACTCGCAGATACACCAAACAAGGTCAATAGACATATGGCCATCCTATTTTACTCATAAAACTATTTCTTACCTAGAGTTGCATAGTGAAACGAGGAGGTAATGAAACTTCATGTTATATCACAAGCATACTATATCCTTCTAGTCAACCGGCATTCAAACGAGCTACGTGGGAATGAATTTGAATACACCTCTGTTATGTGTGCTGCCTCAATTCACAACTATTGCAAGAAGGTCTCAGCTCCACTCAAGAGGATTTTTGATCATGCTTCCTGCCATGGCACTAAAAGCACTCAGAATCGAGTTGCCATATTTACAAATGGAAGAAACTCTAACATTAAGGATATTGATAGTGAATATAAGCCAAACCTGCTAAACCAAGGAGGAGAAGGTTACTAGCCAATCAGAGCAGCATACAACCATCTCTCATGATCCCTACTTCAGACAACCACTGCTTTAAAACATACCTTAACTGCGGCCCATGCAATATTCCAAAGCCAGAATGAAGGGGGTCGCCAGAGCAAAAGAAATTCTTGATACTGTGATGTTTGTTTTCATCAAGGCTATAGTTGAAGATGATGACAAGGAAGTGATTGCTCAAGCTTGCACTAACGTGGCTGAAATCATTAGAGATTATGGTTATGCAACTCTTGAACCATACTTACCCAAGCTCGTACGTGCAACTTCGTTACTACTTCAAGAACAACCTACCTGTCAGCAGATAGAGTTCGACAGTGGAATTGACCACGATGATAGTTCACATGATGAGGTTCTTATGGATGAAGTTACTTATCTGCCCCTGCCAGATTGCAAATACCGAGTTAGTAATTCATTATGGAGTATATCTGTTTGAAAAAGATCCAACTCAATGACAGCTAGAAAATTTTCATAACTTTGAATCTAGACATCCAAGCATTAAACGTGAGATTTTCTCATTAACAGGCAGTTACGAAATCAGACAGAAAAAGGGAAAGATTTCAAATTTTGTCTAAACAAAAGCGGAAGGTCCTATTATTACATTCAAGGTATTCAATTCGAGTTTTAAGTAAGAAATTGTGGTTTGAAGCCTATAAAAAGGATCGATAGAAACACACAAAGGGGGACACAAAACTTACCACTGCAAAACCTAACTTTCGTAACAGAGGAATCGAGAAGAAAGACTTATCTGCGAAGCCGCCGCGAGTCCTCAATCGACGGATTCACCGCAAATCCACTACCGCATCCGTGCCCCAGCTATCACCAGAGATCACCTATTTCCGTCACCGACAACCATCCTCGACGAGACTGACGAACCTACACAATCGACGCCGGCCATAACTCGCGGTAATCTCTCTGTTTGAGTCAAATCTGTTGAAACTTTTGATGTGTTTGTCTGTTTTTCAGGTCTGAACGCGAAGAGATGAAAGAAGAAGGTAGAGGATCGAAGAAAGAGAGACGCGATCGAGAAGATTGAGAGAGACGAGCGGAAACGGCGACGTCGAGGGAGAAGGGGAAACCGATTTAGGGTTCATCGCGTTTTTTTTCTTTCTTTCATTGTTTTATTTTGTTTATTTGTAATCTGCCAATTACCACACACACATCACCACATAATCACACCTTAATCTCCCGTTAACCCTAATTAACTATAACATAATTATTAATTCCTTTATTTAAATAATTATCCAATTAATTAATCAATTTCTAACCAATTCTATGATTTTAATTTATAATCAACTTTTAATTTAATTTAACTAATAACTTTTAAATTAACCTCTTAATGAATTAAGTTTTTAAACTAATTAATCCATTAACTCTTTAGATCCTTTTATTTAAAATGGACTTATTTTTTTTTTATAAATAGTTTATATCTTTACTCATTAAATAAAACCTCTTGCCATTTTATCTAATTAAACAGTAAAATGTTTTAGAAATAAAAACATTTCTTTTATATTATTTTATAATTAACAAATTAATATTATTTAAGTAATCATTTCACTTAGATTTTTATAATAAAATTAACTATGGTAGCATTTCATTTAAAAACCTAAAATTTGATTTTTATTTAACATCACCTAAATCCATTTCCTAAAATTAATACAACATTTCTCTAAAAATAATTCCACCTAAAATCAATTCAACCTCGTCTAAAATCAAGTCAAACAGTTAAAATCAACCAACAACGCAGAATATAAAATCAATCGTGCACACCCACTTCACGACACATCCACTCTTACACACTCACTTAGCGCTTTCATGCGTACGTGTATGGATTTACATTTCCGCAATTTACCTTACTGTCATTTACATTTCCGCAATTTACCTTACTGTCATTTACATTACCGCAATTTACATTTTTGCATCGCATTCCGTCCAAAGGAAAAAACCTACACATAATTCAACGTTGTGTGTAGTTGCACATCATTTGCATCATATTCCCTTCGATCCCTGATTCCATTCAAGTTGATCATTTAAATTTAGGACCCCCCATAGGAAGGACCTTGTCTTTTATCTTTACAACTTAGACAAACAACAGTATACAACTTTTTCAAACACAATAGAGAATATATGTTAATCATCTTAAGTGAGATATAATCTCCACCCCCACAATAATACAATCAAACATGTAGGAACTTTGCCTTAAGAGTGATAAAGGCATACTCGTCAAACAATCCGAGTACTTAAGCCCTTTTCTTAAGACGATGCAAAGACTATTTTCCTACAACCCCCTTTAAACTTGTGGTGGTTACATCTCCCTTAACATGAAGACTCATCTCTTCTCCTAAACCTAATCAAAACAACTACCCTAAACCCGTAGGAACTTTGACCACAGTCAAAGAGCTCCTCTAACCCTTTAGGGGAACTACAAGTACTCTGATTCCACTCCCGTAAGGATATGTAGGCATAAGATGCGACATCTTATCGAGTATACTTAGAAATAAACCACTAGGGTCTCTAATCCTTTAAGCGGATAACACTTAGCAATAAACAAACATAAAACAAGAGGTTCCTGTAGAGTACTACAGAAACTTAGGATGCTAGTACCTTCCCTAAGTTTAACCAACCCCCGAACCTAAACTCTCTAAACCTTGCATTTGCATTGCATTGTGGGAATTTTGATCTTTATCCCTTCCTTTGGACAAATCAAAGTTCGGTTGCAAAATGAATTAAAGATTTAAACTAATCAATAGTTTGGTATCCAATTTTCACCGCGACAGTAGGAACTCAGGTCTAGTGTTAGGCTGAAGTTGCATTGGGTAGGTCTTAAGTGAAGAGTGCAAACTGGTAGTTTGGCTCTGAATTAACACTGCTTATAATGGATTTCCTCCCTGGCTTGGTAGCCTCCAGAGTAGGTGTGATTTGCACCGAATTGGGTCAATAATTCCTTGTGTTATTTACTGCTTTCATTTTCTGTTTACTGTTAAGTTCTATAGTTTGTTCAGTAGTGGATGTCATAACATCCGTTATAACATCGACTGCATGTTACTAGAATTACACTCACCCCTTGATTTCACATGTACATCATTGGAAGGATCTATAATTGAATCAATTTCACTAATTCCCTCCAAAAATTCAAACATTCCATTCCTCTCACTAGCCCACACCCCAAACCAAAATTAATCCCTAACCTAGGGGTTATTTAACCAAATTTACTCCAAACCTCAAGGATGAATTCTCATTTTTCACCTTCATTTTCAGAATTTGATCTCAATTCTATCTCACTTTTTTCATTCTCCATCTTCGTCTTCAACCTTTCACCAAAGCTCCATATTCATAGATTCACAAATTGTGCATTACAATTTGTGAATTCTTGAGCTAAACCTCCATTACTTCATCATTCTTGATTCAATTCTGCATTTGAAGCTTGTTTGGATCTAGATTCAAGTTTTTGGAAGCCATTCTTGAAGGAGCTTTGAAGCAAGTTCATCATATTGCTTGGATCTTATGGTTTCTTGCTAGGATCTTAGATTTCTTGTGTTAGATCTGTCCATTTTCGTTTGCAACACTCACCAAATCAAATCTCAGCTTTGTAGGTTGGTAAATTTTAGATCTATACTTGATTTAGCTTAATTTTAACTTATGCAATGTAGATCCTTGGCTTTTGTTACAATTTGATCCATTTGATTGAATTTGATTGTTGATGATCATGTTTGTTGATGCAATTGGTGTTTGCTTGCTGTAATATGTTGTAATTTTCGTGCATAATTGATTGGTTGATCATTTGGATATTTGAATAAGTCATTTGCAGCTGAAATTGCTTTTTGAAAGTTAATTTTTTGCCACTGTCTCAGTGGTAATTGATTACCACTATCAGGGTAACCGATTACCTCGTTCAATTTTTACGTAATTTCTCAGTTTTTCAAAGGAGTAATAGGTTACCCATATACTGGTAATTGACTACCACTGAGACAGAATGTGATTTTATGGTTTTTTCTTGCATGTTAGGGTTCCTTTTCACTCTTAATCTTCATGGATTGATGTTATACATATTTGTGGATTGTTCTAGACCTATTTCACTTTACATGACAGTATGCTTAAGTTTCTTCGACGCGCGACTTTTGGTTTCCGTTTCACATGTGCACGATTTGTTTATTTTGAATCCTTAATGTGATGATCACGTTGCATAATCTTTTGTGCCATTGTGATTTCTTATTCTTGATGTTTATATTTCTGGAAATATGATGCATGTTCATGTTATTTCCGATTCCATGATTGTGTGTCCGTTTCAAGTGATTAATTGTTGAATTATCCATGATTGCTTTTGATGAATGTTCAAGTATGCGATGTCGTTGAAACTTGTTCATGTCTATTTGTTCGTGCATAATTGTCTACACATGTGAATCAATTACTCTTGCTTGATGTTTGCTTATGTTTGCAATTCATGTGTGTTTGCTTAAATGTGAAAGCATGTTTTCAATCTTCTCTTTTGGATGCATGATTATGCTTGATGTTTGAACTTCTTCATTATTTGGACGCATTACTTGTTATTGTATGGTTACATGATTGTACATGTTTGATGCCTATTCATAAGCATTTGTTTTTAATCTGACCTGATCAGAAGGGGATCACGGGCTGGCCACGCGCTGTTGGACTGCTACCTGTTCACCGGTGATGAGGAGGAGAAGGGGGTGTACCTGCAAGACACTCCGATGCCAAAGTAAGGAATTGGGGAGAGTGAGGGCAAAGTACAGAAAGGGCAAGATGTGAATTACCTGACCCTCTTGAGGAAGAGGGTATTTATAGAGAGACCCCAGCGCTGGGCCAACGGTCACTTGCATTGGGCTGGATTGCCAGGCCCAACCCAGGTGACTGCTAGGGCTTACGTGGCGTAGTGAAGACCAGGACGTGGTCTTCGCCCTAGTCCAACTGTCCCGCGATCTCCGGAAAGTGGGTTTGACCTGCTCTTTTGGAGGTGGGCAGCTGGTCGGTGACGTGTCCCCGCAGAGGCGAGCACGTAGAGAACGTGTGAAGGACACAATGTCCTGCCCGAGAGGAGGGTGGGTTCTGCCCGCTGGAGGCAGGTCTTGCCCGCAGAAGGTAGTGTTCGGTCGAGCGGGGAGTCTCCTGCCCGACGCAGTTGGGGCGGGCCTTCCTAGCAGGGAGGCCTTTCTGGCTTGTCAGGGACCTCGTGCATGATGTGGTATCCAGACTGGACAGGGCATGGCAGAACATTATTAGGCTGGGCCCGCATAGTCAGCCCGGGGCCTAGGCCAGAACAAGAGCCCCCCAAGTCGTTGCTCCGAGGAAGGGAGCGAGGACTTGAGGACGTCGTTCCGGAGAAGTGGGCTGGCTCGGGGAAAGATCCTCCAGCGCGAGCATGCGGGTTCTACATCGTCGATTGTCCGGGCTTGAAGACGGCTGTGACGGAGGAGATATCAGACGGTGGCGGGACAGCAAGCAGGAAACTTAAGAGCAAGAGGGCGAAAAGTGAGAAATGAGCAGGGGCTGGTATCCAAACTAGACAGGGCCTGGCGGAACATTATTGGGTTGGGCCCGCGTAGTCAGCCCGGGGCCCAGGCCAGAATAGTTTTGATGCATTACATGCTGCCTTGGTGAATACATGTCTGTTGTGCAGAATAGTAGCTGTTATATGCTGTTTTGTTTGATGTGCTGCCTTTTACACTTGTTTCTGCCTGAAAAAATGTGATGTTAAAAGTTGTCTTGTTTGTGTGCTGAATTTTATTGTTGTTTTGTGCATGGAGTGTTATTGTAGCTGCTATTTTTATCTTGTTTACTTGTTTTTGGCTTGTTCTTGTATGCTCCCTTAAAGCCTCCTAGTCCAACTTAATTTTTTATTAAGCTTGGAGTAGGATATACATTAGGAGTTTAATCCATACATGATAACATTAGGCTAGTCCCTTTTAACCTCAAACTTAGGTCCATCTTTTGCATGTCAACATTAGGATAGAATTTCCTTCCGCATCCCGACCTTAGGGCCACTTTGCATGACAACATTAGAACCAAATTTCCCCTTATACCTTTCACGCGTCTTTCTCTTTCTCTCTCAAAACAACATCAAAATACGTAATAAATACAATGAACATTGTGAGCCACGAGTCTTAAGTATATGGGAAATAATGAGTGATGGGTCTCTCCTTGCTCGTCTAGAGTGTTTAGCGTATGTCCCGTCTAGGGGCGATCATACGACACATTCGCTCCTATATCATAGACTTTAGTGCAATGTGAATCTTAAACCGAATCAATTCACTTATCTAAAATTCACAAATAAATTCAAATCATTTTCATCCTTCGGGATCGTTCGTCAAACTATTTTCAGAAAGAGTATGTTATTTTTCCGTTCTACCGCAAACAAGCATCGACCCTAACTACTGGAATGGGAACTTAGCGTCGCTCATCAAAAACACTAAGCAACCTGTGGTTAGCCAAACTACGGCTGCTCTGATTTCTCATACCAGATGATAATACATAGGCACAAGACATCGATGTCTTGGCGAGCAACCTTCCCCCTTCACCCGTAATTTTCTGAACTACGTTGGCTCTAACTTTCCCATTGTACAAGGGAATACGTAGGCATAGGGCGGAGAAGTCTTATCGAGTCTCTTTTTTTCTTCTTTTTCTTTATTCTTGTTTCCATTTAGCAGTAAGCTTTAGATAACACACCCTTTGATTAGACAACAAGCGTGAATCCCGTTGAGTATAACGGACGCGAGGGATGCTAATACCTTCCTCTCACGTAATTGACTCTCAAACCCAAGATTTAGTTGCGATGACCATGTCTTCTCCCTTTCTTCTTAGATCATTTCCTTTCCCTTCACTGAAATAAATAATGTTCAGTGGCGACTCTTCTGTTTTTTTGCCAGGTGTTTTTCACAGTTGCGACAACCGCCACCAACCTAAGAATAGTTATTTGTGTAAGTTTACTTTTTGTTATGTTGATGAAGTTTGTAAAGACCAAACACTTAAGGTCATATTGTTTATGTAATGACCAAACACTCAAGGTCTTTTTTTATGCTGTTGAAGTTTATGTAATGGCCAAATGCTCAAGGTCTTTTTTTATGCTGCTGAAGTTTATGTAATGACCAAACACTCAAGGTCTTTTTTGTTATGTTGTTGAACCATGTGAAACTCAGGGCTATGTAAAATTATTGACTTGTAGTTATGCTGAATTGTAGTTGTGTTGAATTGAAAGTTGGATTATGTGCAATTATAAGTTACACAGTCAAATACATAGGCAAATCAGATAACAAGTTGTGCAATTATAAGTTATAAGTCTGATAACAGGTTATGTGAAATTATAAGTCACAACTTGTCCATTTATCCAAATACATGGAAAATCACTTCATTTGATATAACATAGACAAACATAAATTACTTCATTTGATAAATTTGGTATAACATGTTATGTGCAATTATAAATGACTTCATTTGACAAACCTGGTATAATAGGTTATGAGCAATTATAAATTACTTCATTTGGAAAATTTGGTATAACATAGACAAATATAGCAAATACAATCATTTATCCAAATACATAGAAAATTACTTCATTTGAAAACACATATAGAAGTTACATCATTTGAGTACACGTGTTACAACTAATGCAAACACAAGTAACAACACAAATATCATAGATAAACCCATAAAATAAGACATAAACCTAATCTTCATCTTCAACAAATTTTCATTTTTCTTGATATCCTTAATCACATTTATAAGCTTTTCATTCTTGTCTTTCAAAGATTTAATTACATATTTTGTACGCCTGCTCATGTCTTCATTAAACCATTGAAAATAATTACATCATTTTTTCCTCATCACCTTAAAATTACCATAACCATGAAATATTCTTCTTGGATTATCGTATGTCCATGATGTCATCAATGGTGACTCAATCTCACACCAATATTTATTCCCTCTTCTTCTTATACCGAACTGGTTTATTAAGGCAAATGAAAAATTTGTTTCAGACATGGTTGGATGAAGGAGACACGATGGGTTTGTGAAGAACAGGATGAACAAAGATGAAAGCTGCAAATGGGTTTGGGAAGAACAGGATGAAGCAAGACGAAATCTGCGTCTGGGTTGGGAAAGAAGATGAAACTTGCGCTGAAGAAATGAAAAAGAGGCAGCGAATTGCAAAAGGGAATGTTAGGGTTTTATAACATTGCATTTTATATGTATTGATTAAATTATTATTTCTGAAAATGAAATCAAATACATTAAGTATATATCAAATTAAAAAAAAAATAAAGAGGATGAATTTTAAAATGACATGGCATTGCCACGTCATCTTGGAAAGTGTCACATTATTAAAAATAGGTCTTAAAATGGAGAGGGGACTAAAATCAAACTCAAAACTTAAAATGGGGACCTAAATAATGGTTTTTAAATTTGGGAGGGGGGGGGGGGGGGGGGGGAGATCAAAATCTAAAAAATGCAAAATAGGAGGACCAAAGTTGTAATTAAGACATTTATCTTTTTAATCTCAATGACGATTTCACAAATATCACCCCAAAAAAAAGCTTATTTCCTATGCCGACAAGAGACTTAGAATACTAAATAATCATATAAAAATAATGCATGTATACTACACCTACTTAAAAAACACTTACAATACTACACTTTAATATGATTTATCCATCAAAATAAAAGTTTAATTTCAAATAAAAAACTATTTTAAGGTGATGATTGTTTGAGTTTGATGTCTATTTGCATAATTATTCATCTACTACTAAAAAATATATATTACATTCGTTCCTTTATATAAGAGACCATTCATTTTTTTATTTTTATTGAATAATCAATGTATTTAGTTAGTTTATAGATTAGATATATTGATTATTCAATGAACCTAAAAAGTGAGTTGTCTCTTATTAAAAGGAACGAATGTAGTATTTCATAACATCGTCTTATTACGGTCATTTAGTCAACTATAGTAATAACTTATTTTTATGCGCTTTATTTTATGTTATTTAATAAAAGACATTTACCACGGTCAAACATAACAACCATAGTAAAAAGTACACGGAGTTTCAAACTTCAAATCTCATCACCAATAATTTTCTTTTTTTTTTGTTTACAAAATAGGCATGTCACTTATAATTTACATTTATATTAAAATTAAAATACCTTTCACTTTGATCTAAAATAGAAATCATTGTGAAACGTACTGACATTTCATTACGGTCATTTTTATCAATCGTGGTGAAAAACATACCGATATATAAGTGAAAGTTTTCTGGTTTCAGTATAGAAGAATTGTCTCTCTCTCATAAAACAAAATTCTAACATCTCTCTCATGCCTTGTACTAATCTCCATTAACATTTTCACATCATTTCTTCATAAAACTCCAACATATCTTCTCCAACTCGTATGAATCAAGGAAAAGTGTTACATAACATGTAAGACGGGAACACCAAACTCATTTCTTTAACTTCCTCTTCACATTTCAGGTACATGAAACATTTCCACCTTTTATGTTATGAGTTGTGATATTTATGATGTTTTTGTTGAGATATGTTGTCATTTTTGTATAAATTGTTTGTTGTTGTTTGTGTTACGGTGAATGCTATTATTTAGATATGTTGATGTTTTTGTTTAGCTCGTATATGTTGTTGTTTGTATTATTGTGAATGTTATTATTTAGGTATATTGATGTTTTTGTTTAACTCATATATTTGTTATTTGTGTTATTGTGAATGTTATTATTTATGTTTATTAATGTTTTTTTATATCATATATGTTGTTGTTTATGTTATTGTGACTGTTATTGTTTAGGTATATTGATAATTTTGTTTAGCTCATATATGTTGTTGTTAAAGTAAGTTTTTGTTTTTGTTGTTAAAGGTAAATGTTTGCGTTATTGTTAATACTTTTGTTGAGGTATGTTAAATTTGTTTGGTTATTGTTGATGTTTTTGTTGATGTATGTTGTAAATGTTTGTGTTATTGTTGATGTTTTTGTTATTTTTAATGTTTTTGTTGATGTATGTTGTAAATGTTTGTGTTATTGTTGATGTTTTTGTTATTTTTAATGTTACAACTTGTACATTGCAGCTTTCATTATGTTCAACCGACATGTCATAGAAGATGAGTTTATTATATAGCATGTGGCTTGAATGTTTTTTCCAACCCAATATATATATATATATATATATATATATATATATATATATATATATATATATATATATATATATATATATATATATATATATATATATATATATATATATATATATATATATATATATATATATATATATATAATATGAGATGCTAAGTTATATTAGAAAATAACTTACACTTATCAATGTTTTACGAGCTTTTGCAGTGAAATCTGCAAAAATCCAGGTGTTGAGTATCGATCCCCTGACCTCAACCTTTCACTATGGTTGTTTTACACAACCGTAGTGGTATGATACACACTATTATATTTTTACCACAACTATTACTTTGTGGTGGTAAAAAAGGCACATACAACCACATCTTTCTTTACCACGGGCAACCATCCATGGTGGAATCCTTCTCCTAACCACCGTGAAATATATATTATGTAGCAGTGATCAAACCCAAACAATTATCACATCAAAATATCTTTTATTTAAAACTAAACTTTTATTTATATACATTATATTTGATGAATTAATAAATTAATCCAATAATAAAATATAAAGAATAAATAAAAATGAGTTTAACTTTGATATTATTTGATCAAATATTTATGCAAAGAAAATCTTATAATCAAAGAATTCATGAGTAATTTTATAACAACCAGATTGATGATATTAACAAAATGATTAACTAACTTAACCAAGAAAAGTAAGGTATGAAGCATATGACTAATACCCCCTGGAACTTGTAAGTGAATGGAATCAAGACCAAATTTTGAAATTTATTCTAGAAAAGTATATAAGACTTTCAAGCTCTTTGGTGGGAAATGTTAGGTCTCACTTGTTGGAATGTGTAAATATTTTAATGTGGTTGTGAATTTGAAAAATTCCTTAAGTTCCACATTTTTAAAATAAGAAGTAAGACACCGAAGATAATGGAGCAAAGAAGTATGTTTTTACTTGTTACATGAAGTATCAGATGGTAGATAAAAGGTCTATGGAAATTTAATGTCAAAAACTTCAAAAAGTTTCTCATGAGATCATCAACAAAAGTATGTCTTTAGATGAACAATTTCAAATTATTTTTATTATTGACAAACTACCTTGTGGTCTGAAAGATTTTAAAAAGGAAAAAAATATAGCTTGGGTCCTTTAAGTAATTTATTATAAAAAGTTAGGCCTTTATGTATTTTTTGCTACAATTTAGTCCTTTATGTTAGGTAACGTCTTCACCGTTGACCTTTTTCACAAACTCCATTCCAAAAACACTTATATAACACAAACAGAGATAATGTGTCATTTAATAGGAATGATGTGTCATTTAAGCTTGTTGAATAGGCATTTGTCTTATTCTTTTTTATATTTCTAGAGATCAAAGAAATACAAACTCTAAATCTAAATCACATACATTGGAACCCTAAATCTCATCGTTCCATCAATGGCCTCATATGGTAGCAATGGACCAAATCGAAGATGTCAAAACTCTAATACCTTCATTTTGAGTGCATCTTAAACTAGAATTGAACCGAAATGTCCATGTGGAGCCAAAGCAGTGTTAAGAACAATTAAGAAAGGAAGAAACTTGGGGAAGCTATTTTGGGGATGCAGATACTATGTGGTACGTGTGTTGTTCATATTTTTGGTTTTGGTTTATGCAGATATATTGTTCTTTTTCTGATATGGTTTGGCATATTTGATGTTTTGGTTTATGTTATTGTTAATAGAGTGAAGCTGGTCATGTGGGTTGCAATTTCTTTGAGTGGTATGAAAACCATTGTAGTGATGAAGTCAAACTAGAGATACAACCCTCACTAATTTCAAGATATTCCAAATGTGATGAAAAGGATGTTGAAATTAATATGCTTAGAAAGGAAATTGATAAGGATGAGACATACAGTAAGGAAATCAACAGAGCTCTGTAGTTCAAGGAACCAAGGAAAAGAAGAGGATCTGGACGAACCAGAGAGACAGCAGAATGGAAGAAGACGGAGGAAACTGGCTCGCCAAGATTTCTCAATCTTGTGCCTACGTACCCTTATAGTGCAATGAGGAAATCAGAGCCTACGTAGTTCAGGGAACTACTGTTGGGAAAGAGAAAGGAAAGAGACGGTGTCAAAGTCAAAAACCAAAAGAGAAAGCAAGATCCAACCGGGGAATGCAAAAGGAATGGTGTCAAAACCAAGAAAACTCTACTGAGAAACAGAGAAGCGAAGAAAGAACTCTATCGAGGACGCAGAAGAAAAGTGATGACTCTACAGGGGATAAAACAAGATAATGGACCAAAATAAAACGATAATAAAATTCAAGCATTAAAATCTCTAAATAATGCCAACTATAATCAGAGTATCAAAGATCAAGGTACGAAAACAAGAAACCAAAATCTGCAACTGAAACCAAAAGTGGTTGGAGATGGAGGATTCAAGAACGGTACCGGCGACGACGACTTTTAGTGGTTTTGTGATGATCTTTAAGTAGGATGAAGGTTTGTAATTTTAGATCTGTATATTTATGTTCTTCATCTTTCACACATGCTCGTCGTGTTGTTCTTGTGAACCGTCATTTCGAAACCGTGTTGATGTATTTTGCGCATGTGTTTGCTGTTGTAGCTGCTAATCCTTTCCAATCCCCCCCGGTACATGATTCAAATCACCCTCTTTTTAGGCACATATGAGATTTAATTACTGATTTTTGAATTGATGATTTAAGATTTTGCCAGTTCTTGTTTTGGAAATAAAATGATGAATATCGAATTGGTGCTGACTCTTGCCCTGTACACGTGATGATTGTGCGATGAAGACATTCCAAGGTAGTATTGATCCAAGGGTGGCTCAAGTGAGGCTCAAACCAAATAAAATCTTAGGACTACTTTGAATCAGGCCCAACCGTTCCTTCCCTCTGTTCCTTCCTTGAAATGCTTGACTGTGAGAATAAATGTCATCTACACTTGAGATTAATATTTCTACACAAACTTGATAGTAATAAAACACGCAGATATGCAAGAAGATGCACAAAGAAGTGCCATCTTAGGGTTAAAATTTAGGGTATGACAATAATTTTCATCAACATTTTAGTTCTAATATATGCATGTAAAGTGAATCGCGTCAATTGCAAACATTTCAGAAATAAAGACATTGAATTTTCTTTTTTGATGTATGTCTTTGGTTAGTTTAGAAGTTACACTAAAAATATGTATGCTTTTTTTTTGCTTATAAATTAGTACGGTGGGAGTAGTCATTAAAAACTGAATTCAAATTTGTGATTAAAGTATCAGTTACAATTTTAACTATTAATTATACAAAATAACTTTTCTTCTTTTTGAAAAAAAACCAAATCAGCACTCAAAGAAGTCAATTCTGAGCCTATTTATTTAACTTTAAGAAAAGTGAACACTTTAGTTGATTTTAGAAAATTTTTATGATTTCTTTAACCTCAAAATGGAAATAAGTCTTCCCCTGTTTTTCTCCAAAACTCAACTTTCAAACATGGCATAATTGATTAACCAATGCAAAGAAACAAGGAACCTATAAACTTGTGGAAGCAATTCTTTGTATAGTAAAATACTAAATCAGTAATACAAAGTAACAAAAGTTGGTTATCCTAACTGGTATATTCCAGTTTAATATTACATACAGAGTGATAGGGGAAAAAAGATGGGAAGCATGAAATGCGAATTTGACTATTAGAGTTGACAATAATAACTCAAACAAAGCAAAGCATTAAAACCACCTTATGCTTCAAGGAGATCTAGAGTATTTGTCTGAAAGAACACCCACATAGACTCTCCAACTTCTTTACTAGCAAAGAAATTATGAAAAGAAAGAAGGGAAGGGGAATACAGGTAGAACAAAGGGCAATCAAATGTTTAAACCTAGTGAATTACAATATTGAACAGGCTTCTTCGAGTTTGGTTTTTAATGAATCGGGAGATGTTTATATGGAAACAAATAATGGGACTAGAATGAAACCATAGGGTGCACAGTGGAGAAATTTGGATTCTGGTCCTAAGTTGTATTATTATAGAGCAACACTTGATTATTATAGAGTTTTCACTCAATATTCTCAACCAATATGTTCCCCAAAAAATACTATTAGAAAAATGAAGGGGTTGACTAAACTGTGACACACACTATAACTGAGTAACTAGGAGTTCATCCCATGTATTTGGAATTCCAGGCAAGCACCATTGCAAACAGTCACTAGCATTAACAATTCCTCTAAGAGCATAGCGGGACATATGAGCCTCGTCCCTCAATTTCTCTAATTTTTGTCATCTAGTTTTGGTACAATGGCAAAGAGTTGTCTTGTATAAAGCTTTATCCCAAGAAACTGAACCATGTGTAGAACTGGATTTACTCACAAATTAGATATTACGCAACACAATTAATATTATATTAGATTGAAATGCTTGGCTTCAAATAACTTACAAAGTTATAAGAATGTTTATCAACGATTATTGTAAAAATTATAAGTGTCAAAATTACATGTGTTGTCGCTGCACGAGTGTCAACCCACTCCCCATTCTTCTTTTTATGGGTAGCAATGAAGATCTCATATGAATAAGAAAGTAGCGGTGAAGGGTTCATATATTGTGAGTAACTTAAAATGGAGATATTACATACAATTATCATACTCATGAAACCAAAATGGAGATATTAGATTTTTTTTTTAATATAACTAGGTTTTTCAACAAAAATACCAAACAAATTGAACTTTCAAAAAATGTACTAAAGTGGCCATAATTCAACCTTGGGTCGCCACATCAATTGGCGACTCAGGCTAAATTTAATGAACTCGCCATATAGGTTGGCGACACTGTCTACGTGGCCTGGACTGAGTCGCCATTTCGTTTGGCTACTTGGCCCAGTTACTTTTTTTTCTTCTTTTAGGGTTTACGAATTTATTTTAGTTTAAATAATAAAAAAAAATAATTAAATTCAATTTAAGTTATTTAAAAAAATATATAACTATAAATAGGTATAATTAAAATATTTATATAAATTGAATTTTAAATAATTTATGTTTTGTAGTTTTCATAATTAATTGAATTTTAAATAATGTTAAAAAACAGAAATTGAATAAATATTAAATTATGTTTTTTGTTTTTCATAATTTATTAAAATGTAAATAATGGAAAAAAACATGGAATAAATATTAAATTATAGTTTATGTTTTTCATAATTAATTGAAATTTAAATAACATTAAAAAATATAGACATGTAATAAATATTAAAATTTATTAATTTATAATATAATGAAAATTACAATTGAACAAAAAAAAACTAATGACCGGCTTTATCCAAGCGACCACCGGTGCCACGTTGTGGAGGATGCGCATTGCGACGAGGTCTACGGGAAGGTTGTTGTGGTGTGTCCGGTCTTTGTGTGTTGAGTGTGGAGGAGGGTTTTGTTGGGACGGCCCCGACGTATCAGATAAATTTTGAAGCATTTGACCCCAATAGCCGGGAGGTCGACTATCAACGGTGATTCTGTAGTTAAGCCCAATGCCCATGTTTTCGTAGGATTGTCGGGGAGGTTGGGTAGAGTATGGACGGTATGGTTGTCCGAATTCGTACATTGAATTGGGTTGGAAATGGTGTGTTGGCTGTTGTGGGGTTTGGTATTCAAATAGTGGATAGTTGGAGGGGGTAGGGTCAAATGAGTTATCTGGGCTATAGGTGGAAGGAGTAGGGTTAAAAGACGTATCAGGGCTATATTGGTATGGTGGTTGATGCTGTGACTGGGTGGGTGGCATGTACGGGTCATGGTAAGGATGTTGTTGTTGATGTTGGGCATTTGGTGGCATGTATGTGTTATGGTAAGGCTGATGTTGGGTATTGGACTGTTGTTGTGTGTTTGACGAAAAAGCGAATTGCCTTGGGTCAATCAAATATGTTGGCTCAGACAGAATTGGATGAGATGTTGTAACCGACCTAAACCAAGTCATATATTAATAACTTGGCCTAGCCCCTTCCACAATTTGGTCGGTTAAGATGTGTTGTCTTCTTTTCTTCCAATGTTGACACATCTCCTTTGCAAACTCCTTTCAATGACTGACACTCCACTATGAGTCCACCCGTTGCTGATGCCACTGCCCCAATAATGTCGGAGCATCTGGAATATCCTGATGCATCCCAAATTGTAGCTTCACCCGGTCACTTTGGTGCATCTCCACCGTAGTGAACCTAATGATGGGTGTTTTTGATGTCCACACAGCAGCATCATTGGCGTCGGGCTGGTGGTCGAGACCCTCGTACGGCATCCAGACAAACTACAATAAAGGTAGATACATTTAGTCAGAAAAAGATAGACAAGTTTATACATATAAGTTAGACAAAGTAAAGGTAGATAACTTACATCATCTACCCCAAGGTGGTCGATGAGGTTCCGATACACAATTATGGAGTGCCTGGGATATCTCTGATAATTCATCCCTGGAACAGACCACCTAAAAAAAAGAAACACAGATAAGTTAGCATCTAAAACACATCTTACAAATAGATGGGCGAGGACACAGATAGTCTTGAAAAGTAACTTACTTGTTGGCGTACGAAAATGTAAACGGATTTCGATTTACTAGAGCAAGCTTTGGCATCCTAGACCAACCCCACGCTTGAAGGAGATAGGCACAGCCATAAAAGGTACAGGAATTATTTTGGAATTTTTACACAGTGCACTATATAGATGGTCGAGGACAGCTGATCCCCAACTACATTCGCACATTTTGTTTATGTTTTGTAGCAATGGTAAATACATAATATTTACGGTATTTCCAGTGCCCTTTGGAAATAAAAAATGACCAAACAAAATAATAATATAGCACCGAGTTTTGAGTATTTTCTCATAGTCGGAGCTATCCTCACTTAAGACAATACTGTTGTATTGTTGTCTGAGGTATTTAAGATTTATTCCCCGACCCCTCGGGCGACCCTCGCGTTCTGCGTGAGTTGCGTCCACACAAAGAGGGGCGCCCAATAAATCTTTGCAAAGTTGGTCGTTAACACCAACTTTGTTGTTGACGGCCTTACCATTGATGTGTAGGTCGAGCAACATGTAGACATCTTGAAGAGTCACAGTGCATTCACCGAAAGGTAGGTGAACTGTATGTGTCTCTTGTCTCCAGCGTTCTAACAACGCTAGAATGAACTTCGTATCGAGTAAGTATGATTTGATTTTTAATCAAATTACCAAACCCATCATGTTGAAGGTATCCTTCTATGAGGGGGTCGTGTGGTATGTAATCATGCACACGACATCGAAACCTTGATGCATTCGGCAAAACAAATAATGTTTCGTTAGTTTTATAAGAGAACTAAAGATCGTAAACATAGACAAAAACTAAAAACTTACAAACTCAGCGATGTTCTCAATCGTGCCTCTGTGAGAGTTGCCCATTGTGAGTAGAGACATTGTGGTTTACGAATTTATTGGGCGAGTATAGTTTGAGAGTTTGAGAGTTTGAGATGTTGAGAGTTTGAGAGTTTTAGAAACTGGGAATTTGAGAGTTTGAGAGTTTGAGAGTTTGAGAGTTTGAGAGTTTGAGAATTTGAGAGTTTGAGTGTGAGCAGATTTTGCTAAGTAAAGAACCTCTATTTATATTCCACGAATGCATGTGACATGTAGTTGGATGCAGAGCAAGTGTCTTGATGCATGTGACTTGTAAATGCATGCAGGGCAAGTGTCTTGATGCATTTGAGGCGTGCAAGGAACTTCCAAAATTCCTAGTGGCTCTTAAACTCTACTCTCCAGGGACTGTTCCCATATTGGAGACAATGCCTACGTGTACACCAGATGGGACTTGCATTGGTGGAAATGGAATTTTTCACAGACTCTTTTGGGCGTTTGAACCATGCATCAAAGGGTTTGCATATTGTAAACCTATAATTCAAATTGACGGCACATGGTTATACGGGAAATATAAGGGTGCCCTACTCATGGATGTGGCACAGGACGGGAACAACAACATTTTTCCAATAGCCTTCGCTATAGTTGAAGGGGAGACTGTTGGGGGTTGGAGTTTTTCTTAAAAATTCTCCGCTTTTACGTGTCTCCCCAACCTAACTTATGTTTGATCTCTGATAGACACCCACCAATCGAGAGTGCATACAACAACCTTGATAACGGTTGGCAAGATCCTCCCTCGACCCACATCTATTGCATAAGACATATCGCCCAAAATTTCATGCGGTAAATCAAAGACAAAACGCTACGGAAGAAGGTTGTGAACGCAGGATATGCACTAACAGAACCCACATTTAAATACTACCATGACGATAATAGACTAACAAACGTGTATGCATTAAGATGGATTGATAACATTGATAAAGAGAAATGTCACGAGCATACGACAATGGGGTGCGATGGGGACACATGACAACTAACTTCGTTGAATCAATGAATTTTGTTTTCAATGGAATCTGAAACCTATTAATAACTGCCTTGGTAAAGGCAACATATTTTAGGCTACGTGTAACGCGCATTTTAATTATCTCATTTTTCTGTGTATTCTATTTGTGGTGTGCCTTCTGTGTTAGGGGTGTGGTTGAGTGCGATAGCGTGTAACCCTTAAGTTGGAGATTAATTGGTAATTTTGGACGTTAAGGTTAATAATAAAATTATTAATGATAATGATGATTTAATGAATAATAGTAATATTGTTAATATTATTATTATTATTGTTATTATTATTATTAATATTATTATTATTAGTAGTAGTAAAATGGAATAAGAATAAGTTAGAGGTTGTTTGGGAAAAAGGAAAGGAATTGGAAAAGGAAAGTGGAAGGAGAAAGAAGAACACGTGAAAGAAGAGGAAAATTGGAAGAAGAAGAACAAGGGCAATTGGAAGAAGGTTGAAAGAGAAGGATCTTAGAGGAAGAAGAAAGCTAGAGTTCCGAGTCATCTTCTTCAGTTGTTCGAGTTATCGAGGTAAGGGGGGAGAATCGGGTCGGAATTGGTAGAGTGCATGAATATTAGGTAGAAGGGGATTTCCCCTAACCCCATAAGTTTGATGATTATGTTTTATATGATGTTGTGATTCTGAATTTGATGCTGATGTGATAAAACCTTTGCATGTGTTGTTTGATCGATTTGGGGGAGTTTGGGTAGTTTACACTTTTATGACAAAATTGATTAATTGAGTAGAACTGATATTTAGTCGGGTAAATTGAGAATAGATTCTGTAATTGAGTGGTGGAATATTTGTCTGATGTGGTAGAAGCTGGGTTGAGTAGAATCGGTTGAGTTCGAAGCGTTTTACCGACTCTGAGCAGTATGATGTTTCTGAAATCGCAGACGTTCGCCAGCTGCTTCGTTGGGCGAGCGAGTAGCGAACCTTCGCTAGGGATTCGTTGGGCGAACTGGGTAGCGAGTGCTTCCAGTAGCCATTGTCTGGCTTCGCTAGGGAGCTCGCTGAACGAGCAAGTAGCGAGCATTCGCTGATGCTTCGCCTAGCGAGTGAGCCAGCGAGCATGACAGTGTTTTGTATTTTTGTGATGTGATGTTCTGTTCTCTTGTGCTGTTGGACCCTTGTTGGTCGCGATTGATTATGAGATTGATGTTGAACTAGGGAGAGTGTATGTAGGGTGTGGGAATGTGATTTCCGTGATGTTCACGTAAATACAATATTTGAATTGATGTGAATTATGTATGTATTATGAATGAATGTGGTGTTGTGTGATATATATATATATATATATATATATATATATATATATATATATATATATATATATATATATATATATATATATATATATATATATATATATATATATATATATATATATATATATATATATATATATATATATATATATATATATATATATATATATATATATATATATATGATAGATGATAGAATGTGATCGGATGGATCGTGGGCACCTTGTGTGTGTGGATTATTGTTGTGCATTGGTGTATGCATAGCATGATGCATGAATTAGTGCTCGGATGGAGCGTGGTAGGAATAGATCATTGCTCGGTGGAGTGTAGGTGATCTATTCTGAGTTTGATTTCCCGGTGCTCCGGAAGGGAGTGTGGTAGGGATAGGTCATTTCTCAGATGGAGTGTATGTGATCTATCCTGAGTTTGATTTGTCGGGGCTCCGAAATAGAGTGTGGTAGGGATAGATCATTGCTCGGATGGAGTGTATGCGATCTATCCTGAGTTTGGTTTACGAACCTGTGAGTCGGTACCGCATATCATGAGTTGAGTTGCATGTGTTTACATTATATTATATGTTGTGTTGGTGTGGGACAGTAGGTCCGGGTTGACGTATGTGAAATGATGTTTTTATGTTTACTGCCTTTCATTCATGTACGCTATTACCGTTATATTTTAATCGTGATTTCTCACCCCTTTCCTGTTGTTATGGTTTATGCTTCTTCGGAAGTACAGATACTCCAGGTGCGTAGCTAGCTTGGATTGTGGCGAGTCGTGTCGTAGGGATGCTCTGATACTTAACACCGAGGCTTTGGGGAGTCGTTTGTTTATCTGATGATTTTTTGTGCCCCTGTGGCGTATCATGTTTTGACGAATTCTTTTAGTGAATATATGTCTGGTGTATTTTGGGCAGTTGGCCGAGGATGATGTATATGGCATGTATATGATGTTTATGGGTATACGTATATATGATGACGAATTTTCCGCTGTTTATTATTGTTGATATCATTTAATGAAAATGTTTTGTTTGGTTTCTTCTGTGACATCCCGTGTGTGGTGCGAAACTCTGATAATTGTTTATTTTTAAACTGCATTTATTTTATTTTGGGGAGCGGGGTGTTACAAGTTGGCATCAGAGCAGGTCCGTCCGTCCGGCCAGTGTAGTAGTTGAGTCTGTCTATAGGATAAATTTTGTTTTTCGGTTAACCTAGTGTTGTTGTTGTTGAGCAGTATGGCGGGGAGGAATGATGTTGCGTTGGCTGCAGCTTTGCAAGCGATGGCGCAGGTGGTTGCTAATCAGAACCAAGCTGCGGGTGCACAATTCAGGGATTTGGCGCAGTTTCAGAGTAACAAGCCGCCGACATTTCAAGGAGGAATTTTGCACCCTGAAGCGGCGCAGAAGTGGCTCAAGGCGATTGAGAAGATCTTTAGAACGATGGGTTGCAGCGATAAGCAAAAGGTGAGGTTCGATACTCACATGTTAGAGGGAGAAGCTGAAGCTCGGTGGGACAACAGTCACCAGAGGTTGGAGACTGCAGGAACTCCAATTACTTGGGATGTGGTCCGAACTGGTTTTTTGGAGAAGTATTTTCCGGAGGATATTCGAAGTGCTAAAGAGATTGAGTTTCTGGAGCTGAAGCAGGGAAATTTGACGGTGGCTGAGTATGCGGCTAAGTTTGAAGAGTTGGTGCAGTATTGTCCTCATTACAATAGTGACGGAGCGATGACCTCTAAGTGTTTGAAGTTTGAGAATGGGTTGCGTCCAGAAGTGAAGATGGGAATAGCTTGTCAGAAGATCAGGGATTATCCTGAGCTGATAAGCAGAAGCAGGATTTATGATAATGATAACCGGGCGAGGATTGCGCATTACAAGGCTGCAAATGACCGTAAGGGTAAGTACAGGTTTGGTGGTACTCCTTACAGTGTCCCTACTGATAAAGGGAAGTTTAAGACTGCTGTTGATAAGAAGCCCAGAGAAGGGAGGGCGTTCGCTGGTGGGAAGTGTTTCCGGTGCGGTGGCGGGGGTCATCGTGCATTGATTGTTCTCAGGAAGTGAAGAAATGTTTCAAGTGTGGTAAGCCAGGCCACGTGATGGCTGATTGTCGAACCGCTATACCTACCTGTTACAACTATGGTGAGAAGGGTCACATCAGTATGCATTGTGAGAAGCCGAAGTCGTCTCAGGTGCCTCAGACCAGTGGTAAAGTGTTTGCGGTGGTGGGAACTCAAGATGCTAGTGAGGATCGTTCTATTCAAGGTACTTGTTTCATCAATAATGTTCCCTTGTCTACTATGATTGATACGGGTGCGACCCACTCGTTCATTTCTGTGGATTGTGTGAAGAGGTTAGGTTTGGTGCCGACTACTCTTGAGCGGAGATGACTACTGAGACTCCCTCTATTGGTTCAGTGACTACTTCTTTGGTGTGTTTGAAGTGTCCACTGACTATTTTCGGTAAAGATTTTGGAGTGGATCTGATTTGCTTGCCGCTTGGTAAGTTGGATGTTATTCTGGGTATGAACTGGTTAGAGTTCAACCGAGTCTACATCGATTGTTTTCGGAAGGTGTTTTTGTTTCTTTCTCCCGAGGAAGAAGCATTGGCGGATTACTTGTCTTGTAAGGAATTGAGGACTTTGTTGGAGGATGAGGCTAAGATGTTTGCTTTATTTGCATCATTATCGGTTGGCAGCAATGTGTCATTGAAAGAGTTGGCAGTGGTGAATGAATTTTCGGAAGTGTTTCCGGATGATATTACAGAATTTCCTCTGAAGAGAGAAGTTGAGTTTATCATTGATCTTGTACCTGGTACGAGGCCTATATCCATGGTGTTGTACAGGATGTCGGCAGTGGAGTTGGATGAATTGAAGTCTCAGATTGGAGAGTTGTTGGATAGAAAGTTTATTAGACCAAGTGTGTCACCGTGGGGAGCTCCAGTGTTGTTGGTAAAGAAGAAGGATGGTAGTATGCGTCTGTTCATCGATTACCGTCAGTTGAATAAAGTGACCATCAAGAACAAATATCCTCTTCTAAGGATTGATGATTTAATGGTCAGTTGGTGGGAGCTCGAGTGTTCAGTAAGATTGATTTGAGGTCGGGTTACCATCAGATTAGAGTGAAAGAAGGTGATATTCAGAAGACGGCGTTTAGAACTCGATATAGACATTATGAGTATGCGGTAATGCCTTTTGGAGTGTCTAATGCGCCGGGAGTGTTCATGGATTATATGAATCGGATCTTCCATTCTTATATGGATCATTTTATTGTTGTGTTCATTGACGATATACTGATCTATTCTAAGTCTGAGGAGGAGCATGCCAAACACTTGAGGATTGCTTTGCAAGTGCTTAAGGATAATAAGTTGTTTGCGAAACTGTCGAAGTGTGAGTTCTGGTTGAAGACGGTGAGTTTCTTGGGGCATGTGATATCTGGTGATGGTATTTCGGTAGATCCGTCCAAGGTGAGTGCGATATTGCAGTAGGAACCGCCGAAGACAGCGACGAAAGTTAGAAGCTTTTTGGGTTTGGCAGGGTACTATCGAAGATTTATTGAAGGATTTTCTACTTTGGCGTTGCCATTGACTCAGTTGACGAGAAAGAACCAAGTTTTTGTGTGGGATGCCGCTTGTGAAGAGAGCTTTATAGAATTGAAGAAGAGATTGACTACGGCACCGATGTTAGTGTTGCTGACCCCGAGTGAACCTTTTGTGGTGTATTGTGATGCGTCTCAGATGGGTTTAGGCGGAGTTCTTATGCAAAATGGTAAAGTGGTGGGGTATGCTTCGCGGCAACTAAGGGTGCATGAGCAAAATTATCCTACTCATGATCTTGAGTTGGCTGCAGTGGTTTTTGTGTTGAAGATCTGGAGACACTACGTGTATGGTTCGAGATTCGAGGTGTTCAGCGATCATAAAAGTCTGAAGTATCTGTTTGATCAGAAAGAGTTGAACATGAGGCAGAGAAGATGGTTAGGATTCTTAAAGGATTATGATTTTAGCCTAAGTTATCATCCAGGAAAGGCTAATGTGGTAGAAGATGCTTTGAGCAGAAAAGAGATTCATATGTCGGCTATGATGGTGAAAGAGATGAAGCTTATTGAGCAGTTCAGAGATTTGAGCATAGTTTGTGAGACTTCGGCAGATTCTGTGAGGTTGGGCAAATTGCAAGTGAACAAATATTTCTTGGATATGATTAGAGAGGGTCAAAGGCTAGATGTGAGGCTAGTGGATTTGATGTCTGGAGCGGGAAGAGACTCCGATAGTGATTTCAAGTTGGATAGTGCAGGTGTGTTGAGATTTCGGGGCAGGATTTGTGTGCCGGATAGTGATGAGCTGAAGAAGTCAATTCTGAGTGAAGGACATCGTAGTGGTTTGAGTATACACCCGAGAGCTACGAAGATGTATCATGATTTGAGGAAGATGTTTTAGTGGTCAGGTATGAAGAGGGATATAGCTCAGTTTGTTTATGCCTGTTTGACGTGTCAGAAGTCGAAGGTGGAGCATCAGAAGCCTAGTGGATTTATGCAACCGTTAGAGATTCCGGTTTGGAAGTGGGATTGTATCACCATGGATTTTGTTACGGGATTGCCAAGCACGGCAAGAGGATTGGATGCCATTTGGGTAATTATGGATCGGCTTACGAAGTCTGCATATTTTGTGCCGATCAGTATCAATTTTCCGTTGGAGAAGCTGGTAGAGATTTATGTTCGGGTAATTGTGAAGCTGCATGGCTTGCCGTCGAGTATTGTGTCGGATAGAGATCCGAGGTTTAATTCAGACTGATGGTCAGTCGGAGAGGACTATTCAGACGTTAGAAGATTTGTTGCGGGCTTGTGTGTTGGAAAAAGATGGTGCGTGGGATACTCATTTTCCATTGATTGAGTTCACGTACAACAACAGTTACCATTCGAGTATTGGGATGGCACCGTTCGAGGCTTTATATGGTAGGAGGTGCAAAACTCCTCTGTGTTGGTATGAGACGGGTGAGAGTGTTGTGTTGGGGCCAGAGATTATGCAGTAGACTACTGAGACAGTTCAGATGATTCGTGAGAAAATGAAAGCATCTCAGGATAGGCAGAAGAGTTATCACGATAACCGGAGGAAAGAGTTGGAGTTCAGTGAAGGTGATCACGTGTTCCTGAGAGTTAACCCAGTGACTGGTGTAGGTCGCGCGTTGAAGTCCAAGAAGCTGGATCCAAAGTTTATTGGGCCGTATCAGATTTTGCAGAGGGTTGGTGTTGTGGCTTATAGGGTGGCTTTGCCGCCTGAGCTTTCGAATTTGCATGACGTGTTCCATGTGTCGCAACTTCAGAAGTATGTCACAGACCCATCTCATGTGATTCAGAGAAATGAAGTGCAAGTCCAGGAGAATCTCACTGTTGAGACGATGCCGTTGAGGATCGAAGATCGTAAGATGAAGAAACTCTGAGGGAAGGAGATAACTTTGGTGAAAGTGGTTTGGGGAGGTGCTGCAGGTGGCAGTGTGACCTAGGAGATGGAAAGCAGGATGCGGGATGCGTATCCAGAATTGTTTCCAGCAGGTATTTTCAAGGACGAAAATAATTAAAGTGGGAGAGAGTCGTAACGCCCATTTTAATTATCTCGTTTTTCTGTGTATTTTATTTGTGGTGTGCCTTCTGTGTTAGGGGTGTGGTTGAGTGCGATAGCGTGTAGCCCTTAAGTTGGAGATTAATTAGTAATTTTGGACGTTAAGGTTAATAATAAAATTATTAATAATAATGATGATTTAATGAATAATAGTAATATTGTTAATATTATTATTATTATTATTGTTATTATTATTATTAATATTATTATTATTATTAATAAAATGGAATAAGAATAAGTTAGGGGTTGTTTGGGAAAAAGGAAAGGAATTGGAAAAGGAAAGTGGAAGGAGAAAGAAGAACACGTGAAAGAAGAGGAAAATTGGAAGAAGAAGAAGAACAAGGGCAATTGGAATAAGGTTGAAAGAGAAGGATCTTAGAGGAAGAAGAAAGCTAGAGTTCCGAGTCATCTTCTTCAGTTGTTCGAGTTATCGGGGTAAGGGGGGAGAATCGGGTCGGAATTGGTAGAGTGCATGAATATTAGGTAGAAGGGGATTTCCCCTAACCCCATAAGTTTGATGATTATGTTTTATATGATGTTGTGATTCTGAATTTGATGTTGATGTGATAAAATCTTTGCATGTGTTGTTTGATCGATTTGGGGGAGTTTGGGTAGTTTACACTTTTATGCCGAAATTGATTAATTGAGTAGAGCTGATGTTTAGTCGGGTAAATTGAGAATAGATTTTGTAATTGAGTGGTGGAATATTTGTCTGATGTGGTAGAAGCTGGGTTGAATAGAATCAGTTGAGTTCGGAGCGTTTTGCCGACTCTGAGCAGTATGATGTTTCTGAAATCGCAGACGTTCGCCAGCTGCTTCGCTGGGCGAGCGAGTAGCGAACCTTCGCTAGGGATTCGTTGGGCGAACTGGGTAGCGAGTGCTTCCAGTAGCCACTGTCTGGCTTCGCTAGGGAGCTCGCTGAGCGAGCAAGTAGCGAGCTTCGCTGATGCTTCGCCTAGCGAGTGAGCCAGCGAGCATGACAGTGTTTTGTATTTTTGTGTTGTGTTGTTCTGTTCTCTTGTGCTGTTGGACCCTTGTTGGTCGTGATTGATTATGAGATTGATGTTGAACTAGGGAGAGTGTATGTAGGGTGTGGGAATGTGATTTCCGTGATGTTCACGTAAATATAATATTTGAATTAATGTGAATCATGTATGTATTATGAATGAATGTGGTGTTGTGAGATATATATATATATATATATATATATATATATATATATATATATATATATATATATATATATATATATATATATATATATATATATATATATATATATATATATATATATATATATATATATATATATATATATATATATATATATATATATATATATATATATATATATATATATATATATATATATATATATATATGATAGATGATGGAATGTGATCAGATGGATCGTGGGCACCTTGTGTGCGTGGATTGTTGTTGTGCGTTGGTGTATGCATAGCATGATGCATGAATTAGTGCTTGGATGGAGCGTGGTAGGAATAGATCATTGCTCGGTGGAGTGTAGGTGATCTATTCTGAGTTTGATTTCCCGGTGCTCCGGAAGGGAGTGTGGTAGGGATAGGTCATTGCTCAGATGGAGTGTATGTGATCTATCCTAAGTTTGATTTGTCGGGGCTCCGAAAGGGAGCATGGTAAGGATAGATCGTTGCTCGAATGAAGTGCATGCGATCTATCCTGAGTTTGGTTGACGAACCTGTGAGTCGGTACCGCATATCATGAGTTGAGTTGCATGTGTTTGCATTATCTTATATGCCGTGTTGGTGTGGGACAATAGGTCCGGGTTGACGTATGTGAAATGATGTTTTTATGTTTATTTCCTTTCATTCATGTACGCTATTACCGTTATATTTTGATCGGGATTTCTCACCCCTTTCTTGTTGTTGTGGTCTGTGCTTCTTTGGAAGTACAGATAATCCAGGTGCATAGCTAGTTTGGATTATGGCGAGTCGTGTCGTAGGGATGCTCTGATACGTAACACCGGGGCTTTGGGGAGTCGTTTGTTTATCTGATGATTTTGTGTGCCCCTGTGGCGCATCATGTTTTGACGAATTATTTTAGTGAATATATGTCTGGTGTATTTTGGGCAGTTGGGCGAGGACGATGTATATGGCATGTATATGATGTTTATGGGTATACATATATACGATGACGAATTTTCCGCTGTTTATTATTGTTGATATCATTTAATGAAAATGTTTTGTTTGGTTTCTTCTGTGACATCCCGTGTGTGGTGCGAAACTCTGATAATTGTTTATTTTTAAACTGCATTTATTTTATTTTGGGGAGCGGGGTGTTACACTAGGCGCACTCTTTGATAGCAGACGTACGAAGTGGGGTTCAGCATTACAATCGGGTCAGCTGTACAGTGATACTTCAATGAAATTCATGAAAGACGAAGCTGCCAAAGCCAACACACATGTGGTCACAATATTTGACCGTAATAAAGGTTCGTTCAGTGTTGCCGAGTCGATTGATCACAACGAAGGAAGGCCTAGGGGATGCTATCATGTTGAACTAGATAGGAGTTGGTGTGATTGTGGGAAGGTTCAGGCATTCCGTATGCCATGCTCTCATGTTATAGCAGCATGTTCGAAGGCGCGCTAGGACCCAACCAACCTTCTTTCTGCAGTCCACCAAGTGATAAGTCTATGAAATGTCTACACATGTAGCTTTCAGGTGGTGGCAAAGGTGGACTATTGGCCTTAATATGAAGGCGAAATTGTCTGGCATAATGACTCGATGCGCAGAAACAAAAAGGGTCTCCCTAACAGAACGCGCATTCGAACAGAGATGGATATCACAGACAAGATGGTAAGATTATGTAGTTCGTGTCGGCAACCAGGACACAATTGTACAAAATGTCCTAACGTAAGATCAAGCAGCAGATGATAGTTTCATATGTAACCGTGTCCCTCTAAATCAATAACAAATTTCATTCCATTTAAAGCATACTTAACCGATTACAATTAGCAAACAACAGAAATTAAACAAACATAACTTAATATCACAACAACATTCCGAAAATAACAACAATATAAAGACATAAAACAGAACAATGCACCAAGGCGTCTACGATATCACGACCATCAACGTTATCTTCTTTGGTGTTAACATAATCACAAGGACACCAGGATCATTTTCCACTTTTCTCCATTTACGAGTAACTCCGTTTCTCCCAGCCTCCTCGACCAACCTCTCAATTTTCCTAATCTTTTCTCCTTGAGCAATGTCTCCTTCTAGCCCGCGGTCCAGTTCCCTATGCAAGTGCTCCAACGTCTGCGTATTCCACATGAGCACCTTCATCAGATGCTTTGTTGCTGAAAAAAAACTAGGGCATTTCTTTTCATTAGATCGAATGTTGGAAAAGGTTCCTCCAATGCTGATGACGACGACGAAGAACGTTGATTTAGAAATGGAGACATTCTAGACTCCACTCCAGTCAAAATTGTTAACACTTCAGTCTTTTGTTATATAATGTTGTGGAAACATATATGTATTTGCAGTCGTATTTATAGGAAAATAAAATAGTACGTGTCCCATATGATATGTCTTAAATACCCTTACAAAATTTATATACTTTAAAATTCAAGGGTTAATCATATATTTATTATGTTTTAAAATTTAAACCTATTTATATTTATTGTGTTTAAAAATTATATTTAAATCAATTTTTATTTTTTATTTAAATTCATTTATAATTAAAATTTTAAAAATATTTATAATTTAAAAACAATTTTTATTATTTAAATCAATTTTTATTTTAAATCACTAATATATTTAAAATATTTTTTAAAATTATATTAAAATTATATTTATTATTTTAAATTTAATTAAACCTAAATCAATTTAATTTTATTTATATTATTAAACTATACTTATTAATTTATAAAATGTATAACAAAATATTTTAATTAAAATGTATCAATTTATATAAATATTGTAATTAAACCCATTCATATTTATATATTTTTTAAATAATTTAAATTGAATTTAATTATTTTTTTTATTATTTAAATTTAAAATATATCAGTAAATCCTAAAAAGAAAAAATTAAATGGGTCAAGTAGCCAAACGAAATGGCGATTCTCTTGGGTCAGATAGACCTTGTCGTCAATTCATTGGGCGAGTCCAATTGCTATAGCTTGAGTAGTCAATTGATGTGGGAAACCAAGGTTGAATTATGGTCACTTTAATACATTTTTTGAAAGTTCAATTTGTTTGATATTTTTATTGAAAAATCTAATTATATTATAAAAAAAAATTGAGATATTACAAACATAGTAACTTAAAACAAACAACATTTGTATTCTAACACGTTTCAACCAAATTTCCAATCCTATAACAAGCATATAATGATAGAAAAAATCCTTCACTGATCAAAACCAAAACAAGCGTTTCACATTTCATCATTCATCAGTCCAACTCTTGCAAAAACGTTAAAACATAAACAAGTCGTAAACGAATCACAACATACACAAACTCAGTTAGAAGTTAATCGTTACCAATAGTGGATCGCAACATTGCTCGATTAAAGGTTTGTTAAGGTGAGCTGTGTTGCTATAGGTGACTGTGATGAAATAAGACTTGTTGGCGTCGTGTTGTTGTTGAAGACGAAGTTCACGGCAGAGCTCGGTTTTACGTTTAGTGAGTGGGAATAGATTTCCTTTCAAACATGATGAAACCTGGAACATGTAACCTAGAAGGATGAGAAACAATTGAAACTAGGGCATTGAAAAGAAATATGATGAAACAATTTCAACCAGAAGCGAGCGATTTTGAGAAAAGATTTCAACCTGAAGCGAGCAATTTTGAGAACCATATTGGAACCTAGAAATTGAATTGAGAGAAAACGTTTTTGATTTTGAGAAGCGATTTTGGAAGCTTGGATGAATTAGAAGCGATTTTGGAACCTGAAGCGATTTTGAGAGGTGAATGAATGAAGCTGAAGCTGAAGCGTGAGTATAGCGTGAATTGAGAGAAAAGGTTTTTGTTTTTACTTATTTAGTTTCATTTTAATAATAAAATTATTTAGTTTTATTTTATAATTCTCATTTTATTTAACTTTATTTTACTAAATAGATTTTAATTCAATATTTCGTTTTATTTTATTATTTTATAAGTATATAATTTTTTGTTTTAGTTTATAAATTCAATTTTAACTTAATTTTATTAATTTATTTATAACTTTATTTTATTTTACTAATTTATAATATTGATTTTATTTTATAAATTTGAGTTTAATATAGTTTTGATTTTATTTTATTATTTCTAAAATTTATTTTATAAATTAAGTTTTAGTTATAATTTATAGTTTTATTTGTTATTTTAATTTATAGTTAAAAATAATTAAATAAAAAGTTATTTAAAACAACAAAAAAAATGAACAAAATTGGTGGGGAAATAAATATTATTTCGCGCCAATTTTAGCATCAGTCAAAACCGTCGCTAATATTTAAAATAAATAATTATTTAAAACAATAAATAAAAAGGAGACAAATAAAATTGGTGAGGAAAATGAAATTATTAAGATTCGGCGTTAGCGTCAGCTTAAATCGTCGTTATTATTAAAATAAATAATTATTTAATATAATATATAAAAAGGAGGTAAATGAAATTGATGGGGTAATGAAATACTTTTTCGCCAATGGTAATGTGGGTCAAAACCATCACTAATATTTAAAATAAATAATTATTTAAAACAATAAATAAAAAGGAGGCAAACGAAATTGGTGGGTGAAAATGAAATTATTAAGATCCAGTATTAGCGTCGTTGTAGTCGATGTTATAATTAATGGCCTAATATAAAAATAAAACAAATGATTTTACTCAGCGTCGGTTTAATATGCCATAATTGGAATGCTAATAGCGTCAGAGTCATGACCGATGCTCGAAAGTTACATCTAAAACATGATTTTCTTATAGTGAGAGTTGATACTAATTGTTGTGTATAATTTCTTCCCATGTCAATTAGAATTAAACATCCTAACATTTAACTCTCTATTACAAGTGTGATTGTCATTAAGTGTTCCCAATTTTCATGTATTTGCATTAGGCAATTTGGAACATAAGGTCACTCATCCACACCCTTCCTTGCAGCCAACTCCAACCCTAATCTTGTCATTCTTTAGATACCCTAAATCCATTCCATTATGAACAACATAACTTGCAATAGCTTCCTTGAACTCCTCATTTGTTGAGAACAAGCTTCCCAATACCCACTCATAGTCATTAAACCTCGTAGCATGACAAATGATGGGTATTTAACATTCACATCCTCATTTAAATCTCTGTATGATAAAAATAAAACAATCGTCCCATTTGACATCGATTCTCCCCTATTAGTCTGCTTTTCGTGCCTATTATGTAGGCTATTATCATTACCCTCTACCTCAAATTCCAAACTAACTTCTTCCCCATTACATTCCTCAGAAAATTCATCAACATTTGATTAATCCAATTCCTTTTCTAATAGTTTGGATAAGTTAACTCTTAGAGGTCCAACGAATCCTCAACCTCTTTAATCCTAAAAGCATCTCCATTTATCTTGCCATTGAAATATTCATTCAAAACCATGGAGAGTTTCATTCTGACTAGGATTCACGCTACAACCATGCAAAATTTGTTTCCCTTATTATCATCTAAACACATGTAAACTCCCACCACTGAAGAAATCAATTAGAAGAAATCCAGATTCCAAGCATGGTAACCACGTAACCATTTCGTTTATCACATCTGAAGCATGTCTCAACCAATCCGCTACCTCGGCCACAAGAACTTCCAGTTGCCCTACTTCCTGATCCTCAAGCAAACAAATATTCTCTCCCAATGGTGTTACTTTGATCACAAAATAACCCTTTGCATTGAATATTTCTTGCATATTTGATGTCATACAGGGATTCTCTACAAACCTAATAAGCATTTTCCTATATCTACCCATTTCGGAGTTTTGAACATTAAACTCCAATTGGGCGAAGACTGGCTTCGTCTCCTTTTTGAAATTTTTTTCTTGGTTGAGCTTTGAAGTCTTGGACTACTCCATCATATGTTCTACCATCTCACTTTCCCCCTGTTTGAAGTCCACGTGTTTTTTTTTCTGCCAATAGACCTCCTTCCTTACTTGCTTTTGACTTTCTAATCTACTACTTACCTTTCCGCCGCCTATCCTTTGCTCCAAATTTATTATCCATATTCATAAATGTTTCCTTCATCTTCCTTCTTTGAAATCTAAGAACACTTACAACAACAACAAAATTGGATTCCTATGAATATGTTATCCAATTTTCTTGCTAAAAAAATCTTGATATTCCACGTTGAAGAAATTGACGAAGTCGTATCTCTTTCCTCTTCTATCCTTCTTAGCTGGAATAATCACTTCACCTATGTCTTCAAATGCCCTTAACAACTCTTACACACAACTACAAATAATACATTTCATGACAAAGATTTCACCTCACGTATTGAAAAGCCGAGGTATAATTCCTGGACGCACCTGTTTTTTTTTAATATATATACAATATATTGTATCGGTTATTTTGAAAACCGACGGGTAAACATATTCAGTGTACATGCTTCAAATCATATAAGTCCCAATTTATGTTTTTATCTCATTAAAAGTGACACCTTCTTGAATATTTTGCTTTTAATATAAAAATACGCCACTTTTCACCTCATTTTATTTTCAACGGAGGTGAATATGTTTCTTTGATATATATATATATAGCTTGTAGCATTCAGTTTCACTTGTCTAAACAACACAACCAGAATCCTAACGAAGAGCCATAAATAACAAGAGTCATAAACACATACCATCTTTCATACGAAGATGTTATGTGTTTAGTGCCCTCGTTTCTTTTTTAGAGCTCCAAATCATTTCTTTTACTTCTTCTTTAGAGATCTAATACGTCAAACATCACTGCTAATATTGTTGTCATATTTTTGTTGTTGGTGGTGATGGCGGTGGTGGTGGTGATGATGATGATGATGTTGTTGTTGTTGTTGTTGTTGTTGTTGTTGAGATCCGAAACCCTAGAGGTTTTGTTGTTGTTATTGATGTTGTTTTTGTCGGTGTTGTTATTCTTGTTGTTTAGACCCTAAATCCTAGATGTTATTTATTGATATTGTTGATAGTTTATTGACGTTGTTGTTCTTGATATTATTGTTGATGTTGTTGTTGTTTTCTTGTTGTTTTTGTTGTTGATATTGATATTGAGATTATGTTTTTTGTGATTCTTTGTGCAACTCTCATCTTGTTCTGTCGAGTTGAATTTATTATATCTAATGTCGATTGTTTGTTTCACTAACACCTCTTTGAACATATAACCTAGTAAATTGATTTTGAAAATAATCATATGCAAAATTATGTTGTATCTGAAACGTATCTTACATTGATTATAGATTTTCTAACATCCTGCAACTCATCATTTCTCTCACGTTGTTTCATTGTTAAAATCTCTTCAATACTTCTAGTTTTTGTTCAACTTTCTTTCATATTTGTTCTTTTTTTCAAAACATCAAATTTTATGCTTTAAGAATGAATAAGTAGAAAAGTAAGTGTTGAATAGGGCTGGCAATGAACCAAACCAACTCGAAGATAGTTCGGAATTCGACTCGACAATTAAATCGTTGAACTAGGTTCATGAACCAAATGAGTTGAGTATGAGCGAAAAATTAAGTTCGTTAACTAAATGAGTTGAACTTGAACTATACATAGTTCGACTCGTTAGGTTCATGAGTCAACTCGATTACATATGAAAAGAATTATACTGTCTTTAAGATTAGGTTTAAATATTTAATTCAAATCTTAGACAAATTTAATCTTCAATTTAGTAGTTTTTGAATTAGACTCTCAAATGTATCTCTTGAAAGTTGTGTAGGTTTTGAATTAGTAGATTTCGAAGATAAAGTTAAATTTCAATATGATAACTTTTATTTTATTTTAATATTTTATTTAAAAAATATATATTTATTTAAAATGTCAAATATACTAAAATATATATATATTTAAAAAAATAGTTTTTAAGTTCGTGAACCATGTGAGCTGAACCTAATGAGATGAACCTAACGAGTCGAACCGAACTGTTCGTGAACTTATAACGAGTCGAGTTTGAGCTTAAAAAAAAGTTCGTGTCGAACTCGAACTCGAACTCGAATTCGAACAATTCTTAACGAGTCGAGCCGAGCTGAGGTGAGTTCGACTCGACTCGACTCATTTCCAGCCCTAGTGTTGAATAAACAACTTGAAACATTAAAGATATTTTACCCATAAAACAACGTGAGATGAATGATGAGTTGTAGGATGCTTCAAAATCACTAATCAATGTAAGTTGTTTTTCAAATATAACATAATTGTTCATATAATTATTTTCCGAACCAATTTTGAAAAATTATATGTTTAGTATAAGGTTTGGCGAAATAAACCATTCACATTAGATTTAGTTATTTCAAAATTGTTTTACCCAGGTTTTATTGAATAACCGAAATAAAAATGTGGTATTTCCGTCGGTGAAATGAGAAAACCGAAAAAACATGTGTTTTTACCATTTTAAAATTTTAAATAGGTCTCCTTAGAGATCGAACCTATAACCTTTAGCTATATCTATCAGCTTTTTTAAAATCAAAAGATAAATGATGCATTTTTTATGACTTGATACTTCACCTGTGAAACTGAGATAAAACCCTTCTTCAATTAAACTAAGAGGAATTATTTGTTGTAGTGACATCTTCTTTATCCTTGAGGAGTTGTCTGTAATTGATATAAAAAAGTTGTCAGAACTTCTTATTTCTTCCTTCATGCGTTCACCACTTCACACATTGTCACAACGTTTACTCTTGCGCTTAGATACTCTCTTCCATTCTTCCATAATTAGCACTAAAATGCTGATTTTTTATTGTTGTCTGATAGTTGAACTAAAAAGTTAGAGAGAAGTTGGACTCTCCCCCTGACTCTAACTGCTCTGATGTCACTCAGAGTTGCAAACTATCACTCACCATCATAAACTGCTATTATTATTGAACAATCAGGACAACCATTATTGCCTTTTTGGCCATCATCACTCTCATTGACTGTAGTAATAAAATATACCGCTGTGTAAAAGACCCTCTAAAAAAGCAGCCAATTTTAGCTGAATATCTTTTCTTCAATCTTATTTTTGATAACATAGTTTTTTTTTTAAACTATGTTCTTTTTAAATTCTACCAATTAATGTTTGGTACACAAAACACTACATTTAAAAAAAAAAGTAGGCATACTCACAAATTTTCTTTTCAATTATTTGAGCAGTGTTGCAAAGCATTCATTATTGTTTACAAAGTATAGGACTATACAATAAAAATAAAATATGGAAATTTACATGCACTGTAAAGACATAAAAATAAAATGTCACTGTTTTCGATAACTAAACAAGGTAACTAGTCCAGAAATATGAGGACAATAGAAGATGGAAAACTAACAAACCCAAGTGGCATGCATGTGATTTCATAACTTAGTTTATTGGGGAGACAGACAACCATTTCAGCAGGTACCTGAAATCCCGTTTGCATATGAAAAATTATTACTATAGTCGGTTAAATATCAACGGTTCTACATTTCTCCACGTGTCAACATGCAACTGGTTGATAACATGATGTGAAATTGGCATGCAGCCACAAACACAAGTATTATTGAGGGAGCTATAACTCTTTCTCTCTCTTCTTCTCTACTTCTATATAGCCAAACCAAGCTACATTGTAATACAAGAGAACATACACACACATACACATACACATACACTCCCTTAAGGAGAAGCTAACAAAGATTTTCAGTTTCAGAGAGAAGGGAAAGGAAAAAGAGTGTTTGGATTTCATTGAGAAGCCAAAAATGGATACTTTGAACATGAAGGAGACTGAGCTTTGTCTTGGTTTGCCTGGTGGCGGTGGCGGTGAGGTTGAAACTCCTAGAGCTGCTGGCAAGAGAGGTTTCTCTGAGACAGTTGATTTGATGCTGAATATTCAGACCAAGGAAGATCTGAATGAGAATCTGAAGAATGTTTCAAAGGAGAAGAGCTTGCTTAAGGACCCTGCTAAGCCACCAGCTAAGTAAGTTTTCTCTTTCTCTAATCTCTGTTAACTTTTTTTGGATCTATAGCATAACAAGTTTTCTTAAACAAAGGCTTATTGTTATCACATATTCTCTTTTTTTTTCTTTTGCATCTTTTGCTAATTAACCATATATCATTAGAGGTTATGTTAGTGTATATATTCTCTCTGGTTACTATTATAAATAAAGATTTTTTAGATATACCCAACAATACATCAGATATTCAATGAATTTAGAAAATAAGTCTTTAGTTATAATTGTTAGAGGAGAGAGTAGCGTGCATGAGGTTTATAAGTGACTTTCTAAATTTTATGCAAATTTTCAAGGCTTATAGAGAGAAAAGAATAATCGAGATTTATGGGGATTGAGAATGAACATGTTTATATTTCAGGACTCAAGTAGTTGGTTGGCCACCAGTGAGATCATACAGGAAAAACATGATGGCACAGAAGGTTAACAATTCTGAGGAGAATGAGAAGACAACGAGTAGCACTACTGCTGGTGCATTTGTTAAGGTTTCCATGGATGGAGCACCTTACCTTCGTAAGGTCGACTTAACAATGTACAAAACCTACAAAGATTTATCTGATGCCTTAGCCAAAATGTTCAGCTCCTTCACCACTGGTTAGTATCTTCTACGCACAACTGTATAGATTATAAAACACTCTCTCAAGAGTTTTAACACTGATGCAAATCTAGATTCCACAATTATTTGATGATAAACTATTAGTACTATTATTATAAGGTTTTAGATCTTGATGATGCATGTGCAAGTATAGGTTTAATTATTATTATCATCTTGGGATTGTTACATTCTAGATACATACATGATTAATGTGAGTGATTGAATATGCATTGTTAATATTTTATCAGGTAACTATGGGGCCCAAGGAATGATAGACTTCATGAATGAAAGCAAGTTGATGGATCTTCTTAACAGCTCTGAGTATGTGCCAACCTATGAAGATAAGGATGGCGACTGGATGCTCGTGGGAGATGTCCCATGGGAGTAAGTTCTTCCTACCTCATCATGCACCTCCATGATCTCCAGCTACTATATACTACAATCATTTATTCTTATATTTATAAACTCTATACACAGACACCTCTGAAAAAAGCGTGTTTGTATCAGTTATGGTGTGAATCATGCAAACATGCCAGAATCAGTGTCGTGTTTATGGTGTTCGTGCATAGTATATATTAAATTAACCTTGATTATTTATTTTTTGAAGGATGTTTGTTGAATCATGCAAGCGTCTTCGCATAATGAAAGGATCAGAAGCTATTGGGCTCGGTATGTATATATATCATTTTATCTTATAACTATTAATTACATCACTTTGTTCTTTTCTGGTTATTGGTTCTAACGTTGGAATTTTTTTCTCTGTATTTTTTCAGCACCAAGAGCAATGGAGAAATGCAAAAACAGAAGCTAAATACATATCTTATATCAAAGTCCTGCACCAAAGTGGACCTATAAGAAAAGATATATATGAAGCTAGCAGTGCCTGTGGATTATTGGAGTGTTGTTAGTTTGGATGTGTCTTCAGTGTTTTTTGTTTTGTTCGTATATAGATTCAACTTTAATTTTCAAGTATTTGTAATCGACATGAAGCAATAAACTTAACCAAACCACCTATATACTATATAGTTTGCCTTGTTTAATTATTATTATTACTATTATGTGATTGCTTCCATGATGTCATGTTTGTTGTGTGTGCTATATATTATATACTTTGAATTTTAATGTATAGATTCTTCTTCTTATATGTCATTTATTTAGTAATGCTTTAATTGATTTGTGTAATGAAAAATGATCAATATGTATATGTCTCAGCTGGAAGAAGAGATTTGTTAAATATTTGTAAGTGTGGGAAGGGAACAAAGCCATGTGCATGTTGATGGAGTTTTGTTTATGGCCATTATAGTAGTCTTTGTCATTTAGTTTTGTAATATCAAATTCGCATTAATTACTGGCTGAGTGTAGGGTTGGTGAGTGAACACACAGTTGGAATATCAATTTATATATATATATATATATATATATATATATATATATATATATATATATATATATATATATATATATATATATATATATATATATATATATATATATATATATATATATATATGTACATTGATCAATGACATTATTAATATTTAATGTTATTAAGGGTCAATGATGCATATGCATATGAATAAAAGTATAAAAGAATTCTAGGATCGGACAATATGACAGCTTCATGTCCTAGCTTTAGATGAAAATATCCATTATTTTAAGGGATTTGATGTCTATAAAAAATGCATTGAACTTTAATATCCACTCATTCATGGGATTTGAAAGGAACATGATCCATCATACCTCCCATCTCCCTCTACATTTATATATATGCCCTTCATATAAGGTCTAAAAATTATTCATAATAGGACCCATTTATAATCTAACATTTTAAACAAAAACAAGAATCAAGATCGAGTTTGATAGAGTATCAATGTGTGAGTAATTAAGAAGTTTTACCTAATAGATAAAAGTATATGTTTTTTATTTTCACATTTAAAGAGAAGTGAAAGAGTTAGTTAGCTATTATAACTAACTCCAACTGTATTTGGTTTGACAGTTAGAAAATAGTTGGAAGTTTTTCAACTTGTTTATAAGCAAGTGTGTAAATTTGTAATAGTTAGTTTTGTGAGTAATGAATGAAGCGTATCTCTTCTTCTTCCTTGTTTCATTGTCATGCATCTTGTTTAGCTCAAGCTTTAATATGGTATCATAGACCTTTCGATCTAGGCTTCTTCCCATGCTCCCTTACTCACAATCCCCCATTCTTATTCTTTTGTGATCACCTGGATCTTCTTCAGTTTCTTTTTCTCGCCATTAGTATAGTTTTTTTCTTTCAACGTGTTTGTTGCAAGTTCTCCAAGCAGCATTAATAGCGGATCATCATCAAATAACCACAACAAGAGTTATCAAACAAATATCCTTAACCTTTACTTCATGCATCCGAACAAAAATCTTGTGTTAACTCTTGTGTCTCCCTTACTTTCGAGTAACAATTATCATTCTTGGTCACGACCCATGACCATGGCACTTCGATCCAAGGCCAAGATACTTCATCAATGGCTCTTTACCGCGTCCATCTGATGAAGATCACAATTCCATTGCATGAGATCGTTGCAATACTATGCTCATGTCATGGATCAACAATTCATTAGAAACTGAGTTTGCTCAAAGCCTTATGTGGATGGATAGCGCAGTTGAGATGTGGCGTGAACTGAAAGATTGTTTTTACCAAGGTGATGTTTTTAGAATTTCTGATATTCAGGTAAAAATATGAACCTCCAAGCAAAATGATTCTTCCATTTCTTCATATTATACTAAACTCAAGAAACTTTGGCAAGAATTGGACAATTTTCTTCCAATCCCTACTTGAGATTGTGCAGTCACATGTCAAGCTTTAACCAAGATTCGTACATACCAAGATGGAGACCAAGTTATCAAGTTTCCAAAGGGCTTGAATTATCAATATTCAGCTGTGAGATCGCAGATCATGCTGATGGATCATCTTCCAAACACTTACAAAGTGTACTTGTTACTTGTTCAACAAAAAAGACAAGCCATCACACCAATTGGTGAATCCAAAGCTCTTGCTTTTTCCAATCAGAATCAAACCGTCCAATAGTGTTTTAGTTACCACCTGTTATGCAAGCACTATCATATTTGATCATAATTTCTTTATCACATATGTATTATATATGCCAAGTTTTGCTTTCAATCTTATATCTGTTTCAAAACTGACAAAAACCCTTAATAACCAATTGTTTTTTAATGATGTTGACTGCATGATACAGGATATCTGCTCCAAGAGGGTGATTGACACGGCTAAACTGAATGGTGGATTGTATCTTCTCACATTTCCTTTTGCATCATTGAATCGTACACCGCCATAGTCCTTCACCAATGCCATCTAACCTTCCCCCAAATACCTTAGATATCTCCCATTATTGTAATATTTTGCACTTAAGATTTGGCCATACCTCTAATTCCAA